>CANTUQ010000040.1:5697500-6025409 GCA_947683425.1 Excoecaria cochinchinensis
CATCCGATCAAGAAGATTCTTTAGACACCGGACCTGGAAGGCAAGATGGTGGGATGGGCAATCAAGCTGCAGTCGTGGGATGTGAGATATGAGCCCAGAAAGGTAATAAAGGCTCAAGTTATGGCAGATTTTGTTGTTAAATTCGCTGGTGAAGAACCCCAAGGTCAACCCAAATGCCTAAGTTAGGAAATGATAGTGGACAGCGCAGCAAACGACACTCGAGGAGGCGTGGACATCGTGATAACGGGCCCCTTAGGCATTGCAATAAGGTATGCAATAAAGCTTAGTTTCAAAACTTCCAATAATGTGGCAGAGTATGAGGCGCTCCTTCAAGGATTGAGACTGCTCCATGCCATTCGGCCGGAGTCAGTAACCATCAAAAGCAACTCTCAGCTCGTGACAAGCCAAGTCTTGGGCACCTTCTAAGCCAGAGAGGCCAGCATGATCCAGTATTTGGCAAAGGTCAAAGACGCTATCAGAATACTTGAAGAATTTGGATCAGAATGGAACCTCCAGAAGGTGCAGAGAGACCAAACATTTGAAGTCGATCGGCTTGCAAAAATGTCTGCTTCCGAACAAGGAATAATAGAAGAAAATATCAATGTCATCGACCAAACCTCCTCCTCCTTAGACGGGCCAGAAATGATGGAAATTGACCAAGGGGAAGAAACCTGGATGAGCCCGATCAAGCAATACCTGCAAACAGGACAGCTGCCGGAGGATAAAATCGAAGCTCGAAAGGTATCACGCAAATCCCTTAATTACTCCATTATTAACGGTGACTTGTACAAAAAAGCTTTCAGTCATCCCTGGCTCAAATGCGTAACGGAGGAATAAGGAGATTACATCCCGAGGGAGGTTCATTAAGGCATCTGCGGGGCATACGAAGCTAGCAGAGCTATGACAAGGAAGGTACTCCAAACAGGATACTTTTGGCCAAGCATTTTCAAAGATGCTTAGGAGAAAGTAAGGAGATGCCCGCAATGCCAAGTTCATGGAAGGGTCATAAGACAGCATGAAGCAGTCCAGCATCTGATCGGAGTCGCGTGGCCATTTGATTAGTGGGGTTTGGATATCCTGAGACCTTTTTCCTAAGGCAAAAGGCAGATGAAGTTCCTCGTTATGTCAGTCGACCACTTCTCCAAATTGATCGAAGCAGAGCCCCTAGCAACGATTACAGCAGAGAGGGTCAAGAGCTTCGCATGGAGAAACATCATCTGCAGGTATGGCTTACCTAACGTTTTCATTACAGATAATGGCAAGCAGTTCGACAACTCCATCTTCAGAGATTTTTGCCAAGACCTAAACATCAATTTGAGATTCACCTCAGTCACTCACCCTCAAAGCAACGGAATGACGACCGGACCATTATGGAAGGGTTAAAGAAACGACTGGGTGAGGCGAAAGGCCACTGGACTGAAGAACTGCAGAGTGTCCTGTGGTCTTATAGAACATCACCAAGGACAGGCACTCACCAAATGCCATTCTCTCTTGTCTACGGCTCCGAAGCAATGATACCCGTAGAAGTCGGCCTCCTATCCTACCGATCGACATTCTATTCCGAACTGACGAACATCCAAGAAAGATGCCAAGATCTAGATCTCACAGAAGAAAGGAGGGAGGACGCCTATGTCAAGATCGCCACCTACAAGCAAAGGGTCGCTAGATATCACAACGCCGAAGTAAAGTCTAAAGCTTTCAACATCGGCGACTTGGTGCTTAGAAAGGCGGACATAGGCGCAGGAAATGCAGGAGTGGGCAAGTTAATGCCAAATTGGGAAGGGTCTTATGAGGTCTCCAAAGTTTTAAGTCTAAGCACGTACAGGCTCAAAACAATAGAAGGGCAAGACATCCCCAGAAGCTGGAATGTCGAAGTGCTAAAAAAATACCACTTGTAATGATGTATCCAGATTCAACAAATATTCAATCAATAAAGAGGTTCTTTTTCATCCCTATATATAAAGAATTTCTTTCTTATTATTCGCAAAGCATGCATGTCATAACTTATATGCTAGGCTCGACGTTCGTCCCGAGCCAAAAATGCGAAAGTTAGAATCCATTCCTTTAAAGTCATGTCTGACCGTTAGGATCGACGAAACTCCCAATCCCAAGATACGAAAAAGGACAAAAGCTCGATAGTTCGATCGTTAAGATCGACGAACATCCCGATCCTAAGATACGGGATCCACGAACATTATGTCGATCTCGCCCATTAGGATCAGCTATACCCCTGATCTGAAAATACGGAACGCACCCCAATTGCCCTGGCTAATTCGCTAGATTCGATGTCCATCCCGAATCCAAGATGCGAGCATTCTGGTTAGATTAAGGTAAATGTTTCTCCCAAGATAAGTGTTGAGCAAGGGTCACGAACCGGAATGCAAATCAAGCACTAACTTGACAAATGAAACTATTCACCTGATCCTAAGTCTAACTCAAAAGTCATTCCAGATGACCGACTAATCGTGCATCCTATATCAGATTGGGCAAATCGGTCACTGGACTTTGAGAAATTATTCCAATTCAGGAAGTATATGAGATTCATTAATGTGTTTCACTTTAGCAAGTTATATGCATTTTAGCAAGCTATATGCATTTTAGCAAGCTATACCCAAACTTAGCAAATTTTATGCAATTTTATAAGTTATTGAAGATTTGCGAATGCATAGCTATGAAAATTTGCAATTTACGCAAAAAATGACATTTATTGAGAAAAATGTATATTATACAACTTACACGAATACAAAAATAAAGTATACAAAGGAAAATCTCTACATCTCTACAATCTCTAACCTAAGTTTCTATATTTACAACCTCTAAGTCAGCTAAAACCGGGACTTGATCCGGAGGAGGCTCTGCACTCGCCTCGGCAACAGGTTGAGAAGGTTCAGCAGCGACTTCGAAGATCGGCCGGTTTGCGAAGAAACGCCAACTTCAGTCCCCGAAGGCACATTTGGCTGGGCTTCTGTCGCCAAGGGGTTCTCCCCGAGTGCTCCGTTAGTTGCCTCCTCTTTGGGAGCCTCTTCCTCATCATCACTAGATGGCAGTTCAGGCAGAGTGGTGGGATCCTCCATCCAGCTGAGGTCAGCCCCAGGGAAGCGCCTCCCGGCTTCATAGATCAGCCGAGATAGCAACTTCGCTTGAGCCTCGCCCAATTGATCAAGAAGTTGCTCCTCTTGAGAGGCAAGCTCCTCTTCAAGCCTCTTCCCCCAGGCCGTCTCCTTGTTTGCCAGAGTGGCACGCAGCCGGTCACACTTCGCAAGTGCTTGGCCTTTCTCCTCCTGTGCCTTGGCCTTCTCAGCGCCCAGTCTGGCCGCTTCTTCCTCGAATCTTTGGCATTGAGCACTGTTGGCTGTCAGGCGTGCCACCTCACCCTTCAGCCGATCGACCTCAACGAGCCGCGACTTGAGCTCCTGGGCGTGCCGAGTGGCCTTCTTCCTTGCGTCCACCACCTCCCTACGGAGAGCAGAGGTGTCCTTTTGGAGATCTGATACCTTAAGGCGAAGGGCAGAGTTTTCTTTCTGAATAGCTTGACTTTGGGCGATCGCCTCCCCCCTCGCCTTGGCAGCGTCTTTTGATCTCGCCTCCAAAAAGCTGCCTATGCCATGCAAGTGCTGACCACTCTTGATCAACTACAAGAACAGGAAAACAGTAACATCAGCAAAGGCGACTTTTGCCAATTTTCAGGCAACGTGAATCGAAGTGGCCTAATCTCACCTCCAAGGCGTGCTGGTTAAATAAACTGAGCTCCCGGACGAGCGAGCTAGGATCCCCCATGACCTTGAAGTCATCCTCCTGCAGGATCCCCAGGCAGAGAAAACTGGCAACCGCTTTGTCGCTCGTTGACCAGTCACTGCTGAAGTTCTCCTTCAAGCACTCCTTCAAGGGCACAGGTCACCGAGCTAGCTCACTCGGCACGACAGCTTTGCCTTTCGCCACCACTTCAGCGGCTCTCTTCATGGTGGCCTCCTTGGCCTGCTTCCATACGGCCTCGTCCAGCCGTGGTGGTCTTCCCTGGGCCATCTCCCTCAAAGTTTGAATGTTGGGAGGACAGACAGCCCCAGGCATCTCTTCCTCATCCGACTCATCTCGGAGCACCATCTTTCGGCGGCCAGGGGCCTGACACCCTACTTTCGGAGGAGGTGCCGAAGGACCTGAAGCGACTGAAGGTTGATGAGCGGCTGAGGCAGTTGCAGTAGCAGCAGCCACAGGAGGAGCAACAAAAATAGGAATGGCAACGATCGGGGTAGAAGCGTCCCTTGAACCCTGCTGCAGTTGATGCACTTCTGAAGCGGACAAGATCTTCCGCCTCTTCTTCTCCCCCCTGGCCTTCCGGTCGGCTTCCCTTTTAGCCGCAGCCTGAGCGCCCAGCCGTTGTGTCATGTCGCTCCCTCCAGCCATCGCAACTGCATTATCAAAGCAAACAAGATAAGTTTCTCTGTCACAGAAGAGATATTCAATGCAAATACAATGTATGAGTAACAATTTATGTTATCCCCTCTTCCCCGATCCCAGTTCTCACATTGGACGTTTTCAGCAGTTTTAGGGTTAGAGGACCCATGTAATGTCATCAGCAGTTCCCTAGACTCATAAGACCCCCCCTTTCGAGCCACGACCTCCATCAACTTTTGGACGTCGACCTCATATATGGGCTGTCCTGCAGCCTGGTCCTTCAAAATGTTGGCCTCCCCCGATCTGGCAAGGCTCACCCCGAACCCGCCGACCCTTCCTACCAGAAAATACCTCTCTTTAAATCCTTTCGTAGAGATAGGCACGTTGATGAGCTTCTTTCTCGGTCGGCTAGTAAAAAAATATTCTATCCCATCGCTCCGACGCGAGATGTAGAAAAAATGTGTGAAGAGATCAAGCGTCGGGGCAACTCCCTCCATAATGCACAAAATTCTGAAATAAGCCACCGTTCGCCACCCATTTGGATGCAATTGGTTGGGGGCGATGCCATAATCCAAACTCCATAAATGGCAGACAAACCGCTCGTTTTGGTCTTTCCCAAATGGCCAGGGGACGACATCACAGAAACATCGTCGGGGAAACCATATTTGGCAGGAACCTCAGCCACCTCCCTAGGGCTCAATCGGGAGCAGCGCTTAACTAGCGACTTCCCCATGTATGCCTCCATAAAGCTTCTATTTATTGTCTGGCTGCTACTGGAAGCCATTTGCGACTGAGAGAAGAAGGAGGAAACGCAAGTCCCTAACCTCTAAAGGGAATGAATGCAGATGGGAAATCAAAAACAAGGAAAAAATGAAAAGAAGTGTGAAGGAGGTACTTACTTGATAACAGGTAACTTGAAAAATTTTTGGAAAGAGGCAAAAGAAACTTGTTGGAACTCAAAGAAAGCGAGGAAAAAATTTGGCAAACCTTCACTAGGGATTGTAAAAGTGAAGAAAAAACTGCACAGAAATTGCCCTATTTATAGGCAAAACTTCTGAGGCACGCCAACCGTCTCGCCACTAATAGCACACCACGTGTACGAAAGCCATAATGGCTATATGAAGAACGAAATGTCACCCTCGGAACACGCGCAACATTGAATGAAGACAGCTGTACAAACAGGCGCCCCCCTTCAGAAAAAGTGCCGTGTAAAATTCAAAAGTCCCGCCAACGTATATCTCCCGAGCAGAACAATTCAGAGCGGGCACTATCCGAACAAATTCACTCGAGGCAAATTTATGCCCGATCGGACCAGTTTGAGGGGGGACAAGTGATAACCCTGTAAATATCATTTGCATAACGGCCCATCCAGTCGGCCCAGTCCATTGGCAAGGCCCAAGGCCCAGTAGCAGAGAGTAGCAGACGTGGACTCCCAAGCAACGCGCACGCCCGATCGGCTGATGTGACCGCCGGTCCCATCAGCCGTCTGACACAAGGCAGCGCCCATGCCCATCAATTGCTCCTAGTCACTTCGCCGCACACCTACTCTGACTACCAATTATCACATCTCAGGCACTCAAGTGCACCTCAGTTATCTCTTATAAATAGCCCAACCAACGATGGTACCAGGTTTTGAATCTCAAGCATTCTATCTCAAAGCATTCTCTCTCTAAAAGCTACTAACTTAAGTTTCGGAGTGCTTACGCCTGGTCCGACCGGGCACTTTTTCTTGCAGGATCAACCCGTCTGATCGGATCTTACACTACAGACTAGCCAGCTCTCCTTCTATTTTAGATAAAGACTTTCCGTGCTTTGTCAAAAAGGTAAATATTCCATTATTTTTGTGGTTTGAAGATTATTGCAATAAGAATGACATAAATTATCCTTTTAAAAAGGAAATAAATGTATTTACTAAAGTAGGAAAGTAATGGACCACAGTAAATAATGAAACCCTTGTATCAATTCAACCACTTTAGAAGAAATAGTAAGAAGCCCAGACAGAGGAGCTGGTTCCATAAAGTTGGGCAAGAGGAAGGAGTCAGGGCGAGATCAACAAAGGCGCTCAGACGATTGGCCCGAGAGAACCTTCACCACCCTCAACGCCACTCCGTCCACGGTGCTGATGTGGATAAAAGAAAAACACCGCCAAGTCAACTGGCCAAGGAAGCTATCCGAAAGGAGCAGGGTTGTGAGGGACCCTAGCAAGTACTGCGAGTTCCACAGAGACGTTGGTCATTTGACCGATGAGTGCACCTCGCTGAAAAAGGAAATCGAAAGGCTAATACGCCATGGGTCACTCAGAAAGTTTATAGGCCAGGCCAGAGGGGATGATCCCTGTAGACAGCCGAAGCCTCGCAGGGACGATCCTGACTCAGATGATGATGAGCGCAGGAACCCGAGAAGCGCCGACCCGAGCAGGCCTTATGCCGGGGTAATAAACGTGATCACCGGAGGGTCGCCTTACGGATAGAATCTCTCCAGAAAAAGAAAGGGGAAAGGTGTCTACCTCTCCCACTAGGTCGAGCAGCTCGCCTTTGTCACCATATTTAGCGAAGACGCACGAGACGTCATGTTTTCACATAAAGACGCTCTCGTTGTAAGAGCTCGGATCAATAATTTCAATGTCAAAAGAATTCCGGTAGACAATAGCAGTGCTGTCAACGTCCTCACCCTCCAGGTCTACCGAGCGATGGGACTCCCTATCGGGGAGCTGAAGCCGAACGCTACACCACTGACTGGGCTTGGTAATGCTACTATCCCGGTAGTAGGATCGGTAGAGCTATTCGTCGAACTAGACCAAGAGGCAATCGCTCATGCATGCAAGGTAACTTTTATGATTATTGATATGACGTTTGCCTATAATGCTATCTTTGGCAGGCCACTGTTTTTCCAAACTGGAGCCGTTACCTGCATCCAGTACATGTTGATGAAGATCCCAACTAGAGGGGGTGTCTCCATCTTGAGAGGCGATCAAAAGGCGTCCCGAGAAGCTTACATCACCATGATAAAGCAGCAACGGGAGGCAATGGTTGTAAAGCCCGGCCTGGAGCAGCCAGAGCAGGCAGAAAGACCCAGGATAGACCCTGCCGAGGAGACAAAGACAAGGGCGCTGGCAAAAGGAAAAAAATGTTCAAGTCGGGACCAGCATGGACAAGGAGACAGAAGAAGTCATCATGCAAGTCCTGACAATAAATCAAGCGACCTTCGCCTGGAAGCCAGAAGACATTCCTAGCATAGATCCCAAGGTGATCACCCACAAATTAAATGTGGACCCAAATCATCCTCCGGTCCGACAAAACCTTAGAAGACATGTACCCGACCGAAGGAAATTCATTTCGGAAGAGGTGGATAGGCTACTTAAGACCGGAACAATCCGAGAGGTAGACTATCCCGAATGGTTGGCCAACGTGGTCTTGGTGAAGAAGAAGTCGGGGAAGCTGCGGATGTGTGTAGATTTTACTGACCTTAATAAAACATGTCCCAAGGACAGCTACCCCCTACCGAGCATAGATCAGTTGGTAGATGCCACCGCGGGCTATGCCATTTACTCTCTCCTTGACGCGTACGCTGACTACTACCAAATTCTGATGTGGCTTGCGGATCAGGAGAAGACCAGTTTTATTACAGACGACGGAACCTTTTGCTATAGGGTGATGCCGTTCGGTCTGATAAATGCTAGGGCCACGTATCAGCGTCTTATGAATAAAATCTTTAAAGACCAGATCGGGCAGAATGTCGAAGTGTACGTAGACGACATGATTGTCAAGAGCCGAAGCCCCAAAGAACATCCTGCCGATCTGGCGAAAGTTTTTGATACTTTGAATAAGTTCCGGATGAAGCTCAACCCTGAGAAGTGCATTTTCGGAGTACCATCAGGAAAATTTTTAGGATTCCTGGTCTCCCAAAGAGGGATTGAGGCTAATCCGGAAAAAATAAGGGCTATCCTCGAGATGCAACCCCCCAGGAGCATAAAGGACGTTCAGAAGCTGAACGAGAGGATAATAGCCTTGGGACGATTCATCTCCTCCTCGGCCAAGCGGTGCACTCCTTTTTTTAAAAAGCCGAGGAAGAGTGAAACTTTCATTTGGAGGGAAGACTGCCAACAAGATTTTGAAGAACTGAAGGCATTCTTCACCAACCCACCGTTGCTTAGCTGGCCAATACCAGGTGAAAATCTATAGCTTTATTTGTCCACCTCTAGGGAAGCTGTTGCCGGCGCCCTGGTTCGAGAAGAAGGAACACAACAGCTGCCTGTATACTACATCAGTGAAGTACTCAGAGGTACGAATTTAAAGAAGGGACCGGTTGAGCAGCTCATTATCGCCCTTATGATGTGCGCCAGAAAGCTGAGACCATACTTTGAGGCGCACACAATTGTCGTTCAATCGGGTTACCCGCTTAGAAGAATTGTTCAGACTCCCGATCTGGAGGGCAAAATGGTGTGATGGGCAATTAAGCTGCAGTCCTAGGTTGTGAGATATGAAACCATAAAGGCGATAAAGACCAAGCTTTGGCAGATTTTGTCGCTGAATTCGCCGGTGAGGAACCACAAAGTCAGCCCAAGCGACAAAATTGGGAAATGACGATGAATAGCGCAGCGAATGACACTCGAGGAGGTGTAAGCATAGTAATAAGAGGCCCACTGGGCATCACAATAAGATACGCAATAAAACTTAATTTTAAAGCTTCTAATAATGTAGCAGAATATGAGGCGCTCCTTCAAGGGCTGAGATTGCTTCACGTAATCCGACCGGAGTCCGTAGTCATCAGAAGCGACTCCCAGCTGGTAACGAGCCAGGTCCTGGGCACCTTTGAGGCCAGAGAGGCCAGCATGATCCAGTACTTAGCAAATTTCAAGGCCGCCTTTAGAACACTTGAGGAAGCTGAGTCAGAATGGGTTCTCCAGAAGGTGTCAAGAGATCAAACATCAGAAGCCGATTGGATAGTAAAGATGTCTGCCTCCGAGCAAAGTGTTATAGAGGAAAACATTGCCATCGTCGACCAAACTTCCTCCTCCAAACAGGTCAACTGCCGGGTGACAAAGACGAAGCTCGAAAGGTATCACGAAAATCCCTTAATTATTCCATCATTAACGGTGATTTGTATAAGAAAGTTTTCAGCCACCATTGGCTCAATTTGTGACGGAGGAAGAGGGAGACTACATCCTCAAAGAGCTTCATGAAGGCATATGCGGCGCACACGAGGCGAGCAGAGCTATAGCTCGAAAAGCCCTACAGACAGGGTACTACTGGCCTAACATGCTCAAAGATGCTCAAGAAAAAGTGAGAAAATGCCCGCAATGCCAGGTACATGGGAGGATCATAAGACAGCACGGAGCAGATCAACAGCCGATCGGGATCGCTTGGCCATTCGATCAGTGGGGCCTCGATATTCTGGGACCCTTTCCCCAAGGCAAAAAGCAGATGAAGTTCCTCATAGTAGCGGTTGACCACTTTTTCAAATGGATTGAGGCTGGACCTGTAGCCACAATCACAGCCGAGAGGGTCAAGAACTTCACGTGGAAGAACATCATCTGCAGGTACGGCTTACCCAATGTTTTTATTGCAGATAATGGCAAGCAGTTCGACAGCTCTACTTTCAGAAATTTTTGCCAAGGCCTAAACATCAACCTGAGGTTCACATCAGTCGCTCATCCCCAGAGCAATGGAATGACCGAGGTCTCTAATCGGACCATCTTGGAAGGGTTGAAAAAACGACTGGGCGAGGCAAAAGGCAACTGGACTTAGGAACTGCAGAGTGTCTTGTGGTCGTACAGAACTTCGCCAAGGACAGGCACTCATCAAACGCCATTCTCCCTTGTCTATGGCTCCGAAGCGATGATACCGGTAGAGGTCGGCCTCACATCTTACCGATCGGCGCTTTATTCCGAGCAGATGAATACTCAAGAAAGACGCTAAGATCTAGATCTGATAGAAGAAAAGAGGGAGAATGCCTACACCAAGATCGCTGCCTATAAGCAAAGGGTTGCCAGATACCACAATACTAAGGTGAGATCCAGAACCTTCAATGTCGGCGATCTGGTGCTCAGAAAGGCAGACTTAGGCTCGGGAACCGCCGGAGTGGGCAAGCTAATGCCAAATTGGGAAGGGCCCTACGAGGTCTCCAAAGTCTTAAACCCAAGCACATATAGGCTCTGAACTATAGAGGGGCAAGACATCCCTAGGAGCTGGAATGTCAAAGTAGTTAAAAAGTACCACTTGTAGTGATGTATCCAAATTTAACAAATGTCTGATTAATAAAAAGGTTCTTCTTCTACCTTTGTCTAATTTATGCATGATATAACTTATACGCTAGGCTTGATGTCCATCCCGAGCCAAAAATGCGAAAGTTGGAACTCACTCCTTTACAGGTACAAAACAACTTAAAAAAAACCCGTTAGGATCGATGCAATTCCCGATCCCAAGACACGGAAAGAAACAAAACTTTCGACAGTTTGACCGTTAGGATCGATGATCTTCTCGATCCGAAAATGCGGAAAACACGAACCTTATGTCGATCCCATCCGTTAGGATCGGCCATATTCAGATCCGAAAACACGGAAGGCGCTCTGATCGCGCTAACTCATTCGCTAGATTCGACGTCTATCCCGAATCCAAGACGCGAACACTAAGGTTAGATTAAGGCATACGTTTCTCCCAAAATAAGTGTTGAGCAACGGTCACGAACCGGAATGCAAATCAAACACTAACTTGACGAACGAAACTATTCGCATGATTCTAAGTCTAACTCAAAAGTTATTCCAGATAGCCGACTAATCATGCATCCTAACTCAGATCAGGCAAATCGGTCATTGGACTTGAAGAATTATTTCAATTCAGGAAGTATTTGAGATTCACTAATGTGTTTCACTTTAGCGAATTATATGCACTTTAGCGAGCTATATTCAAACTTAGCAAATTTTATGCAATTTTACAAGTAATGTGAAGATCTGCAAATTGATGACTATGGAAGTTTGCGAATTATGCAAAAATTTTAATTTATTGACAAAATTGTGTACAATACAATTGGAAAAAATTAGTACAATAATCAAAGTATACAAAAGGAAAATCTACATATATCAACAACTTCTAACCTAAGTTTCTATATTTACTTCTACTTCACCAGGAGGCTCGGAAGAAGGTCCCTCATTCGGCTCGACTAAAGCTTGAGAAGGGTCGAAGGCAAGCTGAGAAGGCTCAGCTACCCCTTCAGAGACAGGCTCGGCCAGCGGAGGCGCCCTAGCTTCGGCTCTAAATGATGTGTCTTCTTGAACCCGAGGCGAAGTAACTTGCTCGGTAGCTCCCTCTCTAGGAGCATCTCCTTCATCGTCACTAGATGGCGGATCGGGCAAAGCCATAGGGTTCTCCATCCAGTTGAGGTCAACGTCAGGGAAGCACTTTCCAGCCTCATAGATCAGCCGAGACAGCAGCTTCGCCTGAGCCTCGCCCAGTTGATCGAGCAGCTGCTCCTCTTGAGAGGCGAGCTCCTCTTCAAGCTTCCTTCCCCAACTAGCCTCCTTGTTCGCCAGAGTGGCGCGTAGCCGATCACACTCCGTAACAGCTTGGCCTCTCTCCTCTAGCGCTTTGGCCTTCTCAGCGCCTAACTGCTTGCACTCACCGCCCAATCTGACCGCCTCTTCCTCGAATTTGCGGCACTGAGCACTATCGGCAGCTAGGCGTGCTACCTCCCCCTTCAATCGATCAGCCTCAGTGAGCCTCGCCTTTAGCTCCAGAGCATGTCGGGTGGCCTCCCTCCTCGCGACCACCACCTCCTCATGAAGGCCAGAGATCTCCTTCTGAAGATCTGACACCTCCAGGCGAAGGACGGAGTTTTCTTGTTGGACAACATCCCGTTGAGTGGTCATCTCCCCCTTCGCCTTGGCAGCCTTTATTGACCTTGACTCAAAAAAGCCGGCCAAGCCATGCAAGCGTTGACCCCTTCGGATTAGCTGCAAGAAGAAGAATACAACGTCAGCGAAAGAGGATTTTGCCACCTTTCAGGCAACGCGAATCAAGGCAGCCAAATTCTTACCTCCAGGGCCTGATGGTTGAACAAGCTGAGCTCCCAGCCGAGCGAGCTAGGGTCCCCCATGACTTTGAAGTCATCTTCCTGAAAAATGCCTCGGCATAAACAACTGGCCATCGCTTTGTCACTTATCAACCAGTTGCCACCAAAGTTCTCCTTCAAGAACTCTTTCAAAGCCACAGGTCGCCTTTCCGATCGCCGAGTTGGCTCGCTCGGCACAACAGCTTTCCCCTTTGCCACCACTGCAGCAGCCCTCTTGCTGGTGTCCTCCTCGGCCCACTTCCGTGAGGCCTCGTTTGGCTGTGCCGTCTCACTCAGAGCCTCAATGTTGGGAGGGCAGACATCCCCAGACATCTCTTCCTCCTCCGGAGGGGATGATCCCCCACTTTGGGACGAGGCGCCAAAGGACCTGGAACGACTGGAGTTTGGCGGGCAGTTTTAGCAGTTGTTGTTGCGGGAGGGGCAGCAGAGATCGAAACTGCAGCGATGGGAGCAGCGAAAGAAGCGCCTTGCTGCAATTTGTGCACCTCGGAGGCAGGCAAGAGCTTTCGCCTTTTCCTCTCTTCTTTGGCTTTCCGCTTGGCCTCCCTCTTGGTGACTGCCCGACCGAGGATACACTGGGACATGTCATTCCCACCAGCCATCGCAGCTGCAACAAGCACAAATAAGATAAGTTTTCGAAAACATAACAAATGAAATGCAATGCAATGCATGAGTAACAATCTATGTTATCCCCTCTACTCCAATCCTAATGCTCACGTTCTACAGTTGCAGCGGTTTCGACAGTCGGAGCAACCCTAAGGATGGAGGGCCCTTGAAGCGCCTCCAGCAGCTGCTTGGACTCGAAAGGTCCCCCCTTCCGAGCTACGGCGTTCATCAGTTTTTCAATATCGGCCTCATACATAGATTGGCCGGAGGCTTGGTCCTTCAAAATATGAGCCCCCGCCGATCGGCCCAAACTCACTCCGAAGCCGCCCTTTTTCCCCACCAAGAAATACCTTTCCCTAAAGCCCTTCATTGAGGTGGGAATGTTGATGAGCTTCTTTTTTGGTCGGCTCGTAAAGAAAAACTCCGACCCGTCGCTGCGGCACGAAACATAGAAGAAATGGGGGCAGTCTCCTCCAATATACACAGGATCTTAAAGCATGCTACGGTCCTCCACCCATTCGGATGCAACTGATAAGGAGCGATGCCGTAGCCCTTTCCAACACAGCGATTTCGAACGCACCAAAGGGGAAGCGCATCCCAGCATCCAGACTCCATAAGTGGCAGATGAACCACTCATTATTGTCTTTCCCAAATGGCCCCTCCGACACCGCCATAGAATCAGGGCAGGGCGCTACACAAACGTCGTCGGGGAAGCCATATCTGGTGGGGACCTCAGCGACCTCCTCAGCGGTCAGTAGGGAGTACAGCTCAACTGTTGGCTTGTCTTTGTACGCATCTAATAAACTCCTGTCTAATGCTTCACCACTGCTGGAAGCCATCTTTGGACAAAGAAAAAGGAGAAAATATGCAAATCCCTAACTCTTAAAAGGATGAATGCAGAGGGAAAATGAAAGACAAAGAGAAGGTGAAAGCAAGGAGGAGGAGTTACTTACTTGGTAGTAAACACTTGGGAAATTTGAAGAGAAAGCAAAGGATGATTCCTGAAATCTGGGATTCGAGAAAGCAATTTGGCAGAGTTTCGTCAGGGATTGCAAAAAGTAAAGAAAGATCCTTCAGACATTGCCCTATTTATAGGCCAAAACTTTTGGAATATGCCAACCGTCTCGACACTAGAAGAATGTCATGTGTTAAAGGCATTATGGCGGTACAAAAAACGAAACGTCACCCTCGAAACACGCGCAGCATTAAATAGAAACAGCTGTCCAGGCACGCGTGTCTCTTCAGAAAAAGCGCTTTGCGAATTCAAAAAAGTTTTTGGAATATGCCAACCGTCTCGACGCTAGAAGAATGTCATGTGTTAAAGGCATTATGGCGGTACGAAGAACGAAGCGTCACCCTCGGAACACACGCAGCATTAAATAGAAACAGTTGTCCAGGCACGCGTGTCTCTTCAGAAAAAGCGCTTTGTGAATTCAAAAATCCCGCCAACGAATACCTTCGGATCGGGACAAGTCAATGCGGACTTCATCCGAAAGGGACTTCAAAGGCAAATTCATGCCCGATCGGACCTGTTGAGGGGGGACAAGTGATAACCCAGCAAATATCATTTACACCAAGACCCATCTAGTCGGCCCAATAGACTGGCAAAGCCTAGGGCACAACAGTAAAGAGTAGCAGGCACGAGCTCCTAGGCAGCGCACACGCCCGATCGGATGATGTGACCGTCAGTCCCATCATCCGTCTGACACAAGGCAACGCCAATGCTTTCCACCTGCTCCCTGTCAATTTGCCGAATACCTACTCTGACTGCCAGTAATCACTCCCTAAGCACTCAAGTGCCCCTCAACCATCTCACATAAATAATCCAGCCAACGATGGTTTCAGGTATTGAATCTCTAACATTCTATTTCTAAGAGCACTTTCTCTCTCTAAGCTACTAACTTAAATTTTGGAGTGCTCACGTCTGATCCGACCGGACACTTTTTTTTGCAGGATTTTTCTCATCCGATTGGTCCGGCCTCCCCTCTTCAGATAAAGACATTTCTAGTTTTATCAATTTTAAAGAAAGCTCTAATAACTTTCTTGAATGCATCCAAACTATGGTGCCAAAGGACTTGCCCCAACTCATCGCTAAGCAGTAAATTGCTGCAAGTTGCCTTGTATATGATTCTGTGATGCTTGGATTCTAAAAATACCTAGACGATTTGGTATTGCTGGAGCTCCATTCTTCATTCAACCATATGCAGTTGGTGTTGTCTTTTATAATGTTATGAAGACCTTAAGCTTCCCGTAGAGAAGAAGAGTGTCTTATTGCCTGGACTGCCCCTACTCAAAACTTATGAGTTACCTTCATTTGTTTACAGCATCCAAGATTACCGATATCTTTTCCAACTTCCAAGAGACTGATTGTTCTTTTTTTACACGGCTTCAACCTCTTGGAGGAAGAGGTAATTAATATCTTTTAAACCCTTACTTTGAGGTGTAAAACTTAACTATTAGTGGACACTTAGCAAGACGTTGATAATTTCTCCAAGGGATTTTTCAATTACATCCAATCTCCTTTATCAGGTAGTGAAGTGGCTGACAAGCCTAAGAAGGATCACACCAATAGGACCAACAATTCCATCAATTTACTCAGACAAGCAGCTGGATAATAACAGTGAATATGGGATCAGCCTTTTCGAAACCAAATTTGATAGTTGCATAGAGTGGTTAGATTCTAAAGAAAAAGGATGGGTAGTTTATGTATCATTTGGAAGCATTGCTGGTTTGAGAGAAGAGCAAATGGCAAAAATTGCTCGGTGGTCTAAAGGGAAGCAACAACTTCTTCTTGTGGGTAGTATGAGAAGAAGAAAGAAGAAAGAAACTCCCCAGCAACTTTGTGAAAGAGATTTAAGAGAAAAGATTAATTGTGAATATCGGTGCTCTCAATTGAATGTTTTGGTTCACAAGTCCGTGGCCTACTTCATTACCCATTGTGGGTGGAATTTAACTTTAGAAACACTTAGCTTGGGAGTGCCATTGACAGCATTGCCACAGTGGGCAAATCGGCCCACCAATGCCAAGTTCATTGCTGATGTGTGGCATATTGGTTTTAAGCAAACACTAATGAGAAAGGTTTTGTAACAAAACAAGTTAGAGCTTCGTATAAAGGAAGTCCTTGTAGGAGAACAAGCAAATGTTACCAGAAAGATTTCTGAGAAATGAAAGAAATTGGCAACAGAAGCTGTTGATAAAGTTGGAAGTTCCAACAAAAATATTGAGGAATTTATTGCAGAACTCGTACGCATGTTCAAATGATTGTAATTTGAAATAACGAATGCATAGGACCTTATGCTATAAAAAAAATTGCAAAATAAAAAAAAAATATTCGTTTCATTCTATAGAAAAATGTTACGAAAATCAAACCGAATTGCCCAATTGGGTGTATTGAACCAGTAATAATGAAACTAAATAGTTGTTAAAGGGAATAGATGAAGGCATATGCTGTGACCAAGAAATTCAGGACTAGGGGTGATCACGGGGCGGAGAGTGGCTCCCCACCTACTATCCCACCCAGAGGCGGGGATTCCCCTTCCCCGCCCCGGCAGGGAAAATATCCGATTCCAATGAGAATTTCGGACCTCGATAGAAATTCCCGACCCGAATAAAAAATATTTCACAAAATTTATCTTGCAAAATTTAATAATTGACGACTTAAAATTAAAAATATAAATATTTATAGACACATTAAAATACAAATATTTGTAAATATTCCATACAATTCAAATATTAATAATATCATTAGACAACTTCCACACCGAAAAATATCAACCTGAAAAAAATTTAATATATATATATATATATATATATATAATAAAATATTAATTTTTTTGGGCCGGAGACCCTGTTTCCCGCCTCGAATTCAAGGACGGGAATTTTTTTTTTCCCACCCCCGCCTCCGTGGGGGAAAAAATCGGGATTTCCCGTCCCGTTCGGGTCGGGTCCCCATTAGGGATAGGAAATCCCTACCTCACGATCATCCATCCCTATTTAGGACCCTATAATTTTGCTTTCAATAATGGGCTCAATTAGGGGTGAACATAGACTGATTAACCGGTGTATGAGCTCCAAAAAATATCAGTCAATTAATATCGAACTTTTGAAATTTCAGTTCATTAACCAGTCTATTACAATCGATTAACCAGTTCATCGGTTTCGAATTTTCGAACCGGTTAACCAATATTTTTCGGTTAACTACTATGATTATAAAATACATTTATAAAAAAATTAAATTGTCGAAAATACTTAAAATTTAAAATTAGAAAACAAAAATAATTCAACATAATAATTAAATATGATGTTCAAACAATAAACAAAAGCTAAAAATATTCAAAAATATTATTTTCACATATATTAAAAATTTTATTTTATTTGAAGGTTTTAATTAATATATTAATTTTATATAACTTTTTAAATATATTTTGATTTTAATTAATAAAAAATTGATATATCAGGAAATAATAAAAAATACTAAATATATACATATTGAACAATTAATAAATTAACTAAAATAACTTAAAAAAAACTAAAATGAAATTGAAATATTTTAAAGTAAATGAAAATTAAAAGCATATAAATAATTAAATATGAAAATAATGAATAAAAAATTATAATAAAAATAAAAAAATAGTGAAATATAATTAATAAAATATAGATGTGTTCATTTATCGATTTTGATTCGGTTAACCAATTTATAAGTTAAAAAATAAAAATCAGTCTATTAATATTAATTTTTGTAAAACACTAACTGTTAATTATAAATATCGGTTCGATTAACCTATTTTTTGAATCGATTTCTGTCCGACTTATCGGTTAACCAAGTTCAACGGTTTTTTTTTTCACCCCTAAACTCAATTAGGATGATAAGGTGTTACCGATGCATTTATGCCATCTATATAAATTCTAGTATAAAGGGCAATAAAATTCCATAATTACATAATGTGCCACCAGATAGCCAAAGATTAAAGGCTTCAATGTCATTACGTGTACATGCATAATTTGTTCTTGCCTATTAGAATTAATTTGTACAGCACTCAACAAGAATCTTTCCGTCTGTTCAATCAAAGTTATTGAGAAACTACACATAGACTGCAGAAACAATCATAATAATGATGAAACAGTCAACACAGCAATAAATAATAATGACCATAATTTAAAGTGAAAAAAGTGAAGCGCAATACTTTATACTCCCTCCATTCCTAAATAGTAGTCATTTTTGCTATTTTCACAAAAATTAAGAAATATTAATTAAACATAAATTTAAGATTAAATTGAGTATTTCAATGTATAAATTTAAATCTGATTGATTAATTTGCATTGAAAAAGAAAATTAAATTAAAAAAATAAAATTAAATTGTATTGTAAATCTAAAAGTAACAGATAAATGAAATTTGAATTTTTATCAAAAGTGACAGATATTAAGAAACGGAGGGAGTAACAATTAATGTTTCGGGCACTTAGCCCTCTTCATATTTTATAATCAAATTTTACACCATCTGATTCCCAATTATTTAAGCCCACCAACTCAGGTTAAATGTTTGCATGAAAGCAATGCCTCTATAAATTGAAAATTATGCAGTCACATCAATTTTTTTTAATTTATTTTTTTTGAATTCAGTCAAATATAAGTAAAGAGAACCAAGCTTAAAACACAATCATCAAGAAAAGAATGAAGATAACTATCAAAGCCCAAGTCTCACATTACAAAAACATTAAGCTTATCTGACCTGCAACTTTGGAAAGATTGCTTATGAGTTCTTGAACACCTACCTTGCCTAATGTATCCTTCAAGTAAAGAGCAGCAGCAGCCACCTCTTCAGGCGTAACTTTGCCGTCATAATCCCTGCCAAAAACAAAAGATTAATATAAGATCGTAGTTTAAGCTGAAAAAGTCAAATGTTGATATAACATGTAAAACTTCACACCTAACAGTCACAACCAACTGGCAGTTACACAGCCGTTTTATATGACAAGATTTGAAAGAATTCTACCATATTAATCAAATTTAATACATATAATGCACAGAAATTTTAATCACAGTTTATAAGCATTATTTACCAGCCAGCTCAAAACAAAAAGCAAGAAAAAAAAACTTGGTAATTCCAAAAATTACAGCCACTGCAAATAGCTATGTCACGAGTTCAGTCACTCGAAAAACCATTGGTAAAAAGGATATAAGAAAAGTAAAGTGTGAAATTGAAAACTTAAGAAAGCGATCATTTTGACCTTGCATTCTGCCAAAGACAAAACAAAAACAAAATTCAAAATAAGCTAAAATGTAGTCTTGTTTTTAAGAAGAAACATCATCACGTTCATCTTCCTTCAGAAGGACGTTCAATTTCCTCTCTAGCAGCTCTATATGCTCTAATGGCCTCTTGTTCACCTTCTCTGCCCTCCTCCACCATGCTGTTATAAAGCTCTATCTGAAAATATATTTCTCTGTCAAGACACCAAATAAGGTCTATATGCTCCAATACCATCCATTCCCTGGAAACCAGTTTACTTGACTTCCCAAGAAGATTAACAATCAAAACTTAGCACATGCAGAGGATGCTTTGTTTATAAAGGAAAATATAGAACAAAATATGCAGAGCATTGACAATTCAAGATTCATGGCACCTCCTTATTAACTAGACTTAAGAATTCCTCGCGTTCTCTGCTCACTGACTGCAAGATTGGAAGAAAAATAGAAATCAATATAAGAGAGAACCTCAAATCTTTAATTAGAAAAACTAAACAATCAACCATATAACAAGAACATCTTACTGGGCTTTATTTGTAAACCATGGAAGCTTGGTTCATACAACCAGTGTCACAGGTAATCAGCATGATTCAGGAATTCAAGGTCTTGCGCAAGACAGGCTTCAAAAGTTAACGAAAATTGACTATTAAACATTTTGGAATCCCAATCCTTACAGATGCTGAAGCTAAGACGGCAAGTGCATGACTAAGTTCACACAGCTGCTCCTGTTTCTCCAATGTTCGTGCTCTAGCTAGTTCTTGTGCTTCAAGTGTGTCTTGTGCAGTCATCTCTTTCAATGCCACATCCTCTTCACTAATTTTAGATTCTTTTATCCAGGCAAGCCCTTCTTCCTCTTTCTCTTCCTCCTCCTACAAATTATCAGTGTAAACAAAACTTGGTAACTCAAAAGGAGAGGCTCCTTCTAAAAGGGAGAAATGTGCAGGTCACAACTCGATGCCAAAGGTTTATTCATATTTAAATTAAAATTTTGTTGACACATAGAAATCGTTGCTCACACAACATTGATCAACAGGTAGACCAGACTAATCTTGAAGAAACACCATAGAATGCATTCTATAATTTAGAGAGTAGCTAAGGAGGCTCTTATGTTTCGAGGAACATGAAGAAAACATAATTAAATTCAACCTTGAAACAGAATCTTCCTATGGCAAAGCTGTAACACCAGTGGTATCTACAACCTCATCAGGCAGAGAAGACAGTGTTGCTGAAACAGCTTCCTCTGGCTTCAATTTACCAGAAACAGTAAAGGCTGCATTAATATGTAATTTAAAACTAAAAAAAAGTTTAAAATGGGAAAACAAGAGTTGATAAAAACACAGACTTCATAGGAGGCCTCAGATTTACCTTGAAAGGATCAAAAGAGAGGATGGAACAGAGTGATTGAGTTACAGATCCAGCCAATCACGAAGCTGCACACAAAAGTCAAGAGCCAAATTAATGCATAGAACCTCATTTGTAGAATATCCCAATCCCTAATATTATATACATCTTTCAGTAATCAGTAAGATTCCCTCATACAGTAAGCCTATTACATCTTGTACTAACTCTACCCACTCCAAACTACCCCTAAACCCCTTTTACAGCATAGCCATACTTGAAGGAAGAAAAGTTATGAAGCAGAGAATGAAAGTCAACAGATCAAACACGAGCAGACACCAATGCAACAGTTAACAGTCTTAACATAAGTATGCAGAAACCAATGTCAAAAAATATGCTGCTTTTTAAGGGAATCATCTCTTCCAAACAGAAAAGGCTAAATCTGAAAACCTGTTGCCGCATTTCTTCAACTGATAACAAACCAAGCATGCCCCTTTCCCTGCAATCTTCAAGAAGTTCAGCCTCTGAAAGAGACTCCACACCCTCTGCTTGAATTAACTTATCATCCTCCTTGATCCTAAAAGTGATATAGCATGATGAACAACAGCCAATTAAACAACTTCTTTCTGTAAAATTGAATAAAGGACAGAAATAAAGGTCCAGAAAGCCTTAACCATGAACATTTGTTGCAGTTAACTTGTACAATAAATAGTAACTAGAACACGGACAGTCACATATGCAGAAGAAAAAAGAGGAAACTACATATACCCTTAATGGGTTAATTACATCTTTGGTCATTGAAGTTTAACTTTAAGTGGATATTTTCTTTAGTTTTTCAAACATATCATATGCATATTTGCTGTAAAATGGCATATTTCCTGATAAAGTGGAGTGCCCAGTCAGCAATCCAGCATAATTCCTGATAACGTGCATTGCCAATTCAACAATTTAGCACCGAATTCTCATTTTCCCAGCCATTGTGATTTTAGGTGAAAAAAGTTATAAGTTGAGTAATTTTGTGGTATAAAAATTCATTTATGACAGGCTCATTATTAGTAGTAAAAGTTAAGTGACCATAAATGTAATCAAACCTACCCTTAATTATTGCCTTCTATCCATGACTTAATATTTCTTGAACTCCAAAGACCAAGCCATTCAAGAATAAAAAAAAGAAATGCCATCAAACAGTGCAAGTGAGAAACAACTTGATAATTCTCTCTAAACCAATTCAAGACTTATAAAGCTTCATATACCATATTAAGCAAGGTAACTTGAAAGAAATTTCATATGGCCAAACTTGAACAGTAATCTACCATCTCTACCATACTTCATTCAGTTGTAGAACAAAATCCACAAAATTATAGATGAACTTGCACTGAAAAAGAATCCCACCTTTTGAGTCTCTTGCGGAGCATATAGCACAAGTATGCATCTGTTCCAAATGGACTGATTCCCATATACTTGCACATACTGACCAACCTAGACCTGAAAAAAGCAAAACAAACCAGAAAACAAATGTGTCACTCAGCAAGCAGATAGAACAAAAAATATATGCCTTCAAATAGAAAAGCAATTACAAGCAACACTAACCTACTAATATTATCCAGCGTTAGTTCATCATTGAACAGCTTAGCAAAGTGCAAAATCTCCCCATTAGAGACACCTGCACCTCTTCGAACCTGCATAAGTGCAAGTTGCATTGGTGAACATCAAGAATTAAAAGTGAAAAATATAGAAAATTAATGTAAAAGAACTTGACTGCTGATTCTAACCCTATTCAAAAACTCATCAAGATCCTCAGCGGTTTTCTTAATTTCTCCACTCCGTGTGTTCTGGACTTCCTTAGCCATTTCTTTGACTGTATCCTGAAGGAACTGGGCATATTCTATTCTGAAATGAAGGGTTTGTCGAAGTATTGAGCTATAATTTATTGGAAAGATTCAACACTCTGTTTGGGTAAGGAGAAAGTGAGCAGAAAGGAAAAACGGAGAGATATAGGTTTTGTTTGCTGCCTCATTTTTTATTGGAGGAAGGAAAGGAATATCAAAATTATTGTCATCTCAATATGCACAAGCAGCTCAATTTCTAACTGGAAAACTAGCATATGATCGTGTTTCCAGCTATATTGAGTTATTTTAAAGACAAACATTCAATTGATTATTTCACAATTGACACTTCTCCAAACGAGGGGAAAAGGAAGGTATAATTCATAAGCTTACTTTGCCCGGATATCTTTATATTCCAAACCAAATGCTAAATGGCCATCAAAATGTAATGGCACAATGCTAGTGGGCTTCATAGATAAAATAAAATAAAATAAAACAAGGGGCATATAAAGAAAAAAAAAACTACTAGTCATTAACAAAATTCACTAGCTAATAAAATACAGCCACAAAGTTTTCTCATGAATTTCCATCATATTGCAAACTCAAATGTTAAAAAATGGTAAACGTACAAAAGAACCACAAAACTTATTGAAAAGAAACAAGAGAAATCAATACACGACAATCTGTCAGCAAGCAGCGCCCAGTTATCTTACTTGTTAATTGCACATGTAAACCCCACTCTGATACCTGTGATTAACCTCATAGAAATCTGTGCTACCCTCTGTAGCAGGCCGTAGACAAACCCCAGATAATGATGTAGTTCCTTGCATGGAAAATTTAACAAACCCAAAAACCTCAAGATCTTCATCAACCTCTCCCTCGCTGGAATTCACAGGCATCCTTGCCCTCAACCGGCCAGGAGAACCCTTGAGTGGAATCTCTGGGACATGCCATTTCAATTCTCTCTCAGTCCTGTTCAACACGGCTTTAGGTGAAACTTTCAACAGTGTGGGGTCAAGTGGTAACTTCAAAATGAATGTTACGTCACTCAGTGGCACTTGCAATTCCGGGTTCGAAACATACTGAATCATCACCGAAAGAAGGGTACCACTAAGACGTTGTGTAAGACGAACTCTGAGTGGCAATGGCGTTAACCGAGGTAACAGGCTATACTTCAATACGGGCAAAGGTTCATCAGATGGTGCAGTCCTGACATGAAACATTCCATTGCCAAGGCTACTAACCCTTGAACTTTGGATAACGAATCTCTTAACGGCACTTGTGTTATCCACGCGGAATGAAAATTCAGTTTCTTTATCACCAGCAGTTTTTGGTGGCAACGTTCTCAGGTAAACCACACCCATCAATCCAACTCTAGCAAGCAATGATTCTCTAAACTCTGCACCAATTTCTTCAACAATGTACATCTCTGGACCCTTCATTTCAGTTTTTTGAACTAAAAGATTCTCAAGAGGAGTACCTGCTGCTGCACTCGCAGCCTTAGCCGCAGCAGCTGCATCACCACCTGCTCCAGTCTGCAGCAATTCAAGTCCAGCAAGACCTTGCTGTTTCGGAATCTTCTTTGGTCCCACAAACTCTGATGCATCCAATCCACCACCCCAAGCCTCACCGAACCCTTCAAAAGTTTCTCCCAAAGAAGCCTGCTCATTACTGAACTCAATACCACCATAATCACCTTCAAATCCCTCTACACTTATACGCGTAGCTTGGGTTGCCTCTGCAGGCGGCAACGTGGTCACCTCCAACCCCGCCAAAGCAACAGCCAAATCTGAAGACTGACTCTTATCTTTCTTAAAATCACCCACCAAATCTTCCTGCTTGTTTACCACCTCGCTCGCAGCAAATGGATCTTTAGACTCAGATTCCTCATGTTTCTCCAGCTTCTGATCAAGCTGTTCAGTTACAACAGGTGCAAGACTTGCAGCCACCTCATCTCCGGCAACAATTGTCTCTGCAGGAAGCTCAAATCTTGCATTCGAAAACGTCTCTACGGTGGCCTTATGTTCAACTGCGTGCACTTCCTCTGCAGGCCAATTACCAGCCCCTCGAATTTTACTCTCTGTATCTAAAGCAGAGTGTACCATCTTCGCAATACCCTCCCCGTGCATCGCACCAAGCATAGCTGCAAGCCTAATATTGCTCACACCACGCAATACAATATCCAATGCCATATAAATCTCTGCATATTTACGATTCAGCTTTTCCGGCGTGACATCAACTCCCCGGCAAGCGGTGACGATGACACTAACAGCTTGATTGACGATGTGAATACACTCAAATACATTGATCGAATTGTCCTGATCGGCGATTGTGATGCCAAGAACGTAAATTCCATTGACGAGGCGGTAAACGACACGGTAACGGCTCTCCACGCCGACTATAAGCTGGCCACTAGAGGCGGCGAGGGGATCATCGCCAATGGACTCTGCGGCGGAGTTGTCGGCGAAGTTGTTAGCGTTACTGGGATTTTGTTTGTTGGCGGCGAATGCTAATCGGGTTTTGCGGAAGGCGGAGGTGGCGACGAGGGCGCGTGCCGGCGGGAACCACTCCCGCGTCTGGAGGAGGATGTCGGATCCGTTGGCAGGTTGAAGAGAGAGGGCTAGGCAGGACATTGTGATACAGAATTCCCAATTGGAATAGAAACTAGGGTTCTTCAAAATTCACAAAAAGAAACACTTAAAGAAAGGAGAAGAAGAAAATTTTGATCAATAAAATCCAACTCACGGCATGAAATCGTCCCTCTCTCTGCTATTCTTTTTCTTTCAGTTCCACGGGAAGAACTAGGGGAACTTGCCCAATTTCAATTTTAAAAGAAATAGCCCAATGTCCCCGTGAAATAGTGGAAGGCACTGTCCACTATTTCACCTGTTGACTTTTTAGGCCCTTTTTTTTTTTTTTAATTCAAAACCATTTCACGGGCTCTTCCCGCGAATCCTACTGCCATCGTTCTCTGATTCATAACTTTTATTCCTTTTTCAAGCATGGCTATGCTGTAAATGGGGTTCAGGGGTTATTGGAAGTCATGTAAATATTTGATTCTTTCCTTATGCAGCTGTGCTCTGTATAGTTATTCCTAGATTATTGGTGTTGTATAAATGAAGCTCTATGCATTAATTTGGCTCTTGGCTTTTATGTGTAGCTTCGTGATTGGCTGGATCTGTCTCTCAATCACTCTGTTCCATCCTCTCTTTTGATCCTTTCAAGGTAAATCTGAGGCCTCCTATGAAGTCTGTATTTTAATTTACCCTTGTTTTCCCATTTTAAACTTTTTTTTTTAGTTTTAAATTACATATTAATGCAGGGCCTTTACTGTTTCTGGTAAATTGAAGCCAGAGGAAGCTGCTTCAGCAACACTGTCTTCTCTGCCTGATGAGGTTGTAGATACCGTTGGTATTACAGCTTTGCCATAGGAAGATTCTGTTTCAAGGTTGAATTTAATCATGTTTTCTTCATGTTCCTCGAAACATAAGAGCCTCGTTAGCTACTTTCTAAATTATAGAATGCATCGTATGGGGTTTCTTCAAGATCAGTCTGTTCTACCTGTTGGTCAATGTTGTGTGAGCCCGATTTCTACGTGTAAAACAAAATTTTAATTTAAATATGTACAAGTCTAAACCTTTGGCACCTTTGGCAGGGTTAATTTCATCCGTGGTTATCGAATTTCAGAGCTTATAACTAAATGGTTATTATAAAATAATTTGTAACACAAAAGTCATCAAACTTTAATTTTATTTCAATTAAGGTAAAAATAACTGAAAATTTAATTTTTCGTTACTGGAGGATCATGCAAATATGTCATTTTATCAATCATCTTTTATAATACATCCAGTTAACATGTTATGTAACCCGTTTACATAGAAAAATTTACATATCAGTAAGTATACATGTTATACCAATCTGTACAATAAGGAAAAAAATTTGCTGACACATATATTTATTGATGCGTCAATTTCTCCATGTACGCAGATTACATGGTATGCTGACTGGGTGCGTTTTAGAATATTACTGATGATATGACATATTTATTTGGATTTCCAGTGACAAAAAATTAATTTTTTAGTTATTTTAACCTTAATTGAAATAAAATAAAAGTTTGATGACTTTTGTGTTACAAATTATTTTATTATAACCATTTAGTTATAAGGTCCAAAATTCGATGACCACCGACGAAATTAACTCCCTTTGGCATCGAGTTGTGACCTGCACATTTCTCCCTTTTTGAAGGAGCCTCGCCTTTTAAGTTACTAAGTTTGGTTTACACTAATGTTAGGAATTTAGACTTGCGGAAAAATATTTATTTGAAAATAATAACGATAAAATAATAAAAAAATAAATGAAATATAAATATTTACGTTGTTCGGCGATTGTGCCTATGTCCACGGACAAAAGGTAAAAAAGCAATTTACTAACAAAAAGATGGACAATACAAAGTGATTGGTGTTTAATTCTCAACTCAAATTCCAATTACACTCAATAATTTCACCAATATACAACACAAGAGTATTACAAAATTGCTAAAGAAATTTCTTAAGTGTAGAAATTATCAAGTGTTGTATAACATACACAAAATTGAGAGATATCTTGAGACAAAATATGCCTTGGTATTTATAGGCATATTGGTGATGGAAAAATCAACAAAAATATGGCTAAATTGTAGCCCAACTATTTTTTTTGTGTGCTATCAATAATTTTTCAATTCACATTTGGTCAATTTTAAATAATTTTATAACTATATTTATCATATTTTCAACAATCTCCACCTTAGTTCAAAATTAATTAAGCCTTTAATACTTCTTTACCTTTTCCACAATACCCTAAAAGGATCTTCAATTTTGACAGACACCAATTAAATCCAAACAGTGCTTGAACTTAGTAGTAGGGAGAGTTTTTGTCATCATATCAGCGGCATTATCTATAGTACCAATTTTCTTTACAGAAATAATACCTTGAGAAAAAATATCAGGAACAAAATGATACTTTACATCAATATGTTTCGTCCTTTCATGAAACATTTGATCTTTAGTCAGGTGAATAGCATTTTGGCTATCACAATGGATGAAAATCACCTTGTCATCCAAACTGAGCTCTCCAAACAGACCTCTTAACCAAATGGCTTCTTTTATAGCCTCGGTAACTGCCATGTATTCTATTTCTGTAGTGGACAGAGCTACAGTAGACTGCAAAGTAGATTTTCAACTAATAGCAGTATCACCAAGAGTAAATACATAGCCTGTGATGGATATTTTTCTATCAAGATCACCTGTATAGTCTGAATCAACATAACCAACCATAGTACCCATACTCCTTCCAAATTTTAAACAAGAATTAGTGGTTTATCTCAAATATCTCAAAAATCCATTTCACTGCCTGCCTGTGATCTTTATCAAGATTAGATATATATCTACTAACAACACTGACTGCATGTAAAATATCAGGACGAGTGCACACCATACAATATATAAGACTACCAACAGTATTAGAGTATGAAACATGCGACATATACTTAACTTCATCATCTGACTGTGGTGAAATAGCAGCAGGAAGTTTAAAATGAGCAGCAAGCGGAGTACTTACAAGTTTAGTATTCTTTATGCCGAAACGCTCTAAAACCTTTTCAATAAAAGCCTTTTGAGAAAGGTAAAGTTTTCCAGCAGCTCTATCTCTTCGAATCTCCATGCCTAAAATTTTCTTTGCTGCTCCTAAATCTTTCATCTCAAATTCATCACTCAATTCTAACTTCAATTTCTTGATTTCAGACATATTCTTGGTTGCGATAAGTATATCATCAACATAAAGCAACAAGTACATAAATGAGTTATCTTTAAGTTTTTTGAAATAAACACAACTATCATACTGGCTCCTGGAATAGCCGTGAGTAATCATGAAGGAATTAAACCGCTTATACCACTGTCGAGGAGACTGTTTTAAACCATATAATGATTTCTTCAACAAACAAACATGGTCTTCCTTGCCTTCAATCTCGAAACCCTCAGGTTGTTGGATGTAAATTATCTCCTCAAGTTCTCCATGTAAGAAGGCAGTCTTAACATCCAGTTATTCTAACTCCAAATTTGCATAGCAATCAAAGCAAGCAAGACACAAATAGAGCTATGTTTAACAACAGGTGAAAATTACATCATTAAAGTCAAGTCCATATACATGACTATAGCCTTTAGCAACCAACCATGCCTTGTACTTTACATCTTCAACACCTGGAATGCCATCTTTCTTCTTGAAGACCCATTTGCAACCAACTATCTTTTTGTCTTTTGGCGGCTTTACTAAATTCTAAGTTTTGTTCTTATGGAGAGACTCTACCTCTTCCTGCATAGTGATTATCCACTTAGCTGAATCATCACAAGAAATAGCTTCTGAATATGAGGAAGGTTCACCAACAACATTAATCTCTTGTGCCACTGCCAAAGTGTATGCAACATAATCAGTATCAACCAATTTTTGAGGTACTTTTCTCTCCCTTCTCGGCCTATGTGTAGCAATAAAATGCTCCTCTTGTGGGATCTCCATATGAATTGGCAACTGAACTTGGTTGTGTTGAGAAGCATCATCTAAAGGCAAATTCTCCACCTCAACTTCTATAGGCTTTTCAAAATTCTTCACACCAGTGTCAAAAGAGCTTGACTTTTTATCTCTTGGGTGAAGCATAACAGACTTATCAAATACAACATCTCTACTGATTATAGCTTTAGATGTTTTGGGATCAGAAAGCCAAACCTTATATCCCTTTATGCTATGAAGATAGCCAATGAAAATGCCCTTTTTAGATCTGGGCTCCAATTTACCATCATTAACATGAACATAAACTGGGAAACCAAATATCCTCAAATCAGAGTAATCAGCAGGTTTTTAAGACCATAATTCTTCAGGAGTCTTACAATCAATAGCTGTAGATAGAGAATGATTTACTAACTAACATGCTGCAGAAGCTGCCTCTGCCCAAAAATCTTTTGATAGGCCTGAATTAGATAGCATATAACAAACTTTTTCCAACAAAGTTCTATTCATGCGCTCAACAACACCACTCTGTTGAGGGGTCCCATGAACTGTGAGATGTCTAACGATACCTTTATCCTTACAGAAATTATTGAATTCACTGTCACAGAACTCCAGCCCATTATCAGTGCGAAGACATTTTGTTTTCTTATTTGTTTGCTTTTCAACCAAAGCCTTCCACTGCTTGAAGGTAGGGAACACATCATTCTTGTGCTTTAAAAAATACACCCACACATTTCTAGAGTAGTCATCAATGAAAGTAAGCATATAACGAGCACTACCTTTAGAAAAAATACAAGCAGGCCCCCAGAGATCTGAATGAACATAATCCAAAGTACCTTTAGTCTTGTGGACTGCAGTGCTGAAACTAACTCTTTTCTGCTTGCCAAAACTGTAGTGCTCACAGAGATCTAACTTTGTTGTACTCTGATCACTTAAAAGACCCCTCTTGCTCAAAATATCCAAACCTCTTTGACTCATGTGACAGAGCCTCATATGCCACAATTTAGTGACATCAGAATCTGACATAGAAGATAAAGTGACGGCAGTTGAATCTGTGACAACAGATCCTTACAAAACGTATAATCTACCGGTTTGTCTCAAACCCTTCATCATAATAAGAGCACCTTTTAGAATTTTCAAAACGTTATTTTTACTAGTAAATTCACAATCAGAATCTTCTAACGCACTTAAAGAAATAAGATTTTTCTTTAAGTTAGGAACATGTCGAACTTCTGTCAACGTTCTCACCATGCCATTATGCATTCTAATTTTGACTGTTCCAATTCCAACAATCTCACAAGGATAGTTATTGGCCATCAAAATAACTCCACCTTGAAGAGGTTCATAGGTAGAGAACTAATTTTTATTGTGGCATATGTGAAAAGTCCAAGCAGAATCCAAAATCCACCTTTGTGTGGATTGGGCACCATCTAAAGTTACCGAGAGAACATCACAAGCTCCTTCTTCAACAACACTGGCTTTAATAGGCTTTTCTTCATTTTTCTGATCTTTCGTTTGCTGCTTATTTTTCAATTTATAGTAGTCTGACTTTATGTGCCCCTTCTTCTTGTAATAATTACAGATAAGATTCCTGTATCTAGATTTGGATCTAGTTCTTGATTTTTGACTGCTCGAATAACCTCTGTCTGTAGACCTTTCTCTAACAAGTAGACCTTCTGCCGGACTATCATTACTTGTTCCATGCTCTTTATCAATGAGCTCATTTGAGAATAAAGTTGCTTTCACATCCTCTAACTTTAGAGTTTGTCAACTATAAATCAGAGTATCTCTAAAGTGCTTGTAGGATGGAGGAAGTGAGCGAAGCAACATAAGAGCTTGATCTTCATCTTCATAAGATATCTCCATATTTTCTAAATCCATCAGGATAGTGGATAATTCATCAATATGAGTCTTGATAGGTGTACTTTCGACCATACTGAGTGTGTACAGTCAGTGCTTAGCTACCAGTTTGGTGGTCAAATTTCTTGTAACATACAAAGACTCAAGCTTGTTCCATAAGTCTTTAGCAGTCTTCTCCTGCACAACTTCTCGCAAGACTTCATTTGACAAGCATAACTGAATGGTAGCAAGGGCTTTATCATCTGTGACGCGCGCTGAACCCCGTGGATGGCCCCGAAGACCCACTCTTAGGGCTTTCGGGAATGAGGTTCATGGAAACTTGCAAGTGAAATTGCAAGGGCGTCTATTTCGTGCAACAAGGAGGTTTCATGAAGTCGCCACCCAATAGAATATTGGAAAAATTCATCTAGCCTCAGTGAGTCTAAGATAACGCGGCTATATCCATCATATGCAAGCCGAACGTGTCTTGGAAGCCTCACCCTAACATTAGGATGGCCCTCTCGGCCTCGCGCTTGGGCAAACTAGAGGTGTCTTGAAGGCCTCACCCTAATAGAATATTAGGATGGCCCTCTCACCTCGTAGCGCTTAGAACTGTGCAAATTGAGCCTTTTTACGGGACATAAGAGGTGTCTTGGAGGCCCCATCCCAATGGAACATAGAGATGACCCTCTCGCCTCGTTGAACCCAAAGACTAGAGATGGTTCGAGACTTCTCATTTATTCATACCTTGATTAAGTTAAAATTGAGTTTTGAATTTAAGTTTTTTCATCTCTTTTCTCATACGTTTTGATGCAATAATTAGAGCGCAAATTTGTCATCTAAGAAAAGTGGTAAATGAAAGCATAATTAAAATAAAGTACATGAAAATAAATTACAACAAAACTAGGGGCGGAATACAACCCACATTGTAAATAAAATATAAATCATGAATAAAACGGGGTATTTATTAAGGCCCTGTTTGGCAGGACTTTTTTTATAAATAATGTGTTTTTAATAATTAATTTGATTTTTGGGGTGAGTTAAAAAATATTTAGGGGAGTGGGGTGTTTTTCATTTTTGCAACAAGGTGTTGCGGAAATGAATGTCCAATTCCGCAGCAAGTTGTTGCGGAATTGGACACTTCAAATTTTTTTTTTAAGCTCAGCTTTCCAAGAGGAAAGCTTCGCAGCATTTTGCTGCGGAATTGAAAGTATAAATTTCCTTTTTTTTTTTAATGGAGTTTACCACGTGAAGCCCAACCGGCAGCAGCTGCCGGTTGGGCTTTTTTTATTTTATTTTTTATATTAAATTAAATTAAATATATATAATAATATTTTTATTTTAATGAAATTAAATTAAAAGTAATTAATTAATAAATTAAATATAAATAATAATATTTTCATTTTAATGAAATGAAATTAAATTAGTAATTAAAATGAATAAAATATCAATATTTTATTTTGAGCTATTTTTTCTTAATTAATTGACTAAATCACCCTCATCACTTATTAAAATAAATATAATTCAATTTGTGCGAAATTAAATATAATTCAATTTGTGAGATAATATGAAATTCAATTTGTGCGAGGAATAAAACAAGATGATGAGGGTAATTTAGTCAATTAATTAAGAAAAAATAGCTCAAAATAAAATATTGATATTTTATTCATTTTAATTACTAATTTAATTTAATTTCATTAAAATGAAATATTATTATTTATATTTAATTTATTAATTAATTACTTTTAATTTAATTTCATTAAAACAAAAATATTATTATATATATTCAATTTAATTTAATATAAAAAAAATAAAAAAAAGCCCAACCGGCAGCTGTTGCCGGTTGGGCTTCACGTGGTAAGCTCAACCATTAAAAAAAAAAAAAAGAAAATTTATACTTTCAATTCCGCAGCAAAATGCCACGGAATTGAATTAATAGGCTCATCTTTCCAAGAGGAAAGCTGAGCTTAAAAAAAAAAATTAAAGTGTCCAATTCTGCAGCAACTTGCTGCGGAATTGGACATTTATTTCCGCAACAACTTGTTACGGAAATGAAAAATACCCCAATCACCTAAATATTTTTCAACTCACCCCCAAAATCAAATTAATTATTAAAAACATATTATTTAAAAAAAAGTCCCCCATTTGGCATAGCTTTTCAAATGATAAAAAGTTGATTATGGGATAAAAATAAATGTTTGGTAAATACTGATTTTAGAAAAATTAATTTTCTAAAAAATGAAAAAATCTTCTATTGAAAAAAGTTAGAAATTGAAATTTTTCAGAAAAACTGATTTTCAGCTTTTAAGAGCAGCATATTTAATATTTTTTTTAGACAAAAATATCCCTTATTTTATTTCATAATGACAATTATATCTAATATAATTTTTTTTTTTTGTTTTTTCTCTTATCCTACCACTCAAAATTATAATTTTTTATTTTTTTATTCTAAAAAGTCATTTTTAATCATATCATTTACTAAACAGTTTGATAACTGTTTTTGTTTTTATAAGTTATTTTGAATTTTATTTACCAAACAGTTACCTACTTTTCGATATACAGTTTTTTGGAATACAACTGTTTTCAATTGAAAAACACTACAAGAAAATTGATTTTTAACAACCAAAATTTAACGAAGGGATAAAAATCTGGTCGTTAAAATATACAAATAATGAAGGAAAATTAATCCGATCGTTAGTTTTTAAATTTTATTATTACATAACGAGAGGATTAAATCCGGTCGTTAAAACAATAAAAATCCGATCGTTAAAATATATAAATAACGAAGAAAAATTAATCCGATCGTTAATTCTTAAATTTTATTATTATATAATGAAGGAATTAAATTCGTTCGTTAAAACAATAAAAATTTCGTGGTTAATGGTGTAAAATAATTGGCGGGACTTAAAAGCTAAAATCACCCATCCCCTTTTTCCAATTGTTGTACAAAATGCAATTTGTCTCTCACAGTGGACGGTGCCCCCTTGTGCCTGGATCGCAGCATCGACTCGCCGCCGCACCGCCTCGCAGCCGTCGCGGGTCACGTCTGCATCGTGTCTGCCTCGACTAGTCGCTGCCGCCTTGCCTCGAGTCGCGTCGGCCTTGCCTCGTCGCCGAGCTGCCTCGCCTCGCCCCTGTCGCGCGTCGTGTCTGCCTATCCTAGCCGCCACTGCATCGCGTCGCGTCACCCTGCCTTGCCACCGCTACATCGCGTATTTCTCTCCTCTTCCTTTTGAATTATTTGATAAATTTATGTTTTCTATAATTTCCTCTCGTTTTTCCTTTGTCTCTATTGCAAAATACTTTGTGTTCCGAGCATCTTTCGATACCCACTTTACCTTCTCTATGCTTTTTAAGGTCTGAAGCAGAATTCTATCTGCTTGTTAGGAAAACTAATTCTGGGTTTTTGTCTCTGTTGGGTATTTGGTTTATTGACCAGTTAACTGGAACTTAGGTTTTGATGAGAAAAACGATTTATGTGTGCAGGTTTTGTGTGTTGTTACTATTACCAAGATGCATGTAAAGGCCAGAGCTACCAATTTTCAGGTAGAATCTTTAAGTCCATCTCATTAGTTTTGTATTGATTAGTATTTATTTATTTTTATCACAGTTTATTGAAATACTTTTGTGAGATTAATTAGACAAATTTAACACTATTATTGAGTTTTGATTCTAAGATTATAATAAAATCATAATCTTTTGTAGTTTAAAACTTAATCTTGTACTGTAATTCTATTTACATTTTCAAAGTTATGTTTTTTTTATTTCCATTTTCTTGTATGATCAGATAAAGCTAATATAGAGGAGCTAATATCGACAGTTGTGCTAGTTGGATTTACTTCGCTTGAGCATAATATCTGAGGCTTTAGTAGCCCCCATATTTCTCCCTTGATTTTCCTTTGATATATTATTTATTATGAAAAAGTAAAAGTTTTTTTTTTGTGATGCATATGTTTAATTTTTCAGTTACTTTATTTTGAACAAGATGCAAATGGTGGCTATGGTTTGGCCTTACAGGTACTCATCATTTCACTTGATGCTTTCTAGTCATTTTATTACTTTCTACTGTGTAACCCATCCCCACATTCCTTTTAAATATCCCACACTTATGTTCTCTCCAAGAATTTGCAAAGTTATTGCTCTAGTTTATGAATGTAAATATGAAATGACTGATCAATACATAAATTGATGGTATAGAGATTAATGTAAATTTTTGAATTATGGATGGCTTTCTTTCTATTTATATAATTATGTTGATGATTAATTGTATAAAATTCATGTTTAATTATGAACTAATTGAACTAAAACATTGATTACCTCATTAACTATCAGTTAGAATTTTCAAATTTCCTTGATGTTATTACAAATTTTCAGCCAAGAGAATTCAGATTTTATTTTTTAAATAACAGGCATTATTTAATTAGATCATGGTCTATCAAAAAGTTGTAGATAATGAATGGGGGAGACAATCAAAGTTTGCTTTGACAAAAAGAAAAGGAAGTAGATCAATAAGTCAGTCCCCCGCCCCGTCCTGTTGTAGAGAGCCTTGTGGTATTAATGTGTGGTTTACATCTGTCATTGCTGAAATTGAATTGTGGATGCTGATGGAGATTTTGAATGGTGACTTTATATTGTGGCATGTAAGAAGGTGTTCAAAGCTTACTTTTGCTGTTTGCCTAATAAATCCTAAAATTTATGTGGTTTCTTCATACTAGATAGACTTTGGTTTTGGATCGCTATATTGTCTACCTTTCCAATTGACAATGCTCTAGAGCTAATATATTGTCTGTGTACAGGAAGATAGCGAGAAGACTGCCAAGGTGACATCTGCAGGGATGTATTTCTTACATTTTCAAGTGTACAGAATGGATTGTACTGTTAATGCTGTATGAAATCCTGTCTTAGTTCCTTACTTTTCATCTTGTATGTTTTGCTGGATGTTTCTGTTCTTGCCATGGCTAAAGTCATCTTTTCTTACATGGGGTGCAGTTAGAAATAGCCAAGGATCCTGATGCTGCTTTCTTTAAAAGATTAAAAGGTCTTCAATAGAGGCACTCTGTGCAAAAACATATGAAGATACGACCGAGAAGCTGAAGGAGGTTGAGGCTCAAATTTTGCGAAAAAGAAATGAGCTAATCAATTTGAAATAGAATACAGAAAGGTAAAAGCTTTTGTTCTCTTTTCTAGCTGTAGCTCATGTAGTAGTTTTATTGTTCACATCTATTGAATCCACTTGTGATTTTTCTCAGGCCTTGGCACGATTTCAGGAAGTAATCAACAAATACAGCCAGGAAAAACAATCTGTAAGTTCCAAAACCTTGATGTATCCTATCACTTATGTGATGCAATATTTCCTGATGTGCCTCAATCACATGTGCATGAAGACAATATTTGCATGCAAAAATGCGTTCTTTGTTCCAAATTTTGCCTTTGAAAAATTTCTATTGGAGATCATCTCCTTGCTTAAAAGCAATGTCAAAATGCACACTCTACTCTTTCATCCTTTCTTATTTTACAAAATGAAGAAATATATTATGGTGGTATATTATCTGTAACCACTTGCCAACTGAAAAAAATTGCAAAAATTTTATACTCCATGTTCTTTTCTTTGCTCAAATGTTTCGTATCTATTTGTGATTTCTCAAAAAATATATATTATCTAGCATCTAGTAAAAAGAAAATGTGTTTGCATGGTTTGGTATTCGCCCTGCTATTTATATTTCTTTCCTTGTGTTTTTAGTTCTCACTTTCCCCTGCCTTTCATACAATATGTGAATGACAATGGCCTTCTTAAGAGCAGTGTTCTGAATCATATGAAGTCTGTTAGCAATAACTCTTTGATGCTTATTATTATTATTGTTCTACTCAGGTTGACGAGCTACTAAAGCAACGAGATAGCATACATGCATCATTCACTGTAGGCAGAACAGTTAGTACTTTAAGTAATGGGAGTACTAGCAAAGTTGAAGATTCAAAAGTTGATAGTCCAGGGGAAGATGGAAGCGACGGAAAGGACAAGTCAGGCAAAAAGAAATGGTTCAACTTGAACCTTAAAGGTTTCGATAAAAAGGTTTGATGAAAGTCTTTGGGTGATCTCCAATTTCAGACTGCTTAAGAGGTTTGAATGATTAACCATCATTGCATTAAATGCTCTGGCCATATATTTGTTGCCTGCAAAAGTTTGTAATTTATCAGTTCTATTGATTTTTTTCTTCATTAGGGTCTCCGAGTTGTATTTTTTTTTTAATTTATGGCATGTCACAATATGGTTCTATAAGGAGTCACAGAGTTGAAGGGATTTGTATGTACAATTTCGGTTCATGTTTTCATTAATTGCATTTCTTGCCCCTTTAGGTTAGATAGTAACTTGACAAATTGTAATTCTCGTTTCCAATTAAATATTCATTTTGTTATTGTTATTATTATTATTATTATTATTATTATTATTATTATTATTATTTGTTTGCCACAAGATTATTGATAACCCAGCAAATATCATTTGCTCTGAGACCCATCCTGTCGGCCCACTCAAACTGGCAAGGCCCAAAGCCCATCAGCTAAAGGTATCAGACACGAGCTCCTAGGCAGCACACATGCCCGATCGGCTGATGTGACCGCCAGTCCCATCAGCCGCCTGACACAAGGCAGCGCCCATGCCTACCACCTGCTCCCTGTCATGTCGCCGGATACCTACTCTGACAGCCAGTAATCACTTCCCAGGCACTCAAGTGCCCCTCGACCATCTCATATAAATAGTCCAGCCAACGATGGCACCAGGTATTGAATTCACACCATTATCTCTCTAAAGCACATTCTCTCTAAGCTACTAACTTAAGCTTCGGAGTGCTCACGCCTGGTCCGACCGGGCTCTTCTTATTGCAGGGTTATCTCATCCGATCGGATCGACCTCTCTCCTACAGATAAAGACATTTTTGGATTTATCATTTGGTGCTTTCGTTGAGAGATGTCGAACTCAAGATCCAACGAGAATACTACCCCCATGGACCATGACCATGATGACGACGCCCGTGCCATATCAGGCACCGCGAGAAGGAGGGCAGCGCCCACCAGGTCCCCCATGAGGACCAACCTCCTTCCCGAATTTGATAATGCCACTGCTAGGCAACCAGAGAACACCCCCATCACTGTGAGGGACATGCGCGCCATTCTCAGTGATTTTACAAAAAGCATTGTCCAAACCCTTAAGAAGGGTAAGATGCCAGTTGCTTCTGAAAGAGCCCAAGAGGATTACCTCGCGGGCGAAGACTTCAGGAGAAACAGGAACAAGGGAATCATTATTAATGAGTCCCGAGCTCAGGGAACCAGGAAAAGTGCAGTCAGAACCCCAGGCAAGAGCGACAAGGGGAAGCAGATAATGTCTGCAAGTAGGGCCTCTCCCTACAGCAACAGGTCCGTTACTCTGTCCGCGAGGGATGATGTGTCCTACATGTGCACCCTGAGCCGCGGCCAAACTAGAAAGCACAAGGGCGAGTCCACCGCCACGACCCTGAGCAAACATAACCCGTTGAACAAGCAGGACCAGTGGCTTATGCAGAAGCTCAAGCAGTTTGGTGTCCTCGCGCCCAAAAGAGGCGCCTTCGAAGGAAATACTTGTGGGAATACTGCCTCCCCCTTCTGTAGAGAAATCACCGATGCTGAGCTCCCCCCCAGGTGGCGAGATGTGGTTATGGAAAGGTATACAGGCAAAACAGATCCTACCACACACTTGGCAGAGTACTTGACCAAGGTACAGGTCTATACTTATGACGAAAGAATAGCCTGTAGGGTTTTTCCCACCACTCTGGGAGGGGATGCATTGACGTGGTTCCATGAGCTGCCCATGGGATCCGTTACGTCATTCAGACAGTTAAAGGAGCTGTTCACTACGAGGTTCATTGTGCAAACACATGCGCCTAAGACGGTGAACGACCTGTACAACCTTTACCAAAGGACAGATGAAAGTCTTCGAGACTACATCGACAGGTTTCAGGCTACCATCTTCGAGACTACATCGACAGGTTTCAGGCTACCATGTATGAAGTAAGAAATGTCAGTGTTGAGATGGCGACCAACGCCTTATCAGGGGGCATCACTGACCGACCACTCTTCGAGTCACTTACAACAAGACCCCCATCCAGCTTCGCCGAACTGATGGAGAGGGCCAGGCAATATATCCAGTTCGATGATGCCCTTAGGTCCAACAGGAGAGGAAGGACCAGCGTTCTGGACCGCCTTCAATATCCGGACAATCGCTCTACTCAAAGAGCCCCCGCTTTCGATCGGACAGCTAAAGGCCAAGATGGAGCTCAAAGTTCTAGAAATTCAGGCCAGGCTAGAGGATCGGGAAGAGACCGGAACCCGCGTCCAGACGACCAGGCAGAGAGGACGTACACCCCTCTCAATGCTACCCCAACCGCGGTGTTGATGTGGATTAAAGAGAAGCACCGCAAAGTCAACTGGCCCAGGGACCTCTCTGCAAGAAGCCGGGGTGTGAGGGACCCAAGCAAATTTTGTGAATTCCACAGAGATATCGGTCACTTAACCGACGAGTGCACCTCTCTCAAAAAGGAGATCGAAAGGCTGATACGCCGCGAGGCCCTCAGGAGATTCGTAGACCCGGCCACAGGGGATGAACCTTGCAGACAGCCGAAGCCTCGGAGGGACGATCCTGACTCAGATGATGATGAGCGAAGGAACCCCAGAAACGCCGATCCAAGCAGGCCCTACGCCGGGGTGATCAACGTAATCACCGGAGGGTCATCCTACGGAGAAAATCTCCCCAAGAAAGGGAAAGGCAAGGGTGTCTACCTCTCCCGCCAGGTAGAGCAGCCTGCCTCAATCACCATTTCCAGCGAAGACGCACGAGACGTCCTGTTCCCTCATGAGGACGCTCTCGTTGTAAGAGCTCGGATAAATAACTTCAATGTAAAGAGAATTCTGGTGGACAATGGCAGTGCTGTCAACGTCCTAACTCTCCAGGCCTACCGAGCCATGGGACTGCCGATCGGAGAGCTGAAGCCGAACGCCACCCCTTTGATCGGCCTAGGCAACGCCACCATCCCCGTAGTGGGATCTGTAGAGCTCTTTGTCGAGCTCGTCCAAGAGGCGATAGCTCACGCTTGTAAGGTAATTTTCATGGTTGTTGACATGACGTTCGCCTACAATGCTATTTTCGGCAGGCCATTGCTTTTCCAGACAGGAGCCGTGACCTCCATCCGCTACATGGTGATGAAGATTCCAACCGCAGGAGGCGTCGCCATCTTAAGAGGTGACCAGAAAGCATCCAGGGAGGCTTATATCACCATGATAAAGCAATAGCGAGAAGCAATGGTCGTAGAGCCTGGCCTTGAGCAACGAGAGCAGGCGGAAAGGCCCAGGATGGACCCAACAGAGGCCACAAAGGCCAGGTCGCTAGATAAGGGCAAAAATGTTCAGGTGGGGACAAGCATGGATAAAATAACTGAAGAAGCCATCATGCATGTCCTGACCATCAATCAAACGACCTTCGCCTGGAAGCCAGAAGATATCCCTGGCGTGGACCCCAAAATAATCACCCACAAGCTAAATGTGGACCCAAACTTTCCCCCGATCCGCCAAAAGTTAAGAAGGCACGCACCCGATCGGAGGAAGTTCATCTCCGAAGAGGTGGATAGGCTGCTCAAGACCGGAACCATCCGAGAGGTAGACTATCCAGAGTGGCTGGCTAACGTGGTGTTGGTCAAGAAAAAGTCTGGCAAACTGCGGATGTGTGTCGACTTCACCGACCTTAACAAGGCATGTCCCAAAGACAGTTATCCCTTGCCCAGCATAGACCAGTTGGTAGACGCCACAGCATGCCACTCCATTTATTCTCTTCTAGACGCATATGCCGGCTACCACCAAATTCTAATGTGGCTCCTGGATCAAGAGAAAACCAGTTTTATCACAGACGACGGGACGTTCTGCTACAGGATGATGCCGTTCGGACTGAAAAATGCTGGGGCCACATATCAGCGTCTGATGAACAAGATTTTCAAAGACCAGATCGGACAGAATGTCGAAGTATATGTTGACAACATGATCGTCAAGAGCCGAAGCGCCGAGGAACATCCAGCCGATCTGGCAAAAGTTTTTGACACCTTGAATAAATTCCAGATGAAGCTCAACCCCGAGAAGTGCGTCTTCGGGGTACCATCAGTAAAATTTTTAGGATTCCTAGTCTCTCAACGAGGGATTGAGGCAAATCCTGAAAAAATAAAGGCCATCCTTGAGATGCAACCCCCCAGGAACATAAAAGACGTCCAGAAGTTGAACGGAAGGATAACAGCCTTAGGACGATTCATTTCCTCCTCCGCCAAGCGCTGCATGCCTTTCTTCAAGAAGCTCAGGAAGAGTGAAACTTTCATCTGGGGGGAAGACTGCCAGCAAGCCTTTCAAGAGTTAAAGGCATTCCTCACCAACCCACCGTTGCTTAGCCGACCAGTACTAGGTGAAAATCTGTACTTATATTTAGCCACCTCTAAGGAAGCTGTTGCAGGTCCTCTGGTCCAAGAGGAAGATACTCAACAGCTAAGCGTGTACTACGTAAGTGAAGTACTCAGAGGCACAGACCTAAGAAAGGGGCCGGTTGAGCAGCTTATTATTGCTCTCATGATGTGTGCAAGGAAGCTCAGACCATACTTCGAGGCGCACACAATTATCGTCCGATCGGGCCATCCCCTTAGGAAGATACTCCAGACGCCCGATCTGGAAGGCAAAATGGTGGGATGGGCAATTAAGCTACAGTCCTGGGATGTCAGATATGAGCCCAGAAAAGCAATAAAGGCCCAAGCTTTAGCAGATTTTATTGCCGAATTTGCGGGTGAGGAACCACAAAGTCAGCCCAAGCCACAAAGCTGGGAAATAACAGTGGACGGCGCAGCAAACGACACTCGAGGAGGCGTCGGCATAGTAATAAAAGGCCCTTTGGGCATCACAATAAGGTACGCCATAAAGCTTGATTTTAAAGCTTCTAATAATGTGGCAGAATACAAGGCGCTCCTTCAAGGGCTGAGGCTGCTCCACGCTATCCGACCGGAGTCGGTGGCCATCAGGAGCGACTCCCAGTTGGTAACGAGTCAAGTTTTGGGGACTTTTGAAGCACGAGAGGCCACCATGATCCAGTACTTAGCCAAGGTTAAAGGTGCTTTCACAAAACTGGAGGAGGTTGGATCGGAATGGGTGCTACAGAAAGTCCCAAGAGACCAAACTGCAGAGGCCGATCGGCTGGCGAAGATGGCTGCTTCCGCACAAAGTGTTATAGAGGAAAGCATTGCCGTTGTAGACCAGACTTCCTCCTCCCTAGACGAGCCGGAGATGACGGAGATCGACCAAGAGAATGAAACCTGGATGAGCCCAATTAAGCAGTTCCTCCAGACAGGACGACTGCCCGAGGACAAAGACGAAGCTCGAAAGGTATCTCGAAAATCTCTCAATTACTCCATCATTAACGGTGATTTGTACAAAAAAGCTTTCAGCCACCCTTGGCTCAAGTGCGTGGCGGAGGAAGAGGGAGACTACATCCTCATAGAGCTCCACGAAGGCATATGCGGAGTGCACGAGGCAAGCAGAGCCATGGCAAGAAAAGCCCTTCAGACAGGATATTACTGGCCTAGCATGCTCAAGGATGCCCAGGAGAAAGTAAGGATATGCCCGCAATGCCAAATTCATGGCAGGATTATAAGGCAGCGTGGAGCAAACCAACAGCCGATCGGAGTCGCCTGGCCGTTCGACCAATGGGGTATGGACATCTTAGGACCTTTTCCCCAGGCCAAAAAGCAGATGAAGTTCCTCATAGTAGCCGTAGACCACTTCTCCAAATGGATTGAGGCTGAGCCGGTAGCCACCATCACAACCGAGAGGGTCAAGAGCTTTACATAGAAGAACATCATCTACAGGTATGGCTTACCCAATGTCTTTATTGCAGATAATGGCAAGCAGTTCGACAACTCCGTCTTCAGAAACTTTTGCCAAGGCTTGAACATCAAATTAAAGTTCACATCTGTCGCTCATCCCCAAAGCAACGGAATGACTGAGGTCTCCAATCGGACCATCTTGGAGGGATTGAAGAAGCGACTCGGTCAAGCCAAAGGCAACTGGACTGAAGAACTGCAGAGTGTCCTGTGGACATACAGAACGTCCCCCAGAATAGACACTCATCAAACGCCATTTTCTCTTGTTTACGGCTCCGAAGCAATGATTTCTGTGGAGGTCGGCCTCCCTTCTTACCGATCGGCTCTTTACTCCGAACGAACGAACGTTCAAGAGAGATGCCAGGACTTGGATCTCATAGAAGGAAAGAGGGAGGACGCCTGCGCTAAGATCGCTGCCTACAAACAAAGAGTGGCCAGATACCATAATTCTAAAGTAAGGTCCAGAACTTTCAATGTAGGTGATCTGGTGCTCAGAAAGGCAGAATTAGGCTCGGGAAATGCCGGAGTAGGAAAGCTGATGCCAAATTGGGAAGGGCCCTACGAGGTCTCTAAAGTCTTAGGCCCGAGCACTTACAGGCTCCGAACAGTGGAGGGGCAAGATATCCCCAGAAGCTGGAATGTTGAGGTACTCAAGAAGTACCATGTCGCGTAATGTATTAGAACCTGGCATTTGCCTCATTAATAGAAAGGTTCTCTCTTTCATGACTGTTCAATTAATACATAATATAGTGTCCTACGCTAGGCTTGATGCCCATCCCAAGCTTAATAAGCAAATCCTTTGCGAAGGAGGATCTTACCTCCCTAAATATTATCTGTATTATAGAGGATCTAATCTCTCTCGCTCGGTTATGCAATTTTTATGCAATTTTACGAGTACTCTCGGCTATGCAATCCTCATGCAGTTCTACGAGTATCACTCAACTCGATTTCGCAATAAATATGCGATTCTATGAGTATCGCCTAGCTCAGCTTTGCAATCCTTATGCAGCTTTATGAGTATCACCTAGCTCAGCTATGCAATCCTTATGCAGCTTCATGAGCATCACTTAGCAAAATGGTGCAAATTTTATGCGATCTGAAAAGCCAGATTGACCCGATCGGTCACTAAGCTTTGACGTTATTTGAATTCAGGAAGTACTTGTGAAATTTAATGCAAATTTTAATTACGAGTTTTAATTAGCTCGATCATATTGCAAATTTTAGTACAAACTTATGTATACGTTGATTTGCAGAAATATACAGTTTTATTAATACAAATGCCTCCACTATACAATTTGTAAATAATTGTTACAAGTATAAAAAAAAAAGAGAGAGGAGAAAGTAAAGCTGATCTAAACTCCTAAGCTAACTATCTATATCTACAATCTCCACTTCGCCAGGACGATCAGCGACTTCTTCAGCGATTGGATCGATGGTGGCTTGAGAAGGGTCGGCAGCTGACGGTACAGATACTGCCCCCCCCCCCTTCAGAGACAGGCCCAATGGAAGAAGGTGCCATTAGCTCGGCTTCAGGCGCAGGAGGAACCTCCACTTTGGCTTCGGGGACTGAAGACGCCGCAGGCTCCGCTTCAGAGGGAACCTCTTGAATAGTCTCCGGAAGTAAAGGGCCTTCTCTAGAAGTTCTCTCGGTGATTTCCCCCTCGGGAATGCCTTTGTCGTCATCATTTGGAGGAACAGGCAGTGATGCCGGGTCGTCCATCTATGACAGATCCGCCCCAGGGAAGTGCCGCCCAGCTTCATGGACTAGCCGGGACAACAGCTCCACCTGAGCGTCTGCCAACTCATCAATCAGGCGCTCCTTTTGAGTGGCAAGCTCAAGTTTAAGAATCTTCATGAAGGAAGCCTCCCTCTCCCCTTCCGACTTCTTCAAGGACCCCACTTCTGTCCGAAGCTGCTCGCCCTCTGCCTTCAACCTGACATTCTCAGCAGCCAACTCTCTGCACTCGGCATCCAGTCGGGTTGCATCTGCCTCGAACCGCCTTAGCTGTGCACCCTCCGCAGATAGGCGGGCCACTTCGCCTTTCAGCTTATCGGCCTCGCTCTGCCGAGCCTTCAGATCCTGAGCACTCTGGTAGGCCTCCTTTCTTAGGGCCACTGTCTCTGATTGAGAGGCAGCATACCGCTCCTCTAGCTTGGCAACCTCACCTCGAAGGTCGGAAGCTTCCTTTTTGGCAGCCTCGCAGCGCGTGTTTGCCTCCTCGGCCACGGTGCCTGACTCGGCCCTCCCTTTCCACAGATGGGCCATCATGTGCAGCCGCTGTGTCCTCCTGGCAGCCTACACAAAATCAAGACTAAAAGGCTCAGACACAAAGGTGTAAACGAGCACCAGAAACAGTCAGTAAAATACTTACGTCTATCAGCTATTGGCCGATAGCTTGGGTTTCCCTGCTAAGCTGACTGGCGTCGCCAGCATCCCGATGATCGTCATCCCGGAGAAGACCCCGGCAAATGAAACTAGCCACCTGGCCCACCGACCAGTCATCGCCAAAGTTTTCTCTCAGAACGTCCTTCATAGGGACGATTCGCCGATCGGATGAACGCCTTGGAGACTCGCCGTGTTGCACAGCTTTGCCTCTTGCCGCAAGCCGAGCGTCCGATTCAGCGATCAGCTCAGCAGCCCTCCTCTTGGCCGCCTCCTCGGCCTTCTTCTGGGCAGCCTCCTTAGCCCTCTTCTTGGCCGCCTCTTCTACCTCTCGGAAAGTGATTCCGATCGGCCTATCGTCTTCGTCTGACTCGTCTCGAAGAGTGTGGCGACAGCGGAGTAACGGCCGAGGAGAGGCCTCAGTTCGAGGCACATTCATTGGTCCAGCAGCAGTGGAGGTAGGCGCAGTAGTGGCAGCAGGGGGTGCCGACGAGACTGGAATGGCAACGATGGCCGGAGTCGTTGTAGAGGTACCGGTCGCCCCCTTAGAGGCTTGAAGCTCGGAAGCAAGGACCAATTTCCTCCTTTTCCTTTGCTCCTGGGCCTTCTTCTCTGCCTCGCGCTTTTGGCGGATCCGATCGCCAGGTTATTTGGAGGCTTCATTCCCACCAGCCATCTCAGCTGCACAACAGAAAAGAAACTAGATAAGTTTTTTCATACGCAAATTCGCTTCATAAAACATCAATAAAGTGCAATGAATGATTTGATGCACGATGATTGGGTTTTCTCCGATCCTAACGCTCACGTTATACGTTCTCATCGTCTTGGAAGCCGGGAGAGCCATACAGTGAATGCAAAAGGAATTTGGATTCATAAGGCCCTCCATTCCTGCTGACGGCGGCCATCAACTTTTTTATGTCATCCTCGTAGAATTCTTGACCGGCGGCAAGGTCCTTCAGAATCTCGACCCTGGCCGATCGGGTGAGGCGTACCCCAAATCCACCTTTCCTCCCCACCAAGAAATACCGTTCTCTGTACCCTTTCATGGAGGTGGGGACGAACATCAACTTCCTCTTTGGGCGGCTTGTAAAGAAATACTCTGTTCCGTCGCTTCGACCCGAAATATAGAAGAAGTGAGTAAAAAGCTCCAGGGTCGGTGCTACCACTTCTATTTGGCAAAGGATTTTGAAGCACGCCACCGATCTTCAGCCGTTCGGATGTAATTGGTTAGGGGCGAGACCATACCCCCTCAGTATCGCCATCTCAAAGGCGCCCAACGGGAACCTCAGGCCTGCATCTAGGCTCCAGAGGTGGCAAACGAACCATTCTCCGCCATCTTGGCCGAAGGGCCCTTCAGTCACCCCCATTGAATTAGGGCAGGCCAACACTGATATCTCGTCTGGAAGGCCGTATTTGGAAGGAATTTCGGCCACCTCCACAGCGGTTAGGCGAGAATGCGGCTCGGCGGCTGGTTTGTTCTCATACCACTCCAAAAAACTTGTGTCTAATGCTTCAGCACTACTGGAGGCCATCTTCAACAAAAAAGAATGAAGGAAAGGCGCAACTCTCTTTTCTAAATGAAATGGGTGTGAGAAGAAAAAGGAAATCGCAAAGAAAGCAAAAAAGCAAAAAAGTTACTTACTTGATGAAAAAGACTCGAAGGGATTCGAAGAAGAAGTAAAGAATAGTTGCAGAAATCTAGGAATCAAAGGGAGATTTTGGCAGAGCTTCGCTAGAGATTTCGAAAGTAAAGAAGGAATGATTCACAGAGTCCTCTATTTATAGACGGAAGCTTCTCAAAAACGCCAAACAACGCGCCATTCAGCAAGCGCCACGTGTCAAAGGACATTATGCCTCTGCGAAGAACGAAGCGTCACCCTCGGTACGCTCACAGCATTAAAGGAGAACAGCTGTCTCAGCAGGCGCGTCGCTTCAGAAAAAGCGCCTCCCAAATTCAAAAAGCACGCCAGTACGCGTCTTCGGATCGGGAATCTCCATAACTAATTCCATCCGAACGGACCCACAAAGGCAAATCTATGCCCGATCGGACCTGTTGAGGGGGGACAAGTGATAACCCAGCAAATATCATTTGCTCTGAGGCCCATCCTGTCGGCCCACTCAAACTGGCAAGGCCCAAAGCCCATCAGCTAAAGGTATCAGACACGAGCTCCTAGGCAGCACACATGCCCGATCGGCTGATGTGACCGCCAGTCCCATCAGCCGCCTGACACAAGGCAGCGCCCATGCCTACCACCTGCTCCCTGTCATGTCGCCGGATACCTACTCTGACAGCCAGTAATCACTTCCCAGGCACTCAAGTGCCCCTCGACCATCTCATATAAATAGTCCAGCCAACGATGGCACCAGGTATTGAATTCACACCATTATCTCTCTAAAGCACATTCTCTCTAAGCTACTAACTTAAGTTTCGGAGTGCTCACGCCTGGTCCGACCGGGCTCTTCTTATTGCAGGGTTATCTCATCCGATCGGATCGACCTCTCTCCTACAGATAAAGACATTTTTGGATTTATCAATTATTATTGATAATACTTAACTGGGTTCAAGACTAAGCCTAGCCAAGGCTCAAAGTCATGTTGGTTCAGGTGCTGCTTTAGTGTTTCATGTTTTGTGCTTGAGTCACTTTGATTGCTGGTCTTTGAATAGTCAGCAGTTTGTGCTGCATGTGCATGGATTATTGTTATTGTTATTGTTATTTTATTTTTTTGATGATGTAGTTAGGAATCCAACTTGGATTGATATCTGAGCAATTGTTTTAAACATTCTCCAAGTTTTAAATTCTCAATTCCGAAGTGATATCCCAATCAGTTGTTTTAGGAGATTTGAGAATCGAACATGGGTGCCTTATTTTATTTTTTAGATTCAATTGCTCATTATAGATTTTGGTGGATGCTAGTATTGGAGAATTCTTGAACTTCACATAATGAAAGTAATGTTAATTAACTTTTCTTACCTTTTAGGTGTTTTACAATAAGGCTCGTTTTATTTTTTTCTTTTTTTTTTCTAGTAAATGCTAAATAAATCGTTTCAAGCATTTAGATTGTATAATATCTAATCTTTTAACATACTCATTATCTCTTGTCAACTTTATAATCACTATGACACCTCAAAAGTCATTATTTGTCCATACTTTTTATTATTTATATTTTTATATGATATTTTTATTTGTGCTTGTGAATATTAATTTTACCTTTTGTTATACATTTTGAAGGTCTGCAAAATTTTGGACAGCAAATTTAGGAGGTTTATTTTTCATATTTTTCTCAAAAATCATTTGAATAGAAATTAGTATAGAGAGGAATTATTTTCTTGAACTTACATGTCATTGATAGTTTTTATTTATTTGGAGTTGTGACAAATAGAATGCTATTTAATTTGTAAATTTGACTATACATTGTAATTTGACTATACTTTGCAACTTTTCTTTTTTAATATATGAAAAGAGTTTATTATATTTTTGTATAAAATATATTTGAATGATATGTACCTATATGTAATATTATGAAATAGTTTATATTTTAAAATACCTTTTTTGGTATTTATATCTGGTGTATTATGATAAATCAAAAGGCGCAGTATATTGGTGATTGTTGTTTGTTAGCTGTGAACACAATTAGCGAAGGGAGAATTCGGTCTCTAAAAGGAATTTTTAACGACCGAAATTTCCTTCGTTAAAAGTGCATACAATCAGCGAAAGAAAAATTTGGTCGTTAAAAGGAATTTTTAACAACCAGAATTTTCTTCGTTAAAAGTGAACACAATCAGCGAAAGAAAAAATTCGGTCCCTAAAAGGTATTTTCAATGACCGGAATTCCCTTCGTTGAAAGTGAACACAATTAACGAAGGGAAAATCCGGTCGTTAAAAATCAGTATTCAACGACCGAAAACGTTTCGGTCGTTAAAGAAATTAACGACCGGATTTAAAATCCGGTCGTCTATACCTTTAACGAAGGGGTTTTTACCGACCGAATTTTTCGGTTATTATAAGTTTTTAACGACCGGATTTTGACTTTTAACGACCGGATTTCCTTTCGTTAAAGGGCATTTTTCTTGTAGTGAAAACTGTTTTCATAAGTTTTGCCAAAAGTGAGGATATTAGTTCTCGCATGCATAATTAAAGAAAATAATTTTGAAGTGACAATTTATTTGGATAAAAAAATTAGGACATTGGTCCAATTTTATTAGAAAAATTCAATTTATTTATAAAAATATTTTTGTGTGATTTTTAATTAAGCGTGCATAAAATAAATGATTTTATTAATAATTACATGACAAATAAATCAAAATACAAATAAAGTAAAAAATTAAATACAATAAAAATAAATCTCCGGATTTTCTCCTTCACTCGCATGGATACTCAAACAAGGAAAAATAAGAATTTGAAACAAAAAAACAAGCACAAATAAAAATTATGTTAGTAATTAAATTAAGAAAATAAATTAAACACATAAAATAATAAATAATAAATTAGAATAAATAAAATATGCATTATGGATGACAAATAAATTAACTAATATAATGGAAACAAATAAATTAGCATATTAACATGTTAACACAAATAATAATAACAATAATAATAAAAAGAAGAATGAACAATTAATTAAAATAAAGTAAAAAGAATATTAAAAATGTTAAATCTATATACAAAATCACCTAAAATAAATAAAACACAATAATATAAAAATCTACATGGTTAATAATTAAATATGAAAAAAAAATAAATAAGAAAAATAAAATTAAAAGATTAAGACTAAAATGTTTACCCTCAGATTTTGAATTTAATTGATGAAGAATATGATGATTTTTCTTACTTTGATTCACAAAATAGAAATAAAATAATTGAAATTTTATTCTAAAAGAAAATTGCTTAAAAAATAATAAAAGATAATAATTAATTCTCAAGAACAAAGTATTGATTTATTTGTCTCAACAATAATTATTGATGAAAATTGTTAAAGAGAAGAAAATAAATTCAATTTCCAAGAACAAAAATTATTTCTTTGTCTCAAAAATTACAATTGATTCGAAATTCAAATCTCAAAAACAAACAATAATTTATTTGTCTCAAGAAAAATTCTAGATTAAAAATTATATTTTTTAACCCAAAAATTTTATTTGGAGAAAAAGATGTCAAAAAAATCAAGAGAGAATTCTTGGAGAAGATGAGAAGAAGAAACTATCCCAAATTGATCCCCAAATGAATTCCCCCTCAAATTTCCAACTTAATCAATAAAAATGGAAAAAATAATTATTTATGGAAGAAAATAGGATTTTTAGCTAATTTGCCTTATTTAGGGTGTAAAAAAAAGGAAAAAAATCATTAAAATCCCGAAAAATGGTAAAAAGATAAGGAAAAATCAAGAAAAAATGGAATTTGGGCGAAAAATCAGCTTTGCGGCGAAACTGGGCCGACCGACGCCCGTCGGCGTGCCCGACGGCATCGGTCGCGCAGCGGGCGCGCGCGCGGGCGACGCCATGTGAATCGCTCGCCCTGTGAGCTGCCGCGCGTCGACATCCGATTTTCGATTTTTTTTTAAATATAACTAAAAAACACTAAAATTTTTAAACTTCATTTTTTAAAACTAATTTTTAAAATATTTTTATTATTTTTTATTTTTTATTCTAAAATGCAAATTTGGAAAGAAAATCATCACTTTCAACCTTACGCTCGTGAATAGGCAACTTATTATCATTGGGTAACTCCGATTTAAGCTGACTCAAGACCCGGTGTCTACATGATTTATCTCCTGCTTCTTCGCCTCATCCATAGTAGTGGGTAATTTATCTTTACCCAATAATACATGATGCAAACCATTTTGAATTAAGATTGCACGCATCTTGACTTGCCACATAGTGAAACTCATAGTACGGTCGAATTTCTCAATATCAAATTTTGTCGTTGCCATGACGAATCCCAAACTTCTTTGATCAAAATCAGCTAGTTACCATATACGTGAATAGTACCCAAGAAAAAATCTTTTATGATGTGGAAGATTAGTCTATACTGTAACCACAGAGCATATTAAGAAAGAATCTCGGCTCTGATACAACTTGTTGGGAATTTAGATGTGCGGAAGAATATTTATTTGGGAATAATAACGATAAAATAATGAGAAATAAATGAGACACAAATATTTACGTGGTTCGGCGATTGTGCTTACGTCCACGAGCGAAGGCTAGAGAAGCAATTTATTAACAAAAGGATAGAGAATACAAAGCGGTTGGTGTTTAACTCTCAACCCAAATCTCAATTACACCCAATAATCTTACCAATATACAACACAAGAGTATTACAAAATTCCTAAAGAAATTTCTTAAGTGTAGGAATTCTCAAGTATTGTATAACACACGCAGAATTGAGAGATATCTTGAGACAAAGTATGCCTTGGTATTTATAGGCAAATTGGTGATGGAAAAAATAAATAAAAATATGGCTAAATTGTAGCCCAACTATTCATTTTATGTGCTACCAACAATTTTTCAATTCACATTTAGTCAATTCTAAATAATTTTGTAGCGATATTTATCATATTTTCAACAACTGATAATTTATAGGAGGAGGAAGGGAAAGAGGAAGAAGAGCTTGCCAGGATAAAAGAATCTAAAATTAGTGAAGAAGATGTGGCATTGAAAGAGATGAATACACAAGACACACTTGAAGCACAAGAACTGGCTAGAGCACGAACATTAGAGAAACAGGAGCAGCTCTGTGAACTTAGTCCTGCACTTGCCGTCGTAGCTTCAACATCTGTAAGGATTGGGATTCCAAAATGTTTAATAGTCAACTTTCGTTAACTTTTGAAGCCTATCTTGAGCAAGACCTTGAATTCCCGAATCATGCTGATTACCTGTGACTCTGGTTGTATAAACCAAGCTTCCCATGGTTTACAAATAAAGCCCAAAAAGATATGCTTGTTATATAGTTGATTGTTTAGTTTTTCTAATTAAGGATTTGAGGTTCTCTTTTATATTGATTTATATTTTTCTTCCAATCTTGCAGTCAGTGAGCAAAGAATGCAAAGAGTCCTCTACATGTGCTAAGTTTTGATTGTTAATCTTCGTGGGAAGCCAAGTAAACCGGTTTCTAGGGGATGGTATTAGAGCATATAGACCTTATTTGGTGTATTGACAGAGAAGTATATTTTTGGATAGAGCTTTATAACAGCATGGTGCAGAAGGAGGGCAGAGATGGTGAACAAGAGGCCATTAGAAACTGTCTGATATTTTACTATCAAGTTATTTTTTATGCTGTTATGCGTTGTCCTAGTCTTTAGGAATGTGACCACTTTATGAATAAATGGGATAGTGCTGGAGTTAAAATAGGAGTCTGTTAGTCACGAAAATGTGTGACTTTCTTTGTCATGTTTTTGTTGATGTAATTGCCTATATAAGGCTTTTGGTTTGCTGAATAAAGTGTGTGTTCAAGTTAATTAATCTTTTCTTGAACTTTCAACAGTGGTATTAGAGTTTGGTGAGTTAAAATTGTGAGAGATTTTAGAGAGAGAAACAAGTGGGGTAAGAGAGAAAAAAAGCAGCAACTGTATTTCTCAATAATGGCTACAGAATCTAATTTTGTGCAGCCAGCCATCCCACGTTTTGATGATCATTATGACCACTGGAGTATGCTTATGGAAAATTTCTTGAGGTCCAAAGAATATTGGACAGTTGGTACTTCTAGAGTAACAGAACCAGCAGAAGGTGTTGTCCTCACAGATGCTAAAAAGACAGAGTATAAAGCTCTGAAGTTGAAAGATCTCAAAGCAAAAAATTATCTTTTCCAAGAAATTGATCGTTCAATCTTGGAAACCATTCTTTGCAAAGACACTTCCAAGAATATTTGGGATTCTATAAAGAAGAAGTATCAAGGAACATCAAAGGCAAAAAGGGCACAAATGCAAGCACTTTGTACTGATTTTGAGACTTTAAAGATGAAACAGGAGAATCAGTTTCAGATTACTTCTCAAGGACTATGGCAATAGCAAATAAAATGCGGTTTCATAACGAAAAGTTGGAAGATGTTACAATAACTGAGAAGATTCTTCGCACCATGACATGAAAATTCAATTATGTTGTTTATTCAATTGAAGAATCTAATAATATTGAAGAAATTTCAATTGATGAATTGCAAAGTTCATTGTTGGTTCAAGAGCAGAAAATGAACTGACAAGACAAGGAGGAGCAAGCTCTTCAAGTCTCATCTGGCAGTAACACCTTTACATCAAGAGGTGGTGGTCGTGGAAGAGGAAGGGGCAGAGGCAACAATAATGGTGGTGGAAAGCATTCACACTAGAAATTTGAAGAAAATTCTCCCAATTGTCAAGGAAGAAGAAGAAGCCATGATAACCATTCAACTCACTTCAAGCCAAAGTCAGCAGACAAATCAAAAGTTGAATGCTACAGATATCACAGGTATGGCCATTATAAATCAGAATGTCAAACTAACCTAAATAGAGATGGTGGAAGGTAATCTAATTTTGCAGAAAATGAAGAAGGAATCTCGTTATTATTGGCCTACCAAGTGAAGGAGCAAGTGAAGGAAGAAACTCACCAGTAGTTGTGGTACTTGGATAATGGATGTAACAACCATATGTGTAGAAACAAATCGGCTTTCTCCACTTTAGATGAATCTTATAAAGACTCTGTAAAGTTTGGAGATAACTCTAAAGTTTCAGTCATGGGAAAAGGGCAGGTAATGATTGAAACTAAAAGGGGTGAAGTTCAAACCATCTCTAATGTTCTTTATGTTCCAGATTGAAGATCAACCTTCTAAGCCTTAGCCAATTGCAAGAGAAAGGGTACGAGATTATCATTAAAAATGGAGTATGCAGTATTCATGACAACAATTTGGGCTTAATTGCTCAAGTTACAATGATTGCAAACAGAATGTTTCTTCTTTATCTAAATAATATGCAACAATCATGTTTTCTAATCAAACAAGGAGATGAAGCTTGGCTATGGCATTTTCGTTATGGGTATCTTAATTTCGGTGGATTGAAAACCCTGTAACAAAAGAATATGGTGACTGGTCTTCCTCAAATTTCTCCTCCCTCTCAAATCTGTAAAGAATGTGATGTTAGCAAATAACACCGAAATTCATTTCCACAAGGAAAATCATGGAGAGCAAACTTGTTCATTCTGATATTTGCGGCCCCATTACACCAACTTCAAATGGAGGTAAAAGCTGCATAATTACGTTCATTGATGATTATACTCGAAAACTTTGGGTGTATTTTTTGCAGGAAAAATCTGATGCTTTGAGTGCTTTTAAAAACTTTAAAGCACTTGTAGAGAGAGATGTTGGTAACCCAATAAAAGCTCTCCATTCAGATCGTGGGGGAAAATATAACTCTCATGATTTTGCAAATTTTGGTCAGCATTATGGAATTAAAAAGCAACTTACAGCATGTGAAGCGCGCCGGAACCCAGCAAGGGCCCTCGCTTGTGAATCCGCCTTTGAGATTCGAGGTATTGGTTTGTGTCTTTTGATCATGGGCGCCATGAGACATCATCGGTGTATTCCTCCCAATAGGACATTGGAGAAAACAACCTACTCTAATAACACCTAAAGGCACCTTTGAGGCATTTGGAGTCGTCACCCAATTTGCAAGAAATTGGGAAAAACCTCTCACCTCTAACGGTCTAGACCAGAGATTCGGTGTTCGGAACTTCCCTCTTATTTATGCTTTGGTTAGTTATAAATGAGTTTTTAATCTCTTAAAAATTCTATCTCTTGTCTCACATGATTAATGCAATTAAAAATAAATAGCACATTCCAAGCATACGAAAGCGATAAAAGCAAAGCGATAAAGTAGATAAAGAAAGCGATAAATGAAAGCGGTAAACACGCAAGCACACAATTACAATAGAAATAAGGCCATAATACAACCCCATTGAAAGAAAGCTAAAAACATAAAGTGGGACGGAATACAATCCCCCAAAATTAGATTAAAATTGCCCCAAAATTAATTACAAGGGCCCAAAAAATGAACTTAAATTTAAAACACTCACACAAGATCAAAATAAAAGGACATTCATAAATCGGGGCATTATTTTAGGAACTTTGGTTCCTTCGTGCCTATTTGAAAGTTTGGGAACATTAGTTCCTTCGCGTTTATTTAAAGAGGGTTCGAAGAGTCGTTTTGGTTGTTTGATGAAAACGGGGATGAGTGATCCCATTTTTAGAGAAAATTGACTCTTCGTTTTAATTGTGATGTTTTTATTGTTGAGCTAAAACAAGGGACATTGGTCCCAATTTTATTAGTAAAATCCCGATCTAATTGTAAAAATACTTTTGCGACTTTTTATCCCACGCGTGCATGCGTTTATTTAAAGAGGGTTCGAAGAGTCGTTTTGGTTGTTTGATGAAAACGGGGATGAGTGATCCCATTTTTAGAGAAAATTGACTCTTCGTTTTAATTGTGATGTTTTTATTGTTGAGCTAAAACAAGGGACATTGGTCCCAATTTTATTAGTAAAATCCCGATCTAATTGTAAAAATACTTTTGCGACTTTTTATCCCACGCGTGCATGAGTAAAATAAATATTTGCAAATAAACACCAAACACATCAAGAAGAGAAGGGACTGGATAAATTTCACCGAACCGACGTGACTCTCCACATATCGCGACCCATCCGGGGAGTCGCGGGGACGTTTGCATTACCTGACTTAATATAAAATCTCAGACAAAATAATATCGAAAATATTAGTAAATGCTCTGATAAAATTAATCGAACAAATAATAACGACGACAATGATAAATGTGATAATGATAATGTCAATAACTAAGAGTCGTGTAATAAAGTAATAACAACATGGAATAATGATAACAATAATAACCATGATAATAATAATAATAATAATAATAATAATAATAATAATAATAATAATAATAATAGACATGGCAAATAATTTAACAATAATAACAATGATGGTATAATAATAATAGTGAGCATAAAAAGGACAACGGGAGCAAAATAATAATAATAATAATAATAATAATAATAATAATAATAATAATAATAATAACAACAACAATAATAGTGATAGCACAATAGTAATAATAAAAATAATGATGATAATAATGATAATAATGAGATAATAGTGAATGAACATAAAAATCAGATTAAAGCGAACAAATAATATATTAACAGTGATATTAACACATTAAAATGCTAAAAGTAAACAATAGATATGATAATAATAGCAAAAAATAATATTAACAACAATAAATAATATACAAAAAAATAAATGAGAACAAGACCAAAAATGTTTACCCTCAGAATTTTTAGATCGGAGAAGCGGTGTCTCGATTTATTTTTTTTGTCGAATTTGTGGTGATAAATATTTGAAGAAAATATAGAAATTGATATTTCAAAATAAATTAAGAGAATATTTTGATAAAAATATTTTTTTGGTGGATGATTGAGCAAAGGAAATTAATTTTCCAAGCTCAAATCACCCAAGAAATAGATTATATTTTTGAAGAAAAATAAATAGATTAAAGCTTGAAAAAAAATGAAAATAAGCTTAAAAATATTTTGAAGGAAAAAAGGTTTGCTCGAGAGAAGGCTAGAGAGAAAATTCAAGAAATTTTTTTGTCAAAATGTTGTCGTCCCTTGAAAATGAGGGTGAAAAACCCTCATAATTCTTGCCTTGGCCAAAAATAGGAAGGGAACAAAATCCCTTTTATTTTTAATTTCTCAAAACAAGCACAAGAAGGTGAAAAAATGAAGAAAATCAGACCCGAAAAAGAAGGAAAATCAGGAAAAAAAGAGCAGAGAAAGGAACAGCACGGGCGACAGCCAAAGTGGCCGTGCGGAGAGGGAAGACTGCGCGGGCCAAAGGGGCGCGCGCGGTGACGGGGAACCGCGCGCGCATGCGAGCGCAATGGGAGGCAGCCGCGCGAGCGGGGAGGCCTGCCGCTCGGGCGCCTTCGCGCGCTGGGGTGGCCTGCCGCGCGGGCGCCCCCGCGCGCTGCCGCTGGTGGCACTCGCGACCCATTTTTTTTCTTTTTTTTTTTTATAAAAAATTTAAGAACACAAAATTAATATTTTCTACCCTATTTTAATTTTTAATTTCTAAAATACATATTTTTAATTATTTTTCGAAAAAACATACTTTTGACAAGGGAACAATCGATTCTCACTTTTCTTGCCGAAAATCGGTCTTTTGTTTTATCATCGGTTAATCCTGATCTTGCACCGTTTCGGGACCTGGTGTCTACACAGCAGCTTATTCGCCACAGCAAAATGGAGTATGTGAGAAAAAATCGCACTATTATGAATATGGTGCGAAGTCTTTTGTAAAGTAGTGGAGTTCCTAAAAGCTTTTGGCCTGAAGCAGTCAATTGGAGTATATATTCACATTCTGAATATAAGTCCCAAATTTGTAGTTCAAAATATGACTCTAGAGGAAGTATGGAGCGAACAACGACCAGCTGTAGATTATTTCAGAAATTTTTGGGTGCATCGCATATGCCCATGTTCCAGATCAAAAGAGAAAGAACCTAGATGACAAAGGAGAAAAATGCATTTTTCTTGGAGTTAGTGATCAGTCAAAAGCTTACAAGTTTTATAATCCTAGCACTCAGAAAATCCTCATCAATCGGGACGTTATTTTTGATGAAAATCAATTCTGGCCGTGGAATGAAAAAACTCTTGGAGATCAAATTCCATCCAGCTTTGATGAAGAAAATAGTAAAGACGCAAATCAGCCCCAATAAGTCTCTATTGCAGCACCTGAAAATCCTTAAAGTGGAAATCTTGAAAATTCTGAAATTACACCAGCAGCGGATGAACAAACTGAAGTAGTAGCTAATTCTCACTCTCATCGTGTTCGAAGAAGGCCAACATGAATGTTAGATTATGCGGTAACTGGAATAGATCAAACTGATCTTATCACTCATCTTGCTTTATTTTCAGATTGTGATCTGACGAATCTTGAAAGGGCTATCAAAGATGCAAAATAGCGAAAAGCAATGGATGATGAGATTGCAGCCATAAAGAAAAATGATACATGGGAGCTCACTGATCTTCCAGAAGGGCAGAAAAAGATTGGTGTTAAATGGGTCTACAAAACCAAACTAAAGGAGAATGGGGAAATTGACAAGTACAAAGCATGATTGGTGGCGAAGGGTTACAAACAAGAATTTGGCATGGATTACAAAGAAATTTTTGCTCCTGTTGCAAGACTTGATACAGTTAGATTGGTGATTGCACTGGCTGCTCAAAGGCCCATCTATCAATTGGATGTAAAGTCAGCATTTCTTCATGGAGACTTACAAGAACAGGTATTTATTGAACAACCTCCCGGCTATGTTAAAATTGGTGAAGAATAGAAAGTTTACAAATTAAAGAAAGCTTTATACGGACTAAAACAAGCACTTAGAGCTTGGTATAGCCGTATAGATGCTTACTTTCGAAAGGAAAGTTTTTAAAAATGCCCATATGAACATTCTCTTTATACAAAATGTGAAGATGGGGGGAAATGGTGATTGTGTGCTTGTACGTAGATGATCTAATTTACACGGGAAATAATAAAGCTATGTTTGAGAATTTTAAAAGATCAATGATGCTTGAGTTTAATATGTCTGATCTTGGGCTACTGCATTATTTTATTGGCAAAGAAGTAGTGCAATCTGCTGGTGGAATATTTATTTCTCAAAAGAAGTATGTACAAGAAATTTTTGGCAGCTTTCAAATGAGTAATTGCAATCCTATCACAACACCATCAAATGCTGGATTAAAGCTTACAAAGGATCCTGAAGGAAGGAGAATTAATGGCACTCTCTTCAAATAAATTGTTGGAAGTTTGATGTATTTGACAGCAATAAGACCAGATATCATTCATATAGTAAGTTTGATCAGCAGATACATGGAGAGTGATAGGAGCTTAATTGAGGTATAATTTAGTATGCGTTTTGTATGAATTTAAGTAAATTAAGTGTGTCATTGTGTGTATATTTCAGGTATTCGCATTAGTTTTTGTGTTTGTTTGTGTTTACTGGTGTACTTAGGTAAAAAGAAGGAAAAGAAGCATATATGGTGGAGAGGAGCACGAGATCAGAGAAGACAGATAAGGGAAGAGCACGACTCAGATTCTGGAGCACGAGTCGGATAGATATATATGGCAGAGGGAGCAGAAGAAGAAGCAAGGAAGACAGAAGAGAAGAAGGAGCCGAGTCGTGTAAGAAGAACACGACTAGGATGAGGGGACACGAGTCGGAGAGGAGAGCACGAGTCATGCTACTGCAGAGAGGAGCCGAAGGAGGAAAGAAAGGAAGAAATGGCATTCCGTGTTCTGTCGCGAGCGCGACAGAGACGACCGTTGGGGCGGTTTTACTTCAAAAGGCACTTGAAAAGTCATCTCTTTCCACCAAACTTTGCAACCATCTCCAACGGACACCAACTTCAAAATAATATCTATAAATATGTAGTTTAACTGTAATTTAGGATATACAGAATTTTTATTAAGTAGTTTTCTGTAGTTTGAAGAACAGTTTTTCTCTTAGTTAAAGTTCTAAGTAGTTTTTCATGTTTTGAAGAAGAAGATAAAGGAGAAGGAAAATTTATTACAAGGGCTTGAGGAAAGTGCACAAGTCATCTTTCTCATACTCTTATCTTTTATTTCTTCTCTGTAAATTAAATGAATATTTCTTAAATGGATTTGAATGTTATTATTATTCTCTACTTCCATCTATTTTAAGAGTTTTTGACTGCAGAATTTCTATTAGTACAATTGCATGATTTTTATAAGTTAAGATAGAGTCGAGAGATTATTTTAACTTAAATCTAATAGATTTTCATTATCAAAGCATAACTAGAGAGATCAGTATGTTGAGACAATTGTTATAGGTTGATTAAATAATCTTAAAGTATGTAATTAGAGTTAACTAGTTCACTAATGAGAATTAGGAGTTAGTGCTTTAAATGTATACTTTGAGCATTCTAATTCATGTCGAGAGAATGAGTTAGAAATATATTCCAACTTGGCTTGCATGAAAAGATGATTATTGTTAATTGGAATGATGGATCAAGTTCATTATTTTAAGTTCTTCATTATATATTTTATCTTCTTCTATTAACATTAAATAAGTTTAATTAGTTTATTTAATAGAGTAGTTTAGATTAAACCAACAAATTAATGATCATTGTAAACAAGATTAAAATCAAGTAGTAATAGTGAGTAAAAACTATATTCCTCGTGGAATCGACATTTTTTGTACTATTTCGGTACACCGTATGCTTGTGGAAAATTAGCACCTATAAAATATGCTAACAAGTTTTTGGCGCCGTTGCCGGGGAATAAATGATTTTTGCCATTATGAATCTTAATTTATGATTTGGATTACAATTTTTACTTTGTTTTGTTGTTTGTTTGTGTGTTTAGTTTGACTTTGTGTTTTGATTTTGGTTTTTACAGGATTTGAGAGATCATGCCTAGTACAAGAAGTTCACAAGAAGAGCTTGAACCATTGAATCCTGAAATTGAACGATTTTTGTCAAGTAACCGAAAATCCAACAGAAAGAAGAACAAGAATAAGAGACCAATTATCATGGCTGAAGAGAATCCACCAAGACTAATGGACTTTGCCACCCCAGCATTGAGTGGTGCTGAAAAAAGAGTGGTAAAACCTATGGTAAATGCTAACTAATTTGAGATTAAACATTCACTTTTACAAATGATTCAAAATAGTATTCAGTTTTACGGTTTGGCAAATGAGGATCCCAATGCTCATTTGGCAAATTTTCTTAAAATTTGTGATACTTTTAAAATCAATGGTGTTTCGGCGGATGCAATTAAGCTTAGGCTCTTTCCTTTTACTTTGAAAGATAAGGCCAAAGCTTGGTTGAATTCATTAACAAGGGGATCTATAACCACTTGGGACCAATTGGCCCAAGCATTTCTATCAAAGTATTTTCCCTTAGCCAAAACAGCCAATATTATAAAAGATATCACAACCTTGTACAACATGAGAATGAATTTTTGTATGAAGCATGGGAAAGGTTTAAAGAGTTGCAAAGGATGTGCCCCCATCACAACCTTCCAAATGAGCTATTGATGCAAACATTTTATAATGGAGTTAATCCTACCGTAAGAGGTACAATTGATGCTGCGGCTAGAGGCTCTTTAATGAGAAAAACTGCTGAAGCAGCTTTTGAGTTGTTGGAGGAAATGGCTATGAACAATTGCATGTGGCCTACTGAAAGAGTAAGGGAGTCTAATAATTCTAATGCTAGGGGGGTCCATGCAATAGATTCTATGGTTGCATTACAAGCTCAAATTGAAGCTTTGACTCATAAGGTTAATAGCTTAAGTATGGGTGGTAATTCATTAAGTGCATGCAATGTTTGTGGTCATAAGGGCATGTTAGTGGCAATTGTAATTTAGAAATGGTTAGTAAGGAGGAACAAGTTAATTTTGTCCAAGGCTAAGGGCGTGGGAATCTATATTCTAACACATATAATTCTGGTTGGAAAAACCATCCTAATCTTTCATGGGGTAACAATAGCAATAACTAAAATAGGGGTGTAGGATACCCACAACCACAAGATAGGTTTGGAGCCTTTGAGGTAAAAATAGATAAATTTATTGAAGAGATTAATTTTAAAATGAGTTGTCAATATGAAAATCAAAAGAAGTTTGAGGCTAAAATTGACCAAATCTCTAATAATCATGCCTCATCTATTCATAATCTTGAGGTTCAATTGGGCCAATTAATAAGTTCTTTGTCATCTAGAAGTCTAGGATGTCTTCCAAGTAACACTGAGCAAAATCCTAGAGGGCACATGAAACCGTAATATATTGTCTCTTATATAGGTTACTTAAATAGTATGTTATTTAGGTTATTTATATTTTATGTTATTTTATGTCAATTTGTTAATTTGATGTTATATTGTGGATTTTTATATTTCTAACAAACTTTGTTTTTGTTCCATAAGTCAAACTAGTTATTATTAAAAAAAATGCAGACGTGATATTCTGTCACGCGCGCGCGCGCGACGATAATCGCGAACACGATAGGATATACAAACTTTACCGTGAGGCTTCTGTCGCGATCGCGGCAAGTATCGCGATCGCGACAGAAGGCGATGCTTGCTGGTTCTGAGCAGGTCCTCCGACTCGTACTGGAGAGCATGAGTCCCACCTATGTAAGCAGTGTTGCACGAGTCGTGCTTCTCTGTCCGACTCGTGTAGTTTGCCCCAATCTCCAAGTCACGTCGTTTTTTTTAACCGCTGTAAGTATTTCTCTTTCTCATTTGTTTTATTTTCTTTTTATTTCTTACTAATTTGGTTTTATATTCTTTTAAAGCGAGTGTCCTAATTTCCTTTAGCCTAAGATCGATTAACCCTAATTCTACACAACGCAGAACTCAGTATTTAAAACAGAGGAAAAATAAAAACCCTAACTCAGTAAAATTGAAACTTTTCGTTTTCACTTAACATTTTTCTTTCACCTAACATTTCAGTTTTCCCTTTTCTTTTTATTCTTTCCTTTAGTATTTGCCCTCATCTTGTTCTACTCCACGAGTCGCGTCGTTTCTTTCTTCATCTTCCTTCTTCGTTCTTCTTTCTTCATGCTTTGTTCGTTCTTTCTTTATTTTTCTTTCACGCAATATACTCTGTTTTCCTTTCTTAGTTTTTCTTTTCATTCAAGCATTCTGTCTCTCGTAAATATCTTCCATTTTCTTAGGATTTCATTGGTTTTATTCCATTTCAAACTCTGACTTTTAAGCATCATGGTAAGAACTAAAAATCCCTCTTCATCAAGAATAAGCCAAGATCAGATGGAGGAAGCACTGGGAGATTTATCTTCTGTCCTGGGAGCCAGTTTCCCTATCCATTATGCTGATGAAGGTAACAAATTTGTTACTCTCAAGGATAGAGCTGTACTTCATTGTAAGTTTTTCCCCTCATCTCTTCTTGAACAAACTGGTATGTTGAATATTGTGAATGAGATGCTTTCTAACTGTGGATTGTTGAGGTTTGTGAATTTTCATGAGAATTTTTATCTTGATATTGTGCTTGAATTTTACACTATATTGCAAACTAATGCACAAAATGATAGGCTCTTAGATTTTCGCTTGGATGGTAGGCAACACACACTCACATATTTCATGATGCATTGAATTTTTAGTTTTTCCCAACATGGATTAACTGAACCACCTAGGTCCTTTAAGCCAAATGAGTTTTGGACTTTTCTCACTGATTTGCAAACACCATTTAAGACTAGAAATGCTAAATCTATGTTCATCAAAGACTTAAAATTTTGGATTTTACACAAGATTTTAGCTTATTATGTTTTTAATAGGTCTGAATATAATAGGGTATCTTTGCATGAATTATTCCTAATGTGATGTGTGCACAAGGGTAAAGCTATATGTTGGTCATATTGGCTATTTAATCAATTGTTGCAATGTGCCGGAAAAAAAGATTCACCTCTCACTCATGGACACATAATTGGTGTTATTGCAAGACATTTGGATGTTAATCCTCGTTGTTTCATTAGGATGCATTCTTACATATTTTTTACTAAACATTTATTTGTGTGTGGAGAGGTTTGTAGTTCTAATTTTCAGGAAATCCCACCATGTTCGAGGTCTTGTTGGAGGGATCTTGCAGGCCCTTCTCCTCAACAAGAAGATGAGAGTGAGGCGGCTCCTAGTGGTGATGCTGCAATGCATGATTTACCAGCAGCACCTGATGTTTGGTCCTCTAGCCCCCATGTTACTGCTATGTTTGAGCAACTTCTTCAAAATCAGAATCGAATGTAAGAGCAGCTCTCAGCCATGGCTAAAAGTCAAAGGCGGTTGGAGTACAAGGTTGATAATTTTATCACGCATGTTGGTTTCGTGGTTCCATATCCTCCACTTTCACCATGATAGGGGAATTTTCCTTCTCTTAATTTTATTTCTTTCTTTTACTCGTTTATTGTGTGTCATTCCTCCACATTGAGGACAATGTTGGTTCTAAGTGTGGGGGAGTGAGTGAGATTGCTTGATTGTTGTTATTTTATATGATTATGTATATGTTGTTTATATGTTAATTGCAAGCTTGTTATGTGTATTTATGTTTCAATTAGGTTCTTGGTAAGATTTATTATAAAGTATTGTTCTTTTGGTATATTATATATGTTGTTAAGTCAATTATTTCTAATGCTCATTTTTATCAGTTTTTTTCAAAATTTTTGGTATGTGATTTAAAATTTTCAAGTTATTTTATTTTACTTATTTCAATATTATGGATTATTTAGTCTTTTTACTAACCATGTTTTTAAAGTTAGAATTTGTTCATTTAGTTTAAAATTCTAGATTTCCATTTGCCTATGGAAACTATAGGCAGAATACTTACCCTTTTGTCTTTTCAATAATGGATGAGGACTTAAAAAAAATAAATAAAAAATAAAAATAAGTGGGATGGAGCATAAAATGCACCCACTCAAGTCATTAAAAGAAAGAGAAATCAAGATGTACATCCAAAATTGAAATGTATGTGATGGAGCGTAAAACACACCCATACTACATTCTCTTGCTATTTATGGATAAAAATGAAAACTATATCCATGATTCAAAACAAAAAGAAAAGAAAAAGAAAAAAAAAAGAAAAGTCTAAAAATGTCATGAGATTGGATTAAGGGTAAGTGAGTTCAAAACTGTCCTAAATGCAGTTAGTTACTTTAGAATTTTTAATTTTATGATCAAATTTCTCTTTTTAATTCATGTTTAGTTTTTTGAGACTTAATACTCTTTATGTTGGAATTAATAAAATTAAGTAACTTGTTAATTTTTCAATGAATGCTATAAAATTTGTTTTACTGATATTTTTTAGTGTTTGAGATAGTTGATCTTTTCAAATCTATTATATATGCTGAATGGACAGTGCTGTGTAATAAGGGTTACTTGGTACTGAATTTTCTTATTTCTTTTCTCTTACTTGAGGACAAGCAAGGGTTAAGTGTGGAGAAATTTGATAGGAGCTTAATTGAGGTATAATTTGGTATGTATTTTGTATGAATTTAAGTAAATTAAGTGTGTTACTGTGTGTATATTTCAGGTATTCGCATTAGTTTTTGTGTTTGTTTGTGTTTACTGGTGTATTTAGGTAAAAAGAAGGAAAAGAAGCATATATGGTGGAGAGGAGCACGAGATCAGAGAAGACAGATAAGGGAAGAGCACGACTCGGATTCTGGAGCACGAGTCGGATCATGACAGAGGGAGCAGAAGAAGAAGCAAGGAAGAAAGAAGAGAAGAAGGAGTCGAGTCGTGTAAGAAGAACACGACTAGGATGAGGGGACACGAGTCGGAGAGGAGAGCACGAGTCGTGCTACTGCAGAGAGGAATCGAAGGAGGAAAGAAAGGAAGAAATGGCATTCCGTGTTCTGTCGCGAGCGCGACAGAGACGACCGTTGGGGCGATTTTACTTCAAAAGGCACTTGAAAAGTCATCTCTTTCTACCAAACTTTGCAACCATCTCCAAGGGACACCAACTTCAAAATAACATCTATAAATATGTAGTTTAACTGTAATTTAGGATATACAGAATTTTTATTAAGTAGTTTTCTGTAGTTTGAAGAACAATTTTTCTCTTAGTTAAAGTTCTAAGTAGTTTTTCATGTTTTGAAGAAGAAGATAAAGGAGAAGGAAAATTTATTACAAGGGCTTGAGGAAAGTGCACAAGTCATCTTTCTCATACTCTTATCTTTTATTTCTTCTCTGTAAATTAAATGAATATTTCTTAAATGAATTTGAATATTATTATTATTCTCTACTTCCATCTATTTTAAGAGTTTTTGAATGCAGAATTTCTATTAGTACAATTGCATGATTTTTATAAGTTAAGATAGAGTCGAGAGATTATTTTAACTTAAATCTAATAGATTTTCATTATCAAAGCATAACTAGAGAGATCAGTATATTGAGATAATTGTTATAGGTTGATTAAATAATCTTAAAGTATGTAATTAGAGTTAACTAGTTCACTAATGAGAATTAGGAGTTAGTGCTTTAAATGTATACTTTGAGCATTCTAATTCATGTCGAGAGAATGAGTTAGAAATATATTCCAACTTGGCTTGCATGAAAAGATGATTATTGTTAATTGAAATGATGGATCAAGTTCATTATTTTAAGTTCTTCATTATATATTTTATCTTCTTCTATTAACATTAAATAAGTTTAATTAGTTTATTTAATAGAGTAGTTTAGATTAAACCAATAAATTAATGATCATTGTAAACAAGATTAAAATCAAGTAGTAATAGTGAGTAAAAACTATATTCCTCGTGGGATCGACATCTTTTGTACACCGTATGCTTGCGAAAAATTAGCACCTATAAAATATGCTAATAGAGAGTCTGAAAGAATTGCATCTATTAGCTGCAAAACGAATCCTGTGGTACTTAAAGGGTTCTGCTGATTTTGGATTGTTCTACAAAAGGGGAGAAACATCAGATTTGATTAGGTTCTCTGATAGTGATTATGCTGGAGATTTAGATGATCGTAAAAGTACTTCGGATTATGTTTTTATGTTAAGTGCAGGAGCTGTCTCATGGTTATCAAAGAAGCAACAAATAGTCACCTTATCAACAACTGAAGCGGAATTTGTAGCTGGTACTGCATGTGCTTCTCAAGCAATTTGGCTAAGAAATATTCTAGATGAGTTGTATCTCAAACAACAAAAAGCAACAGTGATATACCGTGATAATAACTCAGCTATAAAGCTGTCCAAAAATCCAGTTTTACATGGAAGAAGCAAGCATATTGATGTGAATTTTCATTTTCTAAGAGATCTTACTAATGAAGAAATAATTGATCTGATATACTGCAGAAGTGAAGACCGGGTTGCTGATATATTCACCAAATCCCTCAAAATGAAGTCATTTGTCAAGCTCAGGAAATTGCTTGGTGTCTGCCGTTTGGAAGAGCCCAATTCTATTGTACCCAATAAACTAAATGTTTGAAGACATTAGTTTAAGGGGGGGGGGGGGGGGGGGAATGTCAGATATTTTACTACCAAGTTGTTTTTTTTTTTTTTTTTTTTTTTTTCTGTTATGCATTGTCCTAATCTTTAGGAAGTGACCACTTTGTGAATAAATGGGATAGTGTTGGAGTTAAAATAGGAGTCTGTTAGTCATGGAAATGTGTGAGTTTCTTTGTCATGTTTTTGTTGATGTAATTGCCTATATAAGGCTTTTGGTTTGCTGAATAAAGTGTGTGTTCAAGTTAATTAATCTTTTCTTGAAATTTCAATGGAAACATCATCACGTTCATCTTCTTTAGAAGCACGTTCTCTGAAGAAGATGAGCGTGATGATGTTTCATATATTCCATTTAGGGGTGTGCATCGGTCGGGTTTAGGTCAACTCGAATCAAACCTGATCAACCCAAAAATCAAAATATACCCTATATGAACCGACCCTATATATTAGTAGGGCCCCAAACCGATTAACCCGATAATTTTTGGGGCCCGAACCAATTAACCTGATCTCTCTATCTCCTCTCTTATTTTCGCAGCTCTCGCTCCCTCTTTCTGTAATTTTTCACCATTTTCAACAAATAAACACACAAATCAAACCCAACTAAACACATATTCATCCAAATCAAATGCAAATAAACACAAATCCATCAAAATCAAACACACATAAATATAAAATCAAATCTGAGGAGAAAAATGAAGAACCTGTAACCCAGGAGGAGAAAAGAAAACAGATTTACTGAAGAAGAAGATAAAGAGGAGAGAGAAAAGATCAATCGAAGGCCAAGAAGAAGAAGAAGGAGGAGAGAGAGAGAGAGGGAACCGGATCGTCAGCGATGGAAGAGAGAGGGAATCGGCGGTGGCGAAGGGGGAGGAGCCAGCAGCGACGAAAAAGAGAGGGCAGAGGGAGAGGGAGAGATCGTGGGTGGGTGGGTGGGGGGGGGGTGGCAGAGGGAGAGGGGCAGATCATGAGGGGGAGGGGGAGAGAGAGAGGAGCAAAGGGAGAGGGGGTCAGGGAAGGGCAACTGGGAAAAAAAAAAAGGAGTTTATATACCCTCTTCGGTTGGATTTGGGTTTTGAAGATTTTAACCCGACTCGAACCCCCCAGTTTTGAAGAACCGACCCAACCCTAATACCCCGAACAATCCCACCTGAATAGCTAGTTCGGGTCGGGTTGTTCGGGTTCGTCGAGTCGGGTCAATTTTTGCACAGCCCTAATTCCATTTTAATAGCTGTTTAGTTTCATTACTACTGGTTCAATATACCCAATTGGGCAACTTGGTTTGATTTTCGTAACATTTTTCCACATAACGAAACAAATATTTTTTTTTTATTTCGCAATTTTTTTATTGCACGAGGTCCTATGCATTTGTTATTTCAAATTACAATCAAATTCCTCAATATTTTTATTGGAACTTCCAACTTTATCCATAGCTTCTGCTGCCAATTTCTTTCATTTCTCTGAATTGTTTCTAGTAACATTTCCTTGTCCTCTTATCATGACTTCCTTAATATGAAGCTCTAACTTGTTTTGTTACAAAATCTTTCTCATCAGTGTTTGACTTAATACCAATATGCCACACATCAGTAATGAACTTAGCATTGGTTGCCCGATCTGCCCACTGTGGCAATGCTGTCAATGGCACTCCCAAGCTAAGTGCTTCTAAAGTTGAATTCCACCCACAATGGGTAATAAAGCAGCCCACAGACTTGTGAACCAAAACATTCAATTGAGAGCACCAATTCACAATCAATCCTTTCTCTTAAGTCTCTTTCACAAAGTTGCTAGGGAGTTTCTTTCTTTTTTCTTCTTCTCGTACTTCCCACAAGAAGAAGCTGTTGCTTCCCTTTAGACCACCGAGCAATTTTTGCCATTTGCTCTTCTCTCAAAGCAGCAATGCTTCCAAATGATACATAAACTACCCATCCTTTTTCTTTAGAGTCTAGCCACTCAATGCAACTATCAAATTTGGTTTAAAAAAGGCCGATCCCATATTCACTGTTATTCTCTAGCTACTTGTCTAAGTAAACTGATGGAATTCACTACAAAAAAAATGTGAATTAGCGACGGAATATTTTTAGTCGCTAATTAGCGACCATTTTCTGAATTCGTCGTAAAAATGCATATTTTCACTTTGTCATTGAATTTAGCGACTAAATAGCGACGAAAAAATAAACCGTCGCTTAATTTTGGCGCTAATTGATGGCGGCATTTTTTTGCGATAAAATTAGCGACTGTTTTGTCTTGTCGCTAAAAACTATTCAATTTATCAATAATTTTGCGACTGTATAGTAGTCGCTAAAAGTTTTGCGACTAAATAGCGACGAAATTTTTTGTCGCTGAATTCGAAAGTAAATTTTGCGATGGTTTAGCGACTAAATTTGTCGTCGCTAATTTTTACAAAAAATCTGCTTTACCTAGCCCAAAACTACGTCGTTTTGTCTTTTATATTTTTTTTTTCTCTTTTTTTTCTTTTTTTTTCTTTTTTTTTCTCTTCCCTTTCGTGGTCTCTGCCCTGCTCTCCCTTTTTCTCCAGCCGCCCCTATCTGCTTCTCTCCTTCCCTCGCCGTCGTTCCAGCCATCTCCCCTCGCCGTCTCCACCATATTCGCCCTCCCCTCTTTTCACTGCAGCTGTCGCTGGCTTTTCTCTCATTTTTTTCCTCTTTGCACGCGACGACAACCTCATTTCTTCTCTCCATTTACTGCATTTTGCTCCAGGTTTATAGCTCTATTCCGACGTTTTCTTGCCACCAGCCTCCTTCTCTTCAAACGACAGCTATAAGGTGAGTTTTAATCTGAAATTTTTGGGAGATTTGAGAGAGTGGCAGATTTATCTAAATTAGGGATTTAGGAATTTAAGTTTAATTTTCTTAGGCTAAGAGATTAGGTGAGTTTTAATCTAGTTTGTGTTTTCAATTTTGTGTTTGAATTGAAGGTTGATTGGTATCCTTGAGGCGAAGAACCTTTGGCTGAAATGCATGTGCCTATCTCTTTGAAGTTTCTAGAAAGTATGTTCCTCCCATTCGTCCTGTTGGTAGAGGTGCTTATGGTATTGTGTGGTAAGATTCTTTCTTGCTTCCCTATCATTTTTCTTCTGTAAGATCTTGCGCTTTCCAGCTTGTTTACTTCATTATTTCGATTGATCTTGGAAAGTTCTTATTAATTTGCTTAGCATGTGTGTGGTTTAGTGCTGGGTATAATATTTTAGCTACTTGCTCGAGTTTTTCGGTTCAGATTAGCATGGTCGATTTGAAATTTATGGAGTTGATTTTTTTTGGGTGATTTTGTTAGGTGTTCACTGATTTATCATTTTTATTTATTTTAATTTCTTAGCATTTGTCTAATTTAAAAGTAATAATCGCTTCTCTAGTTTTGCTGTGGACTTCCGCTGGAATTAGTTCACTTATTAATTGCTAGCTTATTTAAAAGAAAGTGAACTTCAGCTGGAATGAGTTCCCTTATTAATTGCGAGCTTATTTAGAAGAAAGTGAACTAATTTTTCTTGCACTCGGCACATCATGAGTTTGCAAATTATGGAGAAAACGTTAGTGTTCAATTTGGTTCAACTTTTTCAAATATGTTTTATGCCCCGTGTGTTCAATTGTTTGAGATACTAGATTCTGTAATGTTTCTACAAGAAAAGTATTGTCGTCTCGCCGTGCTTACATTTGACTCTATTGCTTTGTTGTATCAACAATGTGAAGGAAAAATATGGTTTTTTTATTTCCTTCAGTGCTGCTCTGAATTCCACGACTCGAGAGGAAGTTGCCATTAAGAAGATTGGTAATGCTTTCGACAACCGGATAGATGCTAAACGGACTTTACGAGAGATTAAGCTTCTTCGACACATGGACCATGAAAATGTGAGGCTAATTTGTGAGTCTGATATATTTGAATCTTTTAGTAGCTAAGAAATCCGAATTATTGATTTGCATTAATTCCTTGATATTTTTTTGGTAGACATGATTCACATTGATAATTAAAGCTTGCATGCCTACTATATTATATTGTACACTATATCATCTCTCTTTCTTTCATTGAAATAAAAATGTTACTCATAGCAACCTATGCCTATTCTACATTTCTTTCTTTCAATGAAAAAGAAAAACGTTCTTAGTTTATGAACTATGTATGTTATTGAGTGTTATTTTGTTATATCTAAACAATTATTTCAATGCACACTAAATATGACTGGAGATTTGATAGAATAAGAAATGATAATTTTGTGAGGACTCAAAAGGATTTGAACTTATTATTCTGTTACTGTTTCATAAACGTTTCAAATTGGGCTCAGGTTGTTGGAGTTTAGTTGGTTTTCTTGAAACAATACACTTATTATAAGGTTTTGTTAAGTTAGGATAATTAGTTTGTAAATAAATTCAATTAAGAATCTTAAGAGTCAAGTAAGCCTGATCTTGAATTTCTTTGTTTGGTTTACAGTTGTTATGATTTTTTTTTAAGTTAGGTACATTTTTTTATTCTAGTTTCTTTAAAGATCCTTTGTGGCAATTTCCTTTAATTCCAAGTTAAACTTCTTGTTGGTTTGTTTAGATTAGAATTAAAACTGCAGTGATGGATTGAATCCAATGAATTGGTATTGGAATTGCTTATTTTTATTTTTTTGATTTTAGACCTCCATTCATGATGAGATTCAACTCTCTTCACCCAAGGCGAGAAGCAAAATTAGTCCGAGACCAATCAAATCAAGTTACGAAATCAAAATGCATTAATAATCAAATTTTATGTTGTATTTGTTTTCAATGTTTGTTTTTTTAGTGTAATTTTGTCTAGTATTTATTAGGAACATATGAAAAATTTATGTATGCTATTTTTCTTTTAGTTATTTTAATTGGTTTTATTTTATTGAATATAAGTTTAATTTTCAGTCTATTCGGTTCGGTTCAAAACCGAACCGATCGTTTACACTCCTAATTGTATAATTTAATATATTTATATAATATTATATTTTTTAAATTAATGGTATTGTTAATAATATTGCATTATAATTTATTATTTATATAAATTAAATTTTGAATATAATAATAATAATAAAAAATTAAATTAAAAAAATATAAAATTTAATATTTTTAGCGACGGAATAGCGACCGAATTTTTTGTCGCTAATATTTTTTATTATTCACGGCGACCAATTTTAGGGGTTATTTAGCGACAGAATATTTTACATTTAGCGACGGTTTTTCGTCGCTATTTTTAGCGACTGTTTTTGGTTTTAGTCACAAATTTTTTGCGACGGAGCTATTTGCGACAGTTAGTCGTTTTGTCGCTAAAATCAAATAGCGATGGAATTTTTAATATTAGCGACAGAAATGGCCGTCGCTAATTTTCTATTTTTTTTGTAGTGATTGTTGGTCCTATTGGTCTGATCCTTCTTAGGCTTATCAGCCACTTCACTACCTGATAAAGTTGGAGAAATTATCAAAGTCTTGCTAAGTGTACACTAATAGTTGAGCTTTACACCTCAAAGTCAAAGGGTTTAAAATATATTAATTACCTCTTCCTCCAAGAGGTTGAAGCTGTGGAAAAAAACAATAAAAACCAATCAGTCTCTTGGAAGTTGGAAAAGAGATCGGTAATCTTGGATGGTATAGACAAATGAAGGTAGCTCATAAGTTTTGAGTAGGAGCAGGCCTGGCAATAAGACACTCTTCTTCTCTACAGGAAGCTTCAGGTAACCTTCATGACATTATAAAAGACCGCACTAACTGCATATGGCTAAATGAAGAATGGAGCTCCAGCAATACCAAATTGTCTAGTTATTTTTAGAATCCAAGGCATCACAGAATCATATACAAGGCAACTTGCAGCAATTTACTGCTTAGCAATGAGTTGGGGCCATTCCTTCGGCCATATTTTGGACGCATTCAAGAAAGTTATTAGAGCTTTCTTTAAAATTGTGAAAAATTGTGTGAATATGAGTGAATTTGAGCCAGACTGATCAATTTGATATGTAGTGTTGTTGGAGAAGATGACTGTTGTGACTTTGAGTCCTTTAAAGGCTAGGTGCTTTGAGATTATTAGGTTAAGGTGCCCTAGACAAGGAAATGGAATTGCCATTACATGAGCTTTTCTTATACTTTCTTCATTCTCCATTTCTACCTTTCTCTCAAAATTCTAGGGATGGGATCTCTCTCCCTCTCTTATTACGAGGGTACGTTATTTTCAAATTTTGCTAATGTTTAAATGACTATTACAACTTGATTCTGACAAGTGAGTTCAGGCGCTGCATTATCGGAACCGAATTGTGTATCTATAAAAAGGAATATATCCATTTTTAAATTCGTTTGTCAGTACTAATTTAAAAATAACATTATATTATTTATATTTTTTTAAATTTAATTATTGATATTTATAATTTTTTTTGTAATAGATTTTTGAAATGGAAGGGATTGAGATTTAAATTTTAATCAAATAAAAAAATAATCAAATTTGTAACTGTTTAAGTTACAAGTGATGTTTGTATATTTTTTGATACCCATTCAAATAATTATTTACCAATATTCTCTTAAAAACATATAAAAAAACCAATTCAAAATTAAAATAAATACAAACTAAATCCGTAAACATAAAAATAAGCCAAATTATGTTTAAACATCCAAATAAATTAAATTAAATGCATGACAAAAATCAATATCAATTAAAAAACTATTTTATATTTGGATTTGGACACCAAAAAAATTCAACTATGCACCTGACATTTATATACAGTTTTTAACTTATAAATTTTTTATGATTTTTTTATCTAAATATTGATTTAAAAATTTATTAAATTAAAATTTTTAATTTTCTGGTTGTTTTATAACTTGTAATTTTATTAAAATTTAAATTTTTTAATATAAATTCAGATATTGATTAAATGAGTAATTATACATATATTAATAAATGAATTTAGAATGGATATTGACAACAGAAAAATAAATTTAAATTTAAATAAATTTGAAATAGATATGAATACATTAAAATTAAATAAATTGAGTAACAGATCGATTAATTTTCAAGAATATCTGTCCCACTGCCATCCCTTGGAACTGCTAGGTGAGATCATAATTTATGTCCAACATCGACCATGTTTATGCATTGGAATAAAGCCAATGATAAACAGAAAATACATTCATAGATTAATTGAATAAAGATTAGAACAACTTCAGCCCTCAGATAGGATAAACATGCATGATAAACAGAAAACACATTCATAGATTAATTGAATAAAAGATTAGAAGAGCCTTCATGTGGTGGACAGCTTCTGCCCTCAGATAGGAAAAACATGGATAAAGAAAAACATTCAAAAATAAATAAATAAATAAAGCCAACAATTCTTGTACAAGAGTCAAACAATTATATCTAATTTTAGACTTTGTATGCCCAAATTCCAAAATTCCCAGAAAATGTTGGCTCACCATAGAACATTCCAATCAATTTTCATTCACGAGCATGACTACCTTGTAGAATATAAATAACAATAAGTAAAATTGGTACCTGCAAATCAAGGCGGTGGACATTAAATATGTCTTTCATGGAGTGTGAATTATAGGCCAATATATAGGATCGATATGTGATAAAGCCATTTCTGACTTTATCGGGAGGTACGCCGGGCACTGCATATGTTGTCCGCTTTGGACCGGAGCCCTCACGGTTTTCTTTCTGGGATTTTGCCCCAAAAGGCCTATTAGGGGTTTGAGGGTAGGATCCACTCAATCCGCTGAGTGCTTTCGTAGCTCAGGGTGAGCACCCGCTAACATATTGTCCTCTTTGGGTCGTCTTCGGGGCTGGCCGCTACGGGCGCTGCCCTCTAACCCTCAAGGTTTTGTTCCGCTCTAGGGGAGGCCTATCAATCCGGCTTCCTTCTGCGTACACTGTTTGACCAGATAGTAGCTGTTGTCCTGAACTTCTCCTACAACAATCCAATGGTTCAATCTCAGTTCCTTTTTCTGTGTTATTAGGAACATAAAGAGGAAAAAGAGGCAAGAAAATACTATAAGAGACTGAACATTTGCCAGCTTCGTATCATCAAATTCATATTCTTTAACAGGGACTTTTGCAGCTTGGGAATACACATGAAGTTAATCAATATAAGCAAGTAATTTAGTGACAAAATATTTTTCTTTTCTTGTTTTCTTTTCATCTAAAGGCCACCAGATATCAAGACTGCTAGCTTGATTCATATCACGAACACCAGAGAATATACTCTAAATGGCTATAGCCAAAAACTTTTACCAAATGGTGCTAATTTCGATTCCTAGCACCATCTAATCTTTTATTATACTTCTAAAATCTCATTTGATTCAAGAACTATTTATATAAACACATTTCAATTATTTTCTTTTCAATAGAATGGTGCTTAAAGTAAAAATCAACTTCAATCGAAAAACCAAAATAAGAAACAAAAAATTATATAAAAAAATAAATTACTAGTTTTCTATTTTTCTATGAAAAATCAGAAAACTAACAAAAGGAGAAGAAACTAGAAAATTTTTCCATAACTAAACAAGCCCTAGACTTTAATAGAGGGGTGCTTTTGAAGGTAGAAGAACATGATTGGCTTCTACAAACAAGCACATTTTGTTTTTAGGGATGCCAACAAGAAAAACCGAAATTGAAATATAATGACTTCGGGAACACAATCAATAGTTGGCATTACTAACAGTAACTAACAAAACAACAAAATTAATCTCACTTTAAGAAAAGCAGTATTATATGTTTTTGTTATAAAAGTTGGGGGACAAGAAGACACACAAGAACCACAAAAGGATTAGCACATCATCATCAATTTAAGAAGGATACATACCACAGCAGGAATATCGAGTCCACGTGCAGCAACGTCTGTACACAGAAAGATCCCCTTATCTGCTTTGCAGAAATAAAAAAGGGTAGAGGTTCGTTTCTGCTGCTTCTGTTTTCCATGGATATCAAAGCACTCCACCTGAATGTATCTAACAAGTTCCGGTCGTTAAAAGTCGAAATCCGGTCGTTAAAGACCGATAACGACCGGAAAATCCGGTCGGTAAAAGCCCCTTCGTTAAAGGTATAGACGACCGGATTTTGAATCCGGTCGTTAATGTTTTTAACGACCGGAACATTTCCGGTCGTTAAATACTGATTTTTAACGACCGGATTTTCCTTTCGTTGATTGTATTCACTTTCAACGAAAGGAATTCCGGTCGTTGAAGATACCTTTTAGCGACCGGATTTTTCCTTCGCTGATTATATTCACTTTCAACGAAAGTAATTCCGGTCGTTGAAGATACCTTTTAGCGACCGAATTTTCCTTTCGCTAATTGTGTTCACTTTCAATGAATGAAATTCAGGTCGTTGAAGATTACTTTTAGCGACCGAATTTTCATTTTGCCGATTGCATTCACTTTCAACGAAAGAAATTCAGGTCGTTAAAGATATCTTTAAGTGACCGAATTTTTCTTTCGCTAATTGTATTCACAATTAATAAACAACCATCTGATTTATCATAAACACCACACATGGATACCAAAATAGTATTTTAAAATATAAATCATTTTATAATATTACATGTACGGTACATATCATTCACATATTTTATACAAAAATATAATAAACTCTTTTCATATATTAAAACAGAAAAGTTACAAAGTACAGTCATATTTACAAATTGAATAGCATTCTATTTGTCACAACTCCAAGAAAACATCAACTCTCTATACTAATTTCTATTTAAAAGATTTTTGAGAAGACTGTCCAAAATTTCGAAGACCTGCAAAATTTATAACAAAAGCTAAAATTAAGATTCACATGCACAGACAAAAATATTAATAATAGAGATTATGGACAAATAATAAATGCAATGATAAAACTTACACTGCTGAATTGACTAACAGATCTTTTAAATAGCTTTTCAGCTCTTGATTGGTAAAAAAATGACTATCCTTGTTGACTTGCAGAATATATTCAATTACATCTCTCAAATGTGGCTGAAATCAGTGCAAAATGACATCAATTAAACCTTTATTTTAAAAAATAAAAAAGAAGAAGAGGGGGAAATAGAGAGATGAGATCGGTTATTCTGACCCAACAGGCGCTCAGCTAAGACAACTAAACAGGATGTGGGGTACAGTAAACCAAAGGCAGTAACATAAAATTGAACTAATTAATGATTAAAATACATTACTTGCATTTTACTTTTTCTAAAAATGATTAAAATACATTTCACAATAATTAAATTATTATCTGAAAAGAACATTAAATGACAACATTCAATGAAATAAACTTACCTTTCCAACCTTGGCACAGTACTAGGAGTGGGGCTTGGTGCTTCTTTCACTCAAATTTTCTCTTCTTTGACTCTACCTTGGCGTACTTTTGCCTGCAAAATTTATCAATTTCTTCACTACAATTCCCAATCTTAATTATCATTCATTATAATCATATATAAATTTCCTTGGAATCATCATTATAACAACCATGCAATTCAACATAAATATAACAATTGCTTAAAAGAACCTTTGAATTTGATTTCTTTTTCAATTACTTATAATATCAAGAAATAAAGAAGAAAAACCATTCTTTAAGCATTTTCTTTATTTGTGATGAGCTTCTTTTAATAAATCTTGATCTTTATTTCTTTTTCTTTTCTGTCTTGATTACTACTTTTTATGCTATACATGCATGAGCGTGCGTTGGTTATCATAAAAGCAATGCTATAACTATTCACATTAATCTAATTAATGGTTGCACTCTGAAAAAAATAAGAAAACTTTAATAATTCATGACGGGATTGATTATATGCCTAATCTCGCAATTAAAGAAAAGAATAGAGAGATGAAGAAAGAAGTTAGAAATGGAAAATAGTGAAGCAGAAGATAATAAAGAAAAATAAATCACGATCATGGCAGGAGTAACAATATCATTATCATACAAATCACCAGCAACATATAAATCACGATCATCGGAATAGCTATAACGAAGCAAACCGGCTTGTCTAGCTGATTCAAAGCACTGAGTGAAAGGAAGATCATTGTTCCAGTCCCAGCTCCCAAAAGCTGGTACATGGTTTCTTGAATAATAATAGTCCTGCACAATATTTCCATTTAATCAATTCATAATTTTCAGTATCAAATTAAAAGAGAAAGAAGAGCAGAGAGAGAGCAAGAACTCACTTCCATTAGAGGCTGAAGCAGAGATAGAGAATGTGAAATAGGGAGTGTATTTGAATTGGTTTTATAAGGGTGAGCAGAGCACACGAGACCAAATTTAAAAGGAAAGCAGAGACACTGAGAGAAATAGGGAAAGTAGGGGCATGGGGAGGATACTTCCCCTGCATCAACAAAACAAAAATAGCACAAAACTGGGGAGTTGGTGAAGCAGATACTTACCAAGTGTTATATTTAAAAACAAATGAGTTGGTGAAGCAGATTACCTGGTTCAAAGGCAGATCTCCAATCTATCTGAACCCCAGGAATATGGGATATCATAATTCAGCATAATTAATAAGTTAAATCATAAACTAAACTTGAAATTAAACAATCTCCACTTGATCACCTTCAACTTCTAACAAAACAAACTACAGTTTGGTCATTCCAAACTTCAACCAAGCCAAACAATGACAGAAAGCGAGGTTTTAGCACGTAAAGACGGTGATTTAACAACAAAACGGAGCAAATACAAAACAGAAAGTAGAACTAGAATTCAATAGTCTAAAACGACATATTTTTATATATTACACAAAGGGTAACATACAAATAAATGAACAAAAATCAAACAAAATTCAAATGTTGGTGCATTTTGCCAGCTATGGACCATCCTTTACTATTAATTTTATGATTAATCCCATATTGAAATCCGTTAATAAAAAGAATAAAAATCAAATGCAACGTTGCGGAGACAAACCTGTACCTGCGGTTGAGGAGACAAACTCGTACCCGCAGGGCTTCGAGTGGTGCGGTGGCGGCAAGGCAAAGGAGGCGTTGCGGTGAGGGAAGGGAAGGGTGATGGCAGACGCAGGGCAGAGACACGGCGACGAGGCACAGCAACAACACGAGGGCAGATGAGGCGGCACAGCGGGAAGGCACGACGTGAGGCAGACGGCAGATGCGATGCGACGGCGGCGATCCAGGCTGAATGGGAGCCGTCCTCTATGATACCTAATATTTTTCGTATGCAGATGGGAAATGAATGTGATAACAAGGGAATTATTTTTGGAGGTAAATAGAATGGGTGTCCCGCTACTTTCTTCTAAGGTAATAACAACCTAATTTTGGATTTTTTAACTACCGGAATGAAAACTCTCATTAGATAATAATAAAATTTGAAATTTAACGAACGGGTTAAATTTTTTTTGTTATTTGTATCTTTTTACGATCGAATTTTTATCCGTTCGTTAAATTTTGGTCGTTAAAATTCAATTTTCTTGTGGTGTTTGTGTTATATTTTTAATGAAATAATGAACAATAATTTTGGGGGTAAGTTTTATAGAAGTCCCGCCAATTTTCCTAGACCAGTAACAACCGGATTTATAATGTTTCAATGACCGAATTTTAAACGCTTCGTTAAATGGTAATAAAATTTAAACATTAACGATCGACTTTATTTCCCTTCGCTACTGATAAATTTTTACGACCGGATTTTATGCCTTTTAACGACCGAAAATAATTTCATCGTTAAACAATAATAAAATTTGAGTTTTAACGACCGGATTAATTTCCCTTCGTTATTTGTATATTTTAACGACCGGATTTTTATTGTTTTAACGACCGGATTTAATCCCCTCGTTATATAACAATAAAATTTAAGAATTAACGACCGGATTAATTTCCCTTTGTTATTTGTATATTTTAACGACCGGATTTTTATCCCTTCGTTAAATTTTGGTCGTTAAAAGTCAATTTTCTTGTAGTCAATTGACTGAGTTACATGAAGAGAAGAAGACCATCACTTTCTTTGATAAATTCCTCTTCAAAAACGAGTAGAGCAGAATAAATCTCTTGGCACTAGGTACTACACAATAGCCTTGCTGCAAACCTTCATTTATGACCTACAATGCTCGACGTCCTTTCGGTTAACTTCTGCGATCTCTGACTCGGCGATACAAATATCATCAGGCAAGCATTGTGCTTTCAAAGATGCATACATGAGAAAACATTCAATATAGAATATGAACAAGATAACCATGCTTACCTTAGTTCTCCCATCATCCACATCAACATAGATAGGAGTCGTTTGAAAAGACAAACGAGCAAGATCCTCGACCTGCATGCTTGATGAAAACTACTATCAGAAAGGATAACCAAAAATCAAGACACTGAATTTTACTATAGAAAGGAGAAAAATTGAAATGTTGTTGGATACTGCATCATTAGATTATTTCGACGGCAAATAAATAATGCACAAACATGGCTAAACAAACCAAACATTAAAATGTAATTTGAATTCAATTCTTGGTTTGAGTTGCTGAAAATAATGCAGTTTGCCTACTCTGCACACCAATTAGCAACCCATCAGCCGAAAAAACATTAAATATCATCAAAGATAAAACAATACTTAATTGCAATATATTGCTCACTACAAAAAAAACACAAATTAGCGACTAAAATTAGCGACGGAGAAATTTCAGTCGCTAATTAGCGACTAATTAGCGACTATTTAGAGATTTAGTCGCAAAAAGTAATTTTTTCAGTTTTAGCGACGGAAATAATGAAACTGTCGCTATATTTTGGCGGCAATGGGTGGCGCCTTTTTTTGCGACGGAATTTAGCGACGGGTTAACGACACGCAAATTTTCATTTATTTTACCGACTAAATAGCGACGGATTATTCCGTCGCTAAATGTTTCAAATTTATTAATTGTGTAGACAATTAGTGATAATTTAACGACGGAATAGAGACAAACTGTACGTCACTATTTTAAATTAAATTTTTAAAAATTTAAAATTTGGATTATTAATTTTACTAACTATTATAATAATAAAAATATGCACAAATGCTAATGGTTATTAATTATTTTTAATATTTTTGAGTTAGAAATTAAATTATATTGGAATTCAGTCTTTTATTAATCTCCATAAAATTAACATTTAATATTGAAATTATATAATTGAAACAATTGTAAACAAAATTTTAAAATTTTTTAGTACTTTCATTAATTAAAATAAATTTTTTAATTGTATTTTTTTAGCTTGTAATGATTTTATATTATGAATTTTATTTTTAATTTATCTAAAATAAATTTTTTATTAATCAATTATTTAAAAATTTAATGAAAATATGAATTAGATGGATAAAATTAAATTAATATTAATAACAAAATTTTAAAAAATATGTGTTGATATTATTTTCGGTTTTTAAATTAATAACTTTGGCTAAATTAATATATGTATGTATATATATAGATAAAAAAATAATCCTGTAGAAAAAAGTTATTGAATATTAAATTTAGATCCAAATATAGTTATGTTGACTTTGGTTAAATAATTAAATGGTAATTAAAATAAATAAATACTTAAAAATAAAGAAGAAGAGCATGGAATTAAAATCAAAGATAGGAAAAATGCAGGAAAGAGTGAAGATAGAAAAACGAGAGGGGGAGGGACCGCGCTCAAACCCTCACCAGCCTTGCCCCCTGCGTCCTCTCCCTCGCGAGCTACCAGACGCCAGATCCGGCGTCTCCCCCCCACCCCGTCGCCGCTCACCCCCACCCCGCCATTGCAGATCCTATCTCGCCGTTGCCGCTGCCTCGCGCACCGTCTCCCTCGCACTCTGTCAGTTGGCCGCCATGGCCCGTCGCCATCGCCGCTCGTTCCTTGTCGCTTACTCGCCGGCGACTCCGCCCATATCTCTTTTCCTTGAGCAGCTGCGCCTGAACCAGTGTCGTCATGTATGATCTAACCAGATGTGTCATCTGCGGCGACAAAGATCGTAAGTTCTTGCTCTCTGTAATTGAATCATTTTGATCCGAACTTCGATATGCTCTTCTAAATCATTAAATTCTATGGGATTGTTTGGAATTCGTGGGATTATTTGGTGGATTAAGTTTGGTTTGTGGCATTTGTTTTGTATTATAAAAAAATTGCAAATTTGGTGGTAGTTGGAAAAATTTGGGAATTTGAATTTGATGGGTGTAGGTGAGGGAAGCGAATTCCCTCCAAAAAAGGCGGCGCAATCCGAAACGCAAGGGAGCTCGGATTTCCCAACAAAGAAGCTCGCAAGGCAGCTGGATTTCACGCAGGGGAATGTTGTCCTCCCAGACCACCCTCAATCGCAGTAGCAACCGCCGCCGCCTGCGACGTTGCCAGTTCCGCAGAAGCCGATTGTAGCCACTTCGCACAGCCAAGTGCAGCAGCGGCCGCAGGTGGTAGCGATTTCGGCAGCTCCTCCACAGCAGCTTCCACCTATTAAACCTGTGTAAGTTTGTATCTTTTATTGCAAAATCAAATTTATTTGGAATGAGAATTGTTGGCATTGGGGGTGGGTGTGAGCTTCTGTAATCATGTCCTGTGGGATGTGCAAATTTGTGATTTTGGTTTTAATGAGTGTAAAGTTTTGTAATTTGGTGGGATTTATTGTATAAATTCCTGTTTCTCGTTGGAAGTTTTTGTTTTTAGAGTATCAAATGCCAATTACCACGTTTCAAAGATTTAAGGGCTTCATTGGTGCTCTTGCCTTTTATATAATTAGTGTCTCTCTTGCTTTCTAATTCAAAAGTTTTAGCTTCAAGTAGGTTTTTTTTCTAGTATATTTAAGCTCGGGTAGTTTAAATTCTTTCTAATTATAGTTCATTGAGCTGCATATTTTAGATTCATATTTCTGGGCTGAGTGACATGGAACTGATCTTTTATTGAACTGGAGTTGTTGGATATGAGTATCAAAGTGTCACATTAGTATCTTATTTTTCTTGATTATTGCAGTTACCATCTTTTGCTAACACTAGCATCTTTCTCTGCTGAAAGCCAGAATCTCCAAAATCAAAACCAAGACCAAGTGCTGAACTGAAAGATGGTACTCCAAAGAGGCAAAAACAGTGTAACTGTAAACATTCACAATGCTTGAAGCTGTAAGTACATCTTGAATTAATCAATAAGCTGAAGCTTTGTTCTGCTTAAAAATTTACGTATTGCTATTGTTTCTGATGGGATTGTCTCATATAGCCCTTTACAACTGCTTTGGGCTTGAATTTTCTACTGGTTGGTCTGCTTATGAATTTTGAAGGTAGCATTAATGGGTACAATTTTAGCAAATAATTTTTATTTCAACATAAACTCGTATAATTTTGCCACTCTTTTCCCCTTCTCATGGTTAGGAATTATTTGAGGAGCATCAGAACTTATTTCGATTTTTAATTTATTAATTTTGGTATATATTAATTTGAAAATTTTATTGGTAATTTGTAGGTACCGGAACTGGATGAAATGCTGCTAAATATAATAAGAGCATGTATTTTTAATTTAAGTATTGTATACTTTAATATACTTTTATTGTATTTGAATTATTGTGAATTTATTGTACAAAGTTATTGTAAACGTCTGTGTAGGGATGCTCACGGGGCGGGGAGTGGCTCCCCCGTCCCCTCCCCGCGTAGGGGCGGGGATTCCCCGTCCCCGCCCCCGCTGGGGACGCGGGGGGAAAATCCCCCCCGTCCCCGCCCCCGCGGGGATCCCCGTCCCCGTAAAAAAAAAATTAATTTTAATAAAAAAAATTAATTTGATGGACATTTTTTATCCAAATTGAAAATATTTTATAAAATTTAATAATTTAAAATTAAAAATATTTCATATAATTTAAATATAAATATTTTATACAATTAAAATATAAATATTTATAAATATTCCATACAATTTATACATTACAAATATATATATATATTAATATATTATTAATGTATTATCAATAAATATATATATATATATATATATTATTAATGTATTATTATTATTATTATTATATATATATATATATATATATATATATTTTTTTTTTTTTTTTTTAATTTTTTTTCGGGGCGGGGATCCCCGCGGGGCGGGGACCCCTTTCCCCGTCCCCGCCCCGAATTCAAGGGCGGGGATTTTTTCCCCCCCATCCCCGCGCCCGCGGGGGAAAAATTCGGGGATTCCCCGCCCCGTTCGGGTCGGGTCCCCGCGGGGAACGGGGAATCCCCGTCCCGTGAGCATCCCTACGTCTGTGTATTGCTAAATAGCACAATTTAATTTGAATTGGTATTTTTTAAATATTATATAGTTTAATTTACTTTTTGATATTATATTTTTTAAATTAATAGTAATATTCTATAATTATTATTTACATAAATAAAATTAAATTAAATTTTGAATGTAATAATAATAATAATAATAATAATAATAAAAAATTAAATAAAAAATTTTAATTAAAAATCAAAAATTGTAATTAAAAATAATATTAAAAAATATAATAGCGACGAATTATCCGTCGCTACTAAATATTTATACGACTAATTTTAATATTATTTAGCGACTGAAATTTTATTTTAGCGACGGAATTTTCAGTCGCTAATTTTAGCGACTGTTTTATGGATTAGTCGCAAAATTTTTGCGACGACGCCAATAGCGACATTTAGTCGCCGCGTCGCTAAAAGGCATTAGCGACGCTTTTCTAACTCACACACTACAAAAAAACAGTCAATTAGCGACGGAAATTTCCGTCGCTAATTGACTATTTTTTTGTAGTATGTGAGTTAGAAAAGAAACTGGAAACGTCTGAATTTTACTCGACACTGAATAAAACAATCACAATACATTAAAGCGCTCATTCACTCATGATGAGGCATTGCATTTTTTTTAAATATGGACAAACAACTTTTAGTTGAAGATTATGTTCATGAGGCATTGCATATTTTGTTCACAGCATGAACCCACGCTACAAATTTTCTAAACAGTACAGAATTAAATAAGCTACTTACAGAGAATTTCACTTTTGAAAACAAATTGACACTACAGGAAAATAAGAGATTACTGATGGAAAATAAGTAATTTTCGCAGAAAAATAAATTTGCTGATAAAAATTACTAATGATCAAAGTCGTCGGAAATTCGACCGTTGTAACATTTCCCGATGGAAATGTTTGACTGTCGGTAAATATTCCCGACGAAAATATGCATTATGTCGTTAAATTTTGTGACGAAAATATATCTTCTGTTTGTAGATATTTCGGCGGAATAGTTAGGAAATGCTTACATTGATAAATTTACCTACTGAATTCTTACCGACGGAATTGCCCGTCGGTATTTTTAAAAATACTAATAAAAAATTAAATAAAACATCAAAACAAGGTGAGTAACGTCTTCAAATCCACCCACAACTTGGACAGTAACCACCTTCAATTGAGCAAATATGATACCCCGATGAAGACCGAAGAAAATGCAAACAAAAAGAAATCCTTGAATAATTCAATCCATACCTTGTGGAGTTCCTGCATGAAGAACACCTTCAGGGTGGCCCACTGGAATTTTAATAGAAAACATTGAACAACAATAAGTCAGGTCCATCAATAGTCAATCAAGTTATGAAATGGATAAAAATAAAAAATCAAAGATTTCATCGCAATCTAAATAAACACACAAAAAATTTAAGACAAATTTGTACTTAAAAATAGACCGATAAAAAAACAGGTAAACCATTAACTGAACTCTTTGTAATAAAAAACTATAATATAGAAGAGCATACACAAAAAGATCATAAGCATATATTAATTTTTTTTAAGAAAAAGAAAAGCACAATTCAATATTTTCATTTATATTATCACATGAGTGCTAATTACTTTTAAGCAATTGCACATTAAATATTTCTTTTTTTCTAATCCTGAATAAATTATATTGATAATAAATATTTTTCAGTGGTGGTTGATGAATAACTGTACGATAAGAAACTTCTATCCCAGAAGTGATTCAAAATTACTCTCTTTCTCTCTCTCACAGACACACACAAAAGAAAATTAATATACAAACATGCTCTAGCACATGAAGACCACAATTGTGAAAGTCAGATCACACTGCACATATTTGGATATCAATTTGCATTTGGCAGGGTATAGTATACTGGTTTTCAAGATAAGCTAAGATATGATGTTCTTCAACTGACAACAGCATAAGCAATCTTCCATTGAATAGTATATTCAATCCAAATTATTGGGAGACCAAACTCGCAAAGAATATATATAAAAACATGTACCTCGATTCATTACAGTATGATGCTACTTCAAACTTTGGCAAAAGTTTTGTCATTTGGTCGAATCTTTTGTTGAGTTTATTGTCAAAATAACGTTATGCAAATATACCTTTGTGACTACTTGTTTATTACAGAGTGATGGTGGATATTGGATGTTCATAATATCTCATCAAGGTAAAATTCATTGAAAAAACAAAAGCAACTTATAATTATATGTTATAAAAGGGACTTATAATTATATGTTATTATTTTTTGTTAGTTCTTCTGATTCAATGATCAACTGTTATGATTGTTTGTTACAATCTGATTTGAGACGTATTTACTTTGAGCTGCATTGTGTGTTGATTTTGTTAGCTTATCAATGCTAATTGAGTAGTCTGTGCCATCAATTTGTATTTTGTTGCCAAACTTTACTTTGGGCTAGCAAACCGAATCGCATGTTCTGAGCTGAAATATTCTGAATATACTGCATTTGGCTAGAACGTTGCCTTTTGATTAAAATCAAAGCTAGTATAGTAGCTAATGCTGCCTTTTGATTAGGACTTTACGATTTTCGTTATTTGGTTAAACCATAGGTCATCTGATCCATGCAGAGAAAGTTTGAAAAAGCTAAGTTAGAATGGCAAAGCATCATCCTGATCTAATCATGTGTAGAAAGAAACCGGAAATTGCTGTAAGCATTAGTCTTTCTTTTGTTTTGATTATTATTCATATGAGGATTTGATATATATCCTTTTATCAGCATGTATCTAGCTTTCCTAGTCTTACAGTGCCATAAGCTCTGATTTCTAGTTTTACCAGAGAGATTATTCACCATTCAAATGAGCTCCCCTGGTTTAGACTTCAATTTCATTTATACTATTTTACATTAGGCTCAGCAAGAATATATTACTGCACTTGCAGACTATTTAACATGATCAACTAGACAACTACCTCTGATAATGATTCGTCTTTTTACATTTGCAGATTGTTAAATTCCAGCCATTGATCCGTGCTTTAAAAGCATTTCTCAAGAAGAATTTCTGTGTTATGCTTTGATTGGGATTTATTAGTCTCTGTGCAGTCATCTTATTGGTGCCAATTGACCTTATGTTAATATTGTTAATTGTTTCTTACATTTTATATTATTTTATGTTATTAGCTGCATTTCCAATGTGCAGTTTTTGATATGAATATGATGGAAAGGTTGGAAATCAGTTTTTTTTAAAATAAAATATAATTTATAATTTAATATAATTATTGTTTTGTTTATCATTTTATTTTGTAACAAATTTAAAAAATTGCAACTTTAAAAAAAAAACAGTTAAACATAGTATTTAATTTACTTCAAATTGTCTCCAAACTTTTTTCAAAGCGGCCCAAATTGTTGTAAACTTTGATGGACTGGAATGGTTTTTAATATATAAACCATACATTTTATACATCTTGGGTTGGGTTGGGTTTATTTCATTTTTGACCCAACCCAACCACGAACAGCCCTAAATTTAACTACGAGAAAAATCTCCCTTTCTCTCCGCCAAACTGAAAAGGCAAATTGATTATAACTGGATTTCTGTATCTAGATTTGGTATCTACCTCAAGATATAAGAGGATGAGCATTTAATAATTCAAACCATTACCAACGAAATCATCTTCCTCGCTGCTGCTGTACGATTCAACCACCTGACTGTCATCATCCTCTTCATCGCCCTCGGTCACAATCTCAAGTATTCCACCTCCTCCATCAAAGTCTACATCATCCACAATGAAGTCCCCATCATCCTCTTCATCATCAAGCTCGCTCCCAGTATCATCATCATCATCATTGCTCATATCATCAGCATCACTCTCACCATCCCCATCCAGGTCTGGACCCAGCATTGGGTCCATATCACCATCTTCATCATCATCATCATCCTCATCTTCCTCACTTTCAGCATCATCAGGGTCTGAATCGTCATCCGTTGGCCTTCGTCTACCAATTTCATAAATCCTAGCAGATGAATACATTTCCTCTTGGTCATCCATTGAAATCAATCCAACAAAAGAATCAGTGGTCTCCGTTGCAAAATCAAGGACACAGCGGTCTACAGGTATCGTAGCGATTTCTGAGTAATTAACGGCATCTACAGTGCGGAAAGCAGAAAACAGCGGGTGCTTTGCACGACGAGTGTGAACCGCTGACATTACATCATCAAGATTTCTTCTCAGGATAGCATAAATGATGTCACCACGTGCATTAAATGTTATTGCTGTCTGGTCCAATGAAGGTACACTTCGAAGGAGCCTAAATCTTCGGAGATCCCAGACCTCAGAGTTTATAATCACCTGTTCAATATAAAATAACAAAAGATGACAAAAAAGAGCTTGGGAAAGAAATTACAAGCAATAGAAAGCCCTTGCAACCATCGTTTAAGAATTTCTTATCAGACATTGTAAGACCTCCAGACCCTCCTTTAGAGTTCGATTTTAACTTCGAGACTAAACAAGTCTATCAATTTCTCCCATAAATTTCAAATTATAAACAAAAGAATTACAGAAACATACAGTAACTGACTTTGCATACCTCATTTCCAGCAGGATGAAAGCCCCCACCGCCATAATCTGTGAACTGGTCAAAGCGATGGACAGGACCGGATTGTCGCCTGTCCCACAAGACTCCATTCCAAAGCAACATTGTATCTGACGGACTGAAGTGAATGAGGGAATACACATGACCTCGACCTGTAGAACCTGAAACAGTATCTGACAAGGTTGATTCCACATTACATGTCTGGACATCATAAAGAAGAATTTCTCGTCGAGCTGGTTCACTTGTTAAGGTGGCAAATATATTCCCGGAATTGCTAAACCTTGCAGCTTTGCACCCTTCAAGTGAATGTATAGGTCCTCCTGAAATTGAAGACGCATCCCACAACCGCACATCCTGGGAACTTGATGAGAGCAGAAGTTGTGTTTCTCCAGAAAGATATGATTGGACCAGCGTCAACGGAGACTGGTGGCTTGTGCAGCTCTCCAGCACACTGTTGCTGTTGGAGTCAAAAATTTTCAGCTCTCCTGCATGACTGCCAACAGCAATATGACAGGAATCCCCAAGGAAACTCAAGCATGTTAAAAGGGCATCGGTATCATCCCTGCAAGTTCTCAACAACCTGAATCTACTGTATACAAATTGGCGATCGCGGCGATTTCCATGAACCCCGCCATACATACTTCTGAACTCGCGTGTACCCAACCTGGCTGTTACATTTGATGGGGCATCAAGGCTCCTTTTCGGTTCAGGACAAACATGTGGGTGTAACAGAGAAAGTGGTGGTAAAGTGGTTATAGGAGCAGGGCATTGACGATGCTGGTGTTTCAAATATTGAACTACAAGGGAGTCAAGAGTTAATCGCTCAGAGTTGGTGGGTTGGTGATCATTTACCAGTCCAGGCTGGGCAGAGTTACAATATTGGTTGTCATCTGCGTAATCTACAATACTACTTGGTGTTGATCGACCATGCAAATCCCTCGTATTAGAACTAGGAGTAGACAATCCAACGGCATCAGTGACAAAACTGTTCTTACACACAGCACTGGGAGTCGAACACACTGGAGACCGAAGTCCACTGTCACCAATGCTGACACGCTTCCCAGATGATGCAAATCCAGTATCTTTCAGATCTGATAGTTTACGTTTCATTGGTAGCACAATTGGAGATTTACATGAAGATTCCACATCGTGATTAATTTTTGGCAATGCATCTGATAAATTTCCAGGACTAGCAACTTGTTTTGGACCACTTGATGTCTTCTTGAAAGAAGATTGATTGGAATCATGAGACTGTGCCTGATGTCTAGACTGCAAACCAAAAGTTGGTGAGAAAACAAGTGGTTTCCTCTTTGGAGACAAAAAGCTGAAATCTTCATCACGTGCACTTGCTTTCGATTTGTTACACAGAAATCCAGAAGGGGTTCGACCTGTGGGCCACTGTATCTGGACTGAAGGAGTTTCTTGCGTGGAGGCTTGGTGCATGAGGGAAGATGCAGCTGCCAGTGACGGCAATGGTGTCAACTGAGCCTCTTTCAGCAGTGTAACAGCAGTTGCAGCCAAACCAGAAGCCTGCAGGTGTTCATGTATGAGGAGCAAAAGCTCCCTGAGGTTTTCCCATGCATACAAATAAAATAATTAATAAAAAATTATGAAGGTCAGAAAAGTGCTTCTATTCAATAATATATGCAGAATACTTTTAAGGATTTACCAAGTACCTAGAGTGATAAGTAATAGGTGTTGCAGCAGCAATGGCTGCTCTTTCTATGCGTCTCAAAGTAGGGGTAGCAGCATCAGTAGCAGCTAAGGTACTTGCACGCCCTGAATTGGTTACAATCTGCAACATGGTTGAACATAAATTTACCAACTACTACAGATTACAAACCAGGGGAAAGAAAATCAAAAGGACCACAGACACAGAGGATATAATCCCAATCCCCAGCTTGCCTCCAAAGTTGGTTGCATTTTAATTCAAATTTCTCTAAGGCCCAAACTGATAAAATACATGTATTTCTAGTCTTATTATATAGATATTTTTACTTGAGCAAAAAATAAAAATAAAAAAATTAGGCCCAAATATTGGGGGCTAAGGAAGAAGAATAGGTACATGCAGTAGGCACAGTTTTTCTCAGAGAAGTCATCACAGGGCTCCATTCAGAGTAACATTTATTGATTCTCTTCATAGATTAAATGCTTATAAAAGAACTGGTGAGGCATGTATCACCTTGTGCATTGAAATAAAAGCTCTACTACTGCAATTAGCAGTTCCTTAAGCATTATGTTCCATGCGCTACATCAACTAACCCATGAAAACAAATGATGGTATATCAATTTTCTAACTCATCAAAGTTTCCATGCACCAATACCTCTTGAGGGTATGGAGACTAGTGGTTATGTAAAAAGAATTGCAGATGCTCAAGTGATATGGAACAACTGCTACAGAAGAGGTGATACAGATCTTCTAGTCTAAGAAAAACACTAGGAGGTACAGATACTTACCGCAATTAGTTCGATTGCCACCTGGGCAAGTTCAGCTTGCCACCTGCCTTGATCGGTTCCAGGCATCTGACTACCTGAATCTCGAATCAGCTCTGATAACTTTTTTCCTACCTAAAACACCAACTGAACTTAGTACCACATCAATAAATTGTTTGAGACATCCTACTTGTCTAAACAAAGGCATGAACTGTGTAAAAGCAAAATTACAAGAACAAAAACTGTTTCCACAAATGGAACATAACAACACGATGATATAAAAGAACAATTCTTCTTATATTCAACAAACAATATTAAAAATATAAATTCACCTAAGACTAGAGTTCCTCGAGTAATTTAAACTAGGAACATATAAAAATTTCCAACAAGAAAAATCCACCAATTCAATACATGATAAATTGAACTGAAATATTTAACAATATGCATGAAGCAAGCCAGTACTCAATCTTGATGGTTTTGAGATTATGGATCACATGATTAGCATACAATTTGACAGAAGAAAAAGTCTACTGGTTCGAATAATTGATCTTTATTTTGACCTTATTTATGAAAAAGATGATAATAATAACCTTTTTTTTCTTTGTTACATTAGGGAAAGAAAAATTACTTTTAACAGGAATTTATGGGCTTCCAATACGAGAATTATTAAAATGAATTGAATTCCTGTAAATCATCTCACTTATGACATACTTTAGTTTCTTTCAAAATTTCTTAATTTTAAATTTAATTTCTGATTGCTAAAATTTCCAAACATGAGATTTGGCGAAATAGAACTAAATTGCAAAGGATTCTTCCATTTTTTAACTTTCAAAGTCCAACTTTCCTAAAAATATGCAGTTTCTGCTTAAACTTGCAATGGAATGTTTACCTGAAGTTTGGTCAATATGTGAGCAATTGTATCATCTCTGGCCAGACCAAGTAGTACACGGCATGCAAGAGCACGGATGCAATCCAATGCAGCAGGCGGTGAATATATGCGTTGCTGGAGAAGATGGAGAAGAACCTTTATACCATTGTTAGCACGAACTGCCTCCCTTGCTTGGCGATATCCTTGTTCCATTTGAGCAGCAAGGCCAGCACAACCTGCACCAGTACCTAAAAATATTCTTCGATCTCCAACCAGTCCTGAAGCTGCTGTAGAACTGGGAGTTTGTGGAGTGGCACTGATTGACCGAGCAGCAGAAGCAACTGCATTACTTCGATCACTAACTCCAGACTCTCCATTCCGTTCCCTTAGGTCACTCTGGCTACGTTCGGTATTTCTATCCCTGGTCTCCGTAGAAGAAACATTTGCAAACTGACCAGAAAGATGCTGGCCTGGTGTATGAACAGGTGGTTTGTTGCTAATTGAAGGTGGTGGGCAAACAAGATTGATTAACACATTCAATGCTGGCTGTATAATCTGTAGATGTAAGAAAAATTTATGATGGCCAAAAATAACAGACAACAGCCAAAGATTTCTCTTCAAATTCTTAGAAACTAACCTAATGGTGATTAAAATAATGGTGATGACAATGTAATGGTAATCAGAAAGGAAAAAAAAAAAAAGCTCAGGAAAAAAGTGTTTACCTCAGGGTCCACATAACTGCCAGAAATATTTGCTGCATCCAAAATGACAGCTACACCAACACGGTTGTTACTTAGTGTGGCATTTACAATCATTTTCCTGCTGTCATTTACCAATGTTACAATGTGAAGAACACCCAATGCATACTGAAGCAGATCATGCAAATAGCGTTCAACAGGTGGGGCCTGCAAATCACAATAAATAGATAAAATTAGAAATTGCATGCAGGTGATGGAAACAGAGAGACAATGAGGAAAGACACCTACCTGACATAACTCCAACATGGTAATGTGCCCATTAAAGGCTAAGAACTTGTCAACTGCAGGAAACCGAGTCTTCACAAATGCAGAACCAAGTTTTCTATCCTTCTGTAACTGCAAAAAGACTGCATCCATAGCCTCATTACTGATGTCAAGTGGCTTATATGCAGATCGTACACTTGGAATATTACGAGCAACACTTCGGTTGTTTTTATAGGGACGAATAGAATCCAAGAGCAAAAGAAGATGTGCACGAAAATACTGTCGCAAGGCAATGCATGTGTGATAAGCTATCTGTTTCTCTGATGATGTGAGCACTTCTGCTGGTGAACGATCATTTCGAAGAACTGCTGAATTAGACAGGTTTAATGCACTTGAATTAACACCAGATCTAACTGAGGCAGCATCATTCAAAAGGCCCAACAACTTCTGTAAACCATCCTGAGCATCAAAAGCATCAATAACTGCTCTGAACACAAATGCAGCACCAAAAAATAAGGCTGCATTTTTCCGAGCCTGATCCTGAGGGCACTCAAGAAGTTGAATAGCTAACTCAACCACTTGGTAGACAACATCTGCTGGAAGTGCACATACTCGTTCCATTATACCCTGTTCAGTATTCAAAAAAAAAAATTCAGAATTGAATATAATATGTGAAATTGTGTCCTCACAAACAAAATCAGTCACCTGCTATGGGAATGATAAACATAATGATAAATGCCATTACCTGAAGAGAGCCTATAGCAAATAAGCATGAAGATAGCCCAAAGAATGTATGTTCAGTCCTAGGGACAGAAAGCAATTTCTGCATGCCGCTACGATCCACAAACAATGCAGCAAATTTTCGATGAGCAGCCAAAGCACAGATAAGCTTCATCACATCAGGCAAAAGTTCTGCTGACTTGGATACCTCCTTATGTTTATAACTGCGCTGCAACAATGCAAGACAGACATCCACTCCCTTTTCATGCAGAACAGGCCCAAGAACTTCTACATATTCCCCTAATATCTCAAGGCACTGAATGCAGTATTTTTCCCTAATCTGTGCAAGTGATTCAGAATCAGGAATGAAATATTCTTCAGCATCCTCAGTCAATTCTGCCTCTGTACCACAAAGTGTCACTGTGTCATCATTGATGCATCTGTTCCTGCGGCAAGTCCAAAACATGAGTCAATAATTGCATTAATTAACAATACACCCCGAATGACAAAAGAAAATAATATGATGCAACCAACCGAGAAACTTCAACTGCATCAGCAGCATCAATAACAGTAGATGCAGCCCTGGAGGCAGCCAAAACTGCAGCTTCTTCATCGTTAGAAGACCTAAATTCCTGAGCATGTAAGCTGAGCACGATTATGAACTTGCACAACTTCAATATGATATAGTCCAGATAATATGGTCAGCAAAAAATGAAAAAGGAGCATAAGAGAAAAATAGTGATCACCTCTAAGGCTGCACTTTTGACAACTTCAGCAGCAGCATCACCAGCTGCTTTTATGGCTTCAACAGGAGCATTTGCAGTTCTAGCTTCAGCCTCAGCAGCTCTAACTGCTTTCTTCACTAGATCAGAAATATCTTTGGTTCCAATTCTGCATTCTTGAAAGCATTCATCAGTATCCTCTCTTTCCATGGTTAAACCATCAGGGTTTATATTTCCTGGAAATTTTTTTGCATCTTGCCCTCTTCTTGAATCTAAAATTTTCAACATATTCCTATCTCTAAAACTTCGCCCTTGTCCTGATCGACTACCAGAGCCTGGAGATGTCAAAACCTGATCATTCTCAGAAACAACTTCATTTGCTCTTCCCTTCCCTCTAAGTCTGCCATATCCACGATATGGTCTGCGTCTTGATGAATCATCTCTCACACTATCATCAACATCTCCAAATTTAACTTTCCCATCACATAAGTCTCGACCATGCCATCTATCCCCACCATCAGATTCGATCACATCAGTCCCTTCACCCAACCTATCAGGGGGCTCTCCAATTGGATCATCCAAAGCCCTCTCATCATTTATCCTCAGATTATCTACATGAGTTGCTTCCAGAACCTGTCGAGCCCTACCTCGGCCTTCTTCTCTTACTCTAAGAGATGTAGCCCCGGAGGCATTCTTATTTTCAATTAAATAATTAGCATCCTTCTGGTTTGAGCTTGCCTCTCCAAGAACACGCAAACGAAGAAAGCGCATAAGCTTTGCAGACAATCCAGATGTCAGAACATCCTCAACTACTTGACCACCACTGAGTTCATGATCAGGAAAAATTGGGTATAAGAAAAATTAGGTCCAACAACAAAGAATATACACAAGAATGTAAAATGAGGAGAAAAATATTCCACTATGTAAAAGCATACCCTGCCAAACATACTGCAAGAAGTCCAGTTGAATAGGACTTCAACATTTCAGAATCTGATGCCTCTTTTTTTCCCATACCATGCTTCCAGTGGCGTTCTTCACCAGAAAATCTAGCACTGTCATCCATCACCCAGCTTTTTATATTTTCCACTGCAGGTTCTTCAAAAACATGTGGATACTGGAGCAGGTACAGAGATCACAAAGCAAATAAAAAAACCATAGAACTTAAAATTATCCACTGTCTAAGAGACGCCATTAAATTAAACTAAAGGGTAAAAAGAACTATACAATCCAAGTTGGCGAACAGCTCATAAGGAGCCTTGCTGCAGCTGCCTGAACAGCCGTTGAGTATCTAGCTTCAGACAGAAACTTTGAAGATATCAATTCAAAAAATTCATCATTCTCCTGGAAAGAAAGCAAGGAAAGTATTTAGGATGAAGAGCATTGTCAAACTACATGATGAACACAATAATGCTAGGGAAGAAACACATTGTGCAAAGAGTACACAAATGAAAACCCATAAAAAGAAAGCCAAGTTCAATTACCCGCAGTAGGTTCCCGAGCCTTCCAATGTTATGAGAAGCACGGCTATTATTAAAAGATGAAAGGGCACTCTCTTCCATGTATCTGCACATAATATATATGTATATATATATTTCACATGCTAGCAGTAAGAAATTCCTAAATGCAAAGTGCCAAGGAGGAAAAAAGATGGTGATACTAACAAGAACAAAAGTATTTTATGTAAAATAAGGCTATAGATAAAAATTAAGCTAAGACGTACAATAACTCCAGCCAATCTTCATGCCACTTGAGCCAATGCCCAAGTAGCAAATGAGAAGCACAGCATCAATGCAAGATTAAAAACAATTCACATATCAATAAATTCTCCTACAACAAGGGCAAAGGGTGTTCCTCTGTACCCAACGCAGGAGGCTAAACATTTAGTTTGAGTAGGGGGAGGACTAAGAGTGAGGATTGTCTAGTGCGCGTAACCTTCCCTGATGTGGCTTTTTGGAGGGGCTACGTGCATAACTTCCAGTAAGAAAAGAAACCTTTTCTTTGCCCCAAGGTTTGGCTTCCTAAATGCTATTCGCAAAGAAAACAAAAATATATGATCTAGTATGGAAATGGATAAGGCTGTATGATGTATTTAGCAATGTAAATTTTCAGTACCAAAATCATTAGACACCAAATTGTAATCTAGAAAGAATTATCAGAAATGAAAAATATGATGCTATGATAGGATATATAGAAATATGTGCTACATGGAAAAAAAAAAAAAAAAGAACTGGGAAATAAAAAGAAGAATAGATAGATGCCTACAGGGACTCCTGGGTTTCGAGGAGAGAGGCAAGGGCATGCAGGACTGTAGCGTTAGGGTTATCAGGGGAAGAAGTGACCCTATCCATTAATTTTTGTGCCTTGTCTAACAATTCTTCTTCTTCGTTGGAATTTCCATCTTCTGCTCTATCCTGCTGCGACTGCGATTGAGCATCCACTCTTAAAGGAGGGGCACCACCTCCAACTTGGTCCTGCGCTTGACTCAGTGATTCGTCCATGGAGGCGTCCATTATTGGTCACAGTTATATATGCGTACACAGAAAGAGAGCAGCAGAATATACAAGTCTATGTATTGATCAATTGGATGAGCCTTGGCAAGAATCGACGCAATGGGGAAACTGGACAAGTAGAAAAGAGAAGAAAGACGAGTGGGTTTGCGCTAGGGCTATTCACTTTTTGGGTTGAACCGACCAACCCGACCGAGTCAACCGACCAAACCAAAAAAAAATACGGTTTAGATGGTTTTTAAGTTGGGTTGGGTTGTGTTTGTAATTTTGATATCGCTTTATAGGATAATAAGTCGGTTTTTTCCTAAACCGACCATTTTCTTCCTTCTCTCAATCACCCGATCTTTCTTCTCCCATTTCTCAATAGCACTGTTCTCAATCGACGGAAGAGGAAGCAAAGCCTCAACCTTACTCGATCTCTCTCTTCGTTTCTCGCTATCCCTTACTCGATCTCATTCTCTCTCTGTCTCAATCTCGCTGTCTCTCTATCTCGATCTCACTCACTCTCTCTCCCAGTCTCACTCTCGCTCGCTCTCTCTCTATCTCGATGGTTTCGTGCCATCAACCAGGTATGTGTTTGAGAATTATGATATTAACATTTCTCTGTTGGCTCTGTTTTTGTGTAGGTTTGAATTAAGCTTTTATAGTACTAATTAGTGACTTGTGTTCTTAATTTCATCAGAGCCACTGATTCTTTCATTTTGTTGTTTTTTGCCATTTTCAGCTGATTTTGGTTGTATCCTTAATCAACACAAATCTCTCATCATAAATATATTTTCTGGGGAAGCAATTTGGAATGAAACGAGGTTATTTAAAATGAAATTTGAATTTGGTTTTTGTTGAGTTAACTTTTGAACTTGATTGAATTTGCTGGCAGTTAGTATACATAATTTTTGTTTTTATTTTTACTTGTTTTTTAGCATGATTAAAGAAGCACGAGATGCTAGATAACTTCAACCAAGGCAACATACAAGTTGCATCGTTTATTTCTTTTTCTAATTGGGTATACATTAGTTTAGATAGCAATGGATTGCCCTTTGTATTGGTTACTAGGACATTTTTGTCTAAGAATTTGAGCTGTGTTGAACTTGTTCTTGTTTAATGTGCTACAGTCATTTGCGTCTCCTTTAATTTGATATCATTTCATGTGCCCTAGTGTACTCTTGCATAAGCTTGAAACATGATGAACATTCCATACATGACAGAAATAGTGGTCGGCTGGTGCATTCCTCTATTATTCTATGCTCATATTCGGAATATTATACATATCTTTGTCTTCTCATGGGCTAACTATTTCTTAAATTATCAATAATTTATGTATCCTTTAAGTCCATAAGTAAACTAAGGTGTTTGAGACATTTGTATTAATACTTGAATGTTGAAAATAGAAAAAGAGAAGAAGGTAGAAGTGAGTCTGAAGAATATGAGAGTGGATCCCTTAGTAAAGAGGAAGATGCAGATGAAGATGGTAAAACAATTTTTTTTATTATGTTTTCTATATGTATATTTATGTATATATATCTTATAAAAGTTATGCTGGTGAAAATTTTTCCAGTTGTATTTTGCAAGCTTTTATAATGTACCAGCATATCGATATTATTGTTATTCTAAAGCTGTCACTACTGCTGTTTGAGTTAATGGATAAAAAGAATATTCATGAGTCTACATCATATGAGTTTTAAACTTTCTTGGAGCCTGCATATTTTGTTAATAATCCATTACAATTTTTTATTGACATTCATTACTCCTTATAAGAGATAGAAGGTAGAATTTAAACTGTGCTTATTTTACTTATTAGCTTATTAAATGCTAAATCAGCAAGGACTTGGAATCATAACTAGAGTATTAGATAGTTTGACTACATTAATGTCCTTGTTTTGAATATCTACATAAATTGAATCATATTTTATATACACAGAAAGAGAGTCTGTTACGCAGAGAGTCTGTTGCAACAGCTGGATGTGAAATCGTGTTGATGAACAAACTTAGCACCAGCACTGCACATCTGTTTCTGTCATGTAGAACCACCATTTTTTCCCTGGAAATCATCAACTTAAGATAATAGCGCGGTTGCTGGGATTGTGTTTGTTTGTTGATTGTTATTTTATGGCATTGATTTGGAATTGGTTTTTCTTCTGTGCATTCTGCAATTTGTTATTTGGTTGAATCTTTTGTTGAGTTCATTGACAAAATAACATTATGCAAATATACCTTTGTGACTATTTGTTTATTACAGAGTGATGGTGCATATTGGAGGTTCATAATATCTCATCAAGGTAAAATTCATTGAAAAAACAGAAGCAACTTTAAAATTATATGTTATAAAAGGAAGCAACTTCATTTTATTTTAGGTGTTTTATTATTATTTTTTGTTAGTTCTTCTGATTCAGTGATCCACTGTTACGATTTTTTTGTTACTATCTGATTTGAGATGTATTTACTTTGAGCTGCATTGTGTGTTGATTTTGTTAGCTTATCAATGCTAATTGAGTAGTTTGTGTGCCATGAATTTGTATTTTGTTGTCAAACTTTATTTTGGGCTAGCAAACTAAATCTCATGTTCTGAGCTGAAATATTCTGAATATACTGCATTTGGCTAGAATGTTGCCTTTTGATCAAAATCAAAGCTAGTATAGTAGCTAATGCTGCCTTTTGATTAGGACTTTACGATTTTCGCTATTTGGTTAAACCATAGCCATAGTTCATCTGATCCATGCAGAGAAAGTTTGAAAAAGCTAAGGTAGAATGGCAAAGCATCATCCTGATTTAATCATGTGTAGAAAGAAATCGGAAATTGCTGTAAGCATTAGTCTTTCTTTTATTTTGATTATTATTCATAGGAGGATTTGATATATATCCTTTTATCAGCATGGATCTAGCTTTCCTAGTCTTACAGTGCCATAAGCTCTGATTTCTAGTTTTACCAGAGAGATTATTCACCATTCAAATGAGCTCCCCTGGTTTAGACTTGAATTTCATTTATACTTTTTTACATTAGGCTCAGCAAGAATATATTACTGCACTTGCAGACTATTTAACATGATCAACTAGACAACTACCTGTGATAATGATTCGTCTTTTTTACATTTGCAGATTGTTAAATTCCAGCCATTAATCAGGGCTTTAAAAGCATTTCTCCAGAAGAATTTCTGTGTTATGCTTTGATTGGGATTTATTAGTCTCTGTGCAATCATCCTATGGGTGTTAATTACCCTTATGCTAATGTTGTTAATTGTTTCTTACATTTTATATTATATTATGTTATTGGCTGCATTTTCAATATTCAGGCCATGATATGAATACGAGAGAAAGGATGGAAATCAGTTTTTTTTAAAAATATTTTGGAAAAAAAAATAAGAAAATTTACAGTTTTTTTAAAATAAAATGTAATTTATAATTTAATATAATTATTGTTTTATTTATTATTTTATTTTATAATAAATTTAAAGAATTAAAGAGTTTCGAAAAAAAAAATTAAATCATTTTTAAATCGTTTTCAACCGTTGCAAGTTTTAATAGGATCGATTGATTTTTAATAAATAAATCATACATTTTATTGGGTAGTGTAAATTGCATTTTTTCTGGATTTTTTTTTTCTATTGTTTGGATAATATAAAATAAATAAATGTAAATTAGATTTCTTTTCTAATAGTAGAAATTATTTTGACATTTGTAATATTATCTCATGGTAATAATATCAATAGATGCAATTTTTTATCTGATTATTGAAATCAATACAAGTATTTCAGGACTATAATTAATGTCATTCTAAAATAAAAATAAACAACACAATAGAATAATTAGGAGTGAGTAAAAAATAGTCGGACTTGATTAATCGAGAAATTGAATCGAAATCAATTTGAAAAATATATTAATCGTATCGATTTTAATGATTAACAGTTAGCGTTTCAAAAAAATTGATATTAATAGATTGATTTATTTTTTGTCTTATGGATCGGTTAACTAAATCGATAATTGATACGTAAATACACACACACAAATATATATATATATATATTATAATTTTTTTATTTCAATATTTTTATAATCTTTTAATTTTCATTACTTTAAAATATGTTTCAAATTTATTTTAATTTTTTTTAAAAAAAAATATTTTAGTTAATTTATTAATTGTTCAATATGTCTATATTTAGTATTTATTAATTTTTCATTAATGAAAATCAAAATATATTTAAAAAGTTATATAACATTAATATATTAACTAAAATTTTCAATAGTTTTAAAAAAATATAATTTTTAATATATGTGAAAATAATATGTCTTAAGTTAAAAAAAATAAAAAAAAATGTTAGTATTGGATGGATTTATTTTAATAATTTTGCATTTTTAAGTATTTTTTCTATATTTTTTCATTATTCTAATTATTTTGAAGTGTTTAATTTTTTTTAATTGGCGATTAGTAAGTGTAACCATTCATATAATTAGAGTGATAATGGACTGACTAATTTATTTACTTATTAAGTCTTAATTTTTAAAAATAAAGTTAGTTATATGCACCAAAAATTTTTATTTTAACAATAATGACATTATATTATAGTAGGAAATTTTTAATTTTTAAGTATTTTGAATATTTTAATTTTATTTATGAATGCATTTTATAATTATAATGGTTAACCGAAAAATATTAGTTAACAAATTCGAAAAACTGAAATCGATTAACTGGTTAACCAATTATAGCGGACTGATTAATAATTAGTATTTTGAAAAAATCGATATTAATAAACTGATTTTTTTAAACTCATTGACCGATTAACCGGTCCATACTCACCCCTAAGAATAATTATATGCAATGTTAATATATAAATAGGTTCAATCAGTATAATTACATTAAAACCACTTAATGATTTCATTTACGTATTGTGATATGTAAATATTTACAAAAAAATCAACAAGCCGCCATAATAATAACATTTGGCAAGGTTTGTTTGGAATATATTTTCCCAAAAATAATGTTTGTTGATTAACTAAAATATGACAACTTTACAAAAAATTAAGGCCATATTAACTTTACATCGATTTAAAAGCTTCAGCATTTTGCATCAAATGCAATAAGTATTCTCTGTGCTCATTCTCCGGCCAACCAAAAAATTTTCTGATCCTTGTTTGATTTGCTGTGATGAAATCATAAGTCTTATAACGAATAAAAACATCAAAACCAAATTTCATCAGCTCAGTATACATTTTTTCCTCAGAATAAACACGTTGTTTTGTTCTTTTAATTATGACATTCCCTTAAGAACCTTGGCAACATTATCAATAGTTTTTCTTACCTCACTATCTTGTTCATCTTTTGCACTCTTTCTTTCCCTTTTCTTTTTTCTTTTTGTTTTGTTTTTTTTTTTTTTTTTGTGGTGATGTTACGTGAGCATCTTTAAAATTAGAATTAGAATAATTAGTACCGGGAACTATAGAACAAAATTAGAATTAGAATAATTAATACCTGGAACTGTGGAAGGAATTGTTGGACTGCCATCATCATAATTTGTGTCATAGCTTTCCAAGAATATGATATTTGAAGCCAATAATTCATCAATATGATTAATGTTACCCGCATTACTACTTGCATATTTGTGTCCTCTCTCATTTGGAGTAAAAGTAACATCACCTGTTGTTCGATGTTTACCAAATAATATCAGTTGAGAATCCAAATTATCCATGCTATTCCACCATTATATCACATATAACAATATTATTAACATCTATTAAAAGTTAGAATAATTCTCAGCAAAAATAGCATTGCCTCAAAAAATGCACAAATAAGAGCAAAAACATTTTCTAATTAAAGGTAATTGTTCAATCTAGCTAGACATATTGGTACACATTGGTGAAGAGCTACTGAAAAAACTAAGAAAATCACCTATAAACAACTTTTTCATATAATGTGCATATAAAGACAGCAACTGGACAAACTGGTATACATTCTGGAAGAGCTACCGAGGCTCTTAAATTGTAATGAAATCAAAATAAAAAAATAGTATGGAGTGAAGAAGAAGAGACCGGAGAGGAATGAGGGATTAAGAGCGTGCACCAAGGGTCAAACCAAACCAAGAGAGTTATAAATTTATAAATACCACGATATAAAAAATATAAAAATTCAAAAAAAAATCCATTCATCAAGCATTTATCTAAATAAGTAAATATAAATCACAAATATCCTAATAACAAGTCACAAAATATCATAAACATTAATCAAATACAAGTATGTCCATATAGTTTTTTCTTTTATTGTTATTAATACAGATTTAGGAGTTATAATTATGTAAATATATGCTATTAATTGTTTCTAGACAATTGAAAATGTATGTAATTTGTGGAGTTTTGTGTTCGGGTACATCATGGAATTTTTCTCGAATTGTGCTTTTGAAATTATAAAAATAAGAATGGATCGTGAATTGATGCGGTCATGAATTGATCTTGTAATTAATTTTTAATCTCAGTGTGTGTATTTTGAGTTGTGCAAATTGTTAAGTAGAATTTCTTTCTATTTGAAATATAATCAAACATTGCAGCTGTGCTACAGATGTCTATTTATTTTGCAATATTTCTAGTTCTATCTAATCCAAAAATTGCTACTCACTATCCAATAATTAAAACAAGTAATCTAATTTGCTGTTAATGCTATGAGTTAATCAAAACAAACACAAATTGTACTTTTAATTTGCTGTTAATTAAAACAAACAAAAAGTGAACTTTGATTTTTTTTTTAATTAAAACAAACAAAAATTGAGCTTTTCTGTTCACCGTTTCTATTTAAGTTAGGTAAGTTGTTCCCTCTCTCAAAATCCAACTCACTATTTTCAGATTTACCAGATATGACATTCTTGCTATTCTTTTTTTTTTTTTCATTGTTCTTGATAAGTGTAAATACTACAAACAGAGAAAATGGAAAATAAAAAGAGATATATACAGGAAAACAATGAAACTCATTTGCGATGGAAAATAAAAAGAGATATATACAGGAAAACAATGAAACTCATTAGCGAAGGAAGCTTTGATCAGTGGCCGGCCAAGGAAATTTTGGTGCTGGCTAGGTGAAGAACAACAGAGGGCGGGAGGGAAGAACAGAATATGGAGCAGCAGACCGTTCTCCCCAAATTGGAAGGAAATAAAATGTATTTGTAGGAGGAGAAATAATTTGGTCATTTCATACAATTGTATCCGTCCTTCCTCCCAATTACCTTCATTTCTCTCCAAATAGGAGGAAAATAAAATGCAACTTATAGAGAAATTGGAAAATCTAATTTTCTTTGTATTCCTTCCTCCATTTTTGTCGTTTTATAAACCAAATAAGGAAAAGTAATATTAATTAAACTTACTTTTCCCTTATTTTCCTCAATTTCCTTTGATCCAAACAAGGGATAAAGAAATGGCTATTATTAAATTATTATTATTATTTTCACATGTTATGTTGTTTTCAGTACATCTTATATATGCAAGACTTGTTGACAAACCTATTAAAAATTTATTTATTAATTCCACTAAGAATTAAAAATAATAATTGCATTATTTGAGAATTTAGAAAAGATATCCCTAGAACCTAGTGTTTTTTTTTTTTTTTTTTTTTTTTGTGAAATACTAAAATATCCTTAATTTTATTTTGCATTTAAAAGATACATGTGGTGTTAATATGTTGATGTTGGAATATATTTTACTACGTATCAAAAATATGAACTCAGAATTGACTGCATGCCGTTAATTCTAAGGACATTTTCGTACTGCTATTTTAGTATTTTTTTTATTAAGCATTTTGAATAATATAGCACATTTCAAAACCCTTTTCTCAATTTTAGCCATTATCTGGCATTTTTGTGTTCTTAGAATTATATGACAACCTCTGCTCCATTTCATCTGCCATTTTAAGTTTCCACTGATAGCATTTTATTTTTTGTGGTTGTTTTGGAAAAGCTTGAGCGAGAGGAATCACCTGAGCTTACGCAGCTGATTCTTGTTTTTGTCTTCTTCAAATTAGATGAATACCTCAGCTGCATTTTTGAGTCAAAAAAATTATTATTGTATAATCTCATATGAAAGAACAAAAAACACACATAAAAACAAGCAGATAAGACTGCCAATTAAAAGAAAAATATTGAATTTTTTTCATCTAATTAAATGCTGATTTCACAAGAAATTATAATTAAACTCATCTGCATGTGTAATCTCTTCCATTTCTTTCTGATTTTGCCATCAAACTCCTTAATTATCTACTCTTCATCACTTCACTCCCATTAATCATTCAAACTGTCTGTTTATCTTCCTATTTTGAAGCAGTTGATTATAGATCCCATCCAAAACTCCATTGTTCTCCCCATTTTCAACCGCTTTACTACACATTCCATCCATACTTTACCTCTTCTCCCCATTATTCTTCCCATTTTCAACCACTTTACTACAAATCCCATCAAAACTTTACTTCTTCTACCCATTTTTCTTCTCATTTTGAATCAGTGGATTGTAGATCCTCTCCAAAACTACATAATTCTCCCCATTTTTAACCACTTGACTACAGATCGCATCCAAAACCACATAATTCTCCCCATTTTGTCTCTATTGCCTATACATCCCATCAAAACATTCCTTCTTCTCCCCATTATTCGTTTTATTGGGAAGCAGATTAAAGACCACATCCACACATTTGCTATCCTTTTAAGTGCGATAGCTATGTGGAGAAGCAGATTGAGAAGCTGAAGGAGAAAAGAGACAGCTTGGAGCAATCCGTTTTTGAAGCTGATGAGGCTACCAAATGGCTGAGCAGTGCGAACAATGAAATTAATGAAGCCGAGGCACTCATTCGGCGCAAAGAAGCAGGCCAGTATGAAGAAGTGCTTATTTGGGTTGTGTTCCAATTTCATGAGTCGCTATCAGCTCAGCAAGGAAGCAGACAAGAAAGCTTAAGGAGTCAAACTTCCAAACTTCTCTGGTGTTGGTTTTGGCTCAGTTTTTTGTACTCTGCACAAAAAGCTTTTTGAAGAAATGAAGAAGTAGAAAAATTCAGCTCCACTTTTCATTTATTTTGCTGTCCTTTCACTTTTTTTTTTCTCTTCAAAGTAAAATCCTCAAGAAGAACATATAAACATATGCACAATTAAAATCTGAATTTAAAACAGGAAATCAAAACATTTTGCAACCTTTCAATTTAATCATATCCTCTTTATTAACATTAATGTGATATGGTAACACAGTTAAAAATCTGAATTTAGTATTCCAGAAAGGAAGTAATGAACAAACCTGGTGGATCTCTTGTATTTGTTTCCTTCCTTTTGGTGGAATTTGCTTATTCCTCAGCTGCTTCATTTCTCTGGCTAAAATTTTTACAGGCTCCTCATCATATGATAATTCAGGTTTAATCTTCACTTCCCCCGGTGTGATCACATGCGATGGATCGTGTCCTTGACAGTGAGGAACTGAAATCTTTAAGTTTGGAGAGTCGATTATGCTAATCTGTTTGAGAATAATCCCATTTGCCGATTAATATTCTATACCTTTCCAATCCCTTTGAGAAGAGCTGATTTGGTAATTTCGCGGGAAAAGATTCTTGTACTTCCAAAGTTGTCAATTGCCTCAATTCTTCCAACTCCATAAGGCTTGCATTACCATTCTCATCCCATTTATCAAAGCTTCTATCCACGTACACTTCTTCTAATCGGCACAGCTTTGGAAGAACATTTGGAGGAATAACTCTGAGCTCATGGCAGTTGGTCAATTTTAGTGACTTGAGCCGAGTGAGTTTTCCTATTTGTCTTGGCAGCTCAACGATACGAGATCCTTCAAAATTAAGAAACTCTTAATTGTTTCAAATCTCCAACGATGGCTGCATCATCCAACTGGCAATGACGGAGATACAATAATTGGAGGTTTATTAAGAATCCAAGCGATGAAGGTAGGGGCATCAAACACATCCCAGTCAAATTCAATACTTTGAGCTTTCTAATGCCCTCAAAAAATGAATCAGGAATTACCAAATTCAAATATTAAGTGAAAAAAAGACAATAACTCTACATTTCGGTATTCTAGATCTTCAGGAAACTCAGAGATATCGCAGTGATGCAAAACAATTCTAGTACAATTCTCATCGGCTGGCCATAATTGCCTCAAACCATTGCCATTAATACCAAAAAATGCATGTTCGTCCTTGATTGCAATTGAGCGAGCAAAATCTAGAACAACATCATGCATTTTCACATATCCATTCCAGTTGCCATCTAGCAACAAGCTCTCTGTTTTCAACTTTTGAATGGTTATACATAATCTATCTATTGCAACTTTGACTCCAACAATGTTTTTAAACAAACCAAGTCCCATCGCATATGTCAGCAAGTGATGGATCGAAATATTAGATTGCCCAAATAAAGAACAGAGTAAGAACAATGACTTTGGTTCATTACTAGGCAAATTCTCCAAGCTTGACTTAAGAACCTTATGCACCTTTCCATGTATTTCTTCATTGTCAAGATCGGATAGCTTCACCAGGGCATCTCTCCATGCACTCAACTCCTTATTCTTCAAATCTGCTGCAACTATGTTGACTAAGAGGGGCAAGCCTGAGCATTTCTTGGAAACTTTAATTGCTATAGCCTGCAGTTCTGGATGGTTAGCATCCATCAGAGTCTTTTGGAGCAATTTCCATGTCTCTTCTTCCCCTAGAACTTCAAGTGAGAATTCTTTCTGTGTGCCCATCTCACAAGATAATACATCATGGCTTCTTGAGGTGAGCAACAACTTGCTTCCTTTGCATTCATCCTTGATAGGAATCCCTACAGCATTTAGTTCAAATTCTGTCCAAATATCATCGAGAATGATGAGTACCTTGGACTTCTCCAACCCTCTTTAAGTTGACTTGCCCTCCCAGCTACTCCCTGTGCATCAAATTTCAGGTCAACGAAATCTGCAATTTCTTCTTGAATTTTTCTCACATCTGGCATTTGAGAAACGGGAACCACAACTACACGTTTAAACATTTTCTCTTCCACAGCTTTCCTTTGGACCTCCTTCGCTAGTGTGGTCTTTCCCACGCCTCCTATGCCGTATGTAAAGATTAGGATCTTTGAGCGCATCCATAACATTCTTTAAGATCAGCACCCTTGATGGCAAGGCTTCGCGACTATACACAGACGGCTCAAGTATCTGCTGCAGAGGCCGGCGATTAAAAACGCACTTGAGGAGGTGATTAAAAACGAATTTGAGGAGGTGATCAAAAATGAATTTGAGGTGATATGTAAACTTCTTCCCAATAAAAACAGTAATGGGGAGAAGAATGAAGTTTTTGATGGGATGTATAGGCAACTGGTTCAATATGAGAAGAATTATGTGGTTTTGGATGCAATCTGTAGTGAAGTGGTTCAAAATGGGGAGAAGAAGTAAAGTTTTGATGGGATTTGTAGTAAAGTGGTTGAAAATTGGAAGAATAATGGGGAGAAGAAGTAAAGTTTGGATGGAATGTGTAGTAAAGTGGTTGAAAATGGGGAGACCAATGGAGTTTTGGATGGGATCTATAATCCACTGCTTCAAAATTGAAAGATAAACAGACATTTTGAATGATTAATGGGAGTGAAGTGATGAAGAGTAGATAATTAAGTAGTTTGATGGCAAAATCAGATAGAAACGGAAGAGATGTTAATAAATTGTATCCAGAAACCATTACCGAGTGAGAATGGTTAATGAGTTGTGAAGTGAGGAAGTGAAAGGTAGATATGAAGTTTGATGCCAAATTAACTAATGAAGAATAGACTCATTAGCAATGGAGACATTAGTGAGAACATATGCTATTGTTTTTATGTTTGGTTATTGACAAATTGATGAGATTTTTATCCATGCAGTTTCTCTCATTAATTAATTTTGTTTGGGACCTGGAAGTTCATTATCTCGCAGCATTTTCCAAATTTATAATCAGGAAATTAGGCCTCTGTGGACTAAACAAAAGAAAATGACAGTGTCTTCATATTCCACGTCTTTTTAACTTCAATAGTCCATGCAATTGTCAAAGGCAATACCACATGCTTCTCAGCCTTCAGAAGCACGTAATTGAAAATTCTGCCTGAGCCGCTCTCCCAGACTTGCCATTAATTTCCTCCCAGTTAGAGAGTCAAGTCTACGCTAGCTAAAACTAAAGTCTAATTTTCACACTTGTCTCCTTTCCTTTCAAGTGAATGGACTTAGATAGAGCAGAATCTTCTTGTACCGGTGCGAAATGGAAGAAATGTTTAATAAATTGTATCCAGTAACCATTACTGAATGCGAATGGTGAATGGGTGTGAAGTGAGGAAGTGAAAGGTAGATATGAAGTTTGATGCCAAATTAATTAATGGAGAATAGACTCGTTAGCAATGGAGATATTAGTGAGAACCTATGGATAAGGAGAATCAATATCTGTGGTTTAGAATGAAAAAGTGCTATCATGGTCTGCAATAATTTACTTTTGAGCTGTAGTCTTCAATTATTGCTTCCACCATTCAAACTGCACAAGAGAATGGTGGTTTACAAGGCGACTTTCCCGCTATCTCGAGCAGGGATTGGTCCTTTCTAGGCAGATTAAAAAAAAAAAATTGTTCTTTCCTTAATATGTTCCAAACAAGTCACAGCCCATATATGGGGCTAGAAAATGAAAATATCCTCAACTTCACACATTTTCTCAATGGAAAAGGGTTTTAAAATGCCCTATCTTATTTTTAAAATAATTAATAAAAAAAGTACTAATATAGTGATATGAAAATATCTTTAGAATTCCTAAACTAAACCTTTCAATCTTAGAACAATTTCATTTAAATGTTTCTCTGCAATCAGAACCAGAAATAGAGGAATGCCTCAATCATCCAAAAAGCTTACATACATTCAAAAGAAATGCACTCTTCTTCCTAACTGCTAAGTTACAGATTTGAAATCTCCTCATTTCTAAACCACCCATCAATCTACACATAATTTCAATATACAGTCTAGCAACATGATAGAACATATTCAAATTGTCTGTCTTTCAACCTCTTTGCTGATAATAAGAAAATAATTAGTTAATGAATGCGTTATTAATTTTCTAACAGTATATACTCCTATAAAAGAGAGGACAAGTCCCGTTTAGACCGGACTTAGGCAAATTTCAAATACTACAACACCGATGAAGGGTACAAAACCCCTTATTCAACAGCAAATTTCTCATTGAGCGTATGCTCCTTCTACTCCTCTTCAACATCATGAAAAACTAATCTTGTTAAGGATGAATAACCCTCTTGCTTCATAATCAAATACATCTCTCCTAGAAATGCATATATTTTATCCTTCTCTGGGTGGAAGCAATGCCCAGCTGTAAATATATGCATTTTATTTTGTACTTCCAGCCAACTACACCCAAGTATGTTCTTTTGGCCTCTGCTCCTCATTTTCAGCCTTATATTGTGAATATCACGCCATCTTCCAGCAGCTGCATATAATTTTGAGAGAAGAACATAGTGCCTTGAATCATAGGGATCCATCTTGAAAAGGGCCTCAGCTGCCTTTACACCTATTTCAGCATTGCTATGGATCCTGCTTGCACCAAGCAAAGCGCCCCATGTTGCAGCATTTGGTTTAAAATGCATGCTTCTTATTAAATTCTGTGCCTCTTCCAATTGGCCCGCTCGACCAAGAAGATCAACCATGCAATTGTAGTGTTGTAAATTTGTTGTTATACCATATTCTTGTTTCATTGAATAAAAATATTGAATTCCCTTCTCCACCAAGCCAGCATGAACACAAGCAGAAAACACACCAACCTGAACAATAGCAAAATGGAAAAAACGTGTAACTCATAGATAGAGAAATGCTATGCACATTGATTAGAAATCAAGCAACATCGATATATTAGGAAAATTCATTAACTTACAATAAATTTTATTTGGCAATCCCATTATCACTTGTTCCTTGATGGTCTATATTATTATGTGTTATCATTTGTTCACAAAATTTGCCTGAAAAATAATAGGTTAAATGAATAAGTTAATCATTACCATAGTGGCATCATCGGGCTTGAGGCCCATGGGCTTCATTGACTCAAAAACCAGCAGAGCCTCTTTAGCAAATCCATTCCTCGCATAACCATGAATCATGGCATTCCATGATATTAAACACTTATCAGAAATTTCTTGGAATACTTCATGTGCTTCATCGATGCTCCCGCACTTGCAATACATTGTTAGAAGCGCAGTTCCAACATATAGTTCAGTCTGGAATCCAGCCTTAATCGTCCATACATGCAATTGCCTCCCCAAATCTAAAGCTGCAATATTGGCACATGCAGTCAAAGCACAGGCAAATGAGGACTTGTTAAACCTCTGGCCGTCTCTTTTCATTCCCATGAAAAGATGCATAGCCTCTTCAATAAAACCATTCTGAACATATCCAGAAATCATAGCTGCCCAAGAGATTGAATTACGTTGAGGCATTCTATCAAAGAGACTCCTAGCATGGGCAACATCCCCAATCTGGGAGTATCCTGTGATCATTGTGGTCCAGGAACAAACATCTTTAACTGGCATTATCTCAAACAGTTCTTTTGCAATGTCCATCCTCTTAGATTTTACATAACCCGTAATCATGGCATTCCATGAAACTGAATTCTTCTCAGGCATGCTGTCAAAAATACTTCTTGCTTCATCCGCCATCCCATTTTGCACATACCCGCACAGCAATGCAGTCCATGACATTACATCCTTGAATGGCATCTTATCAAAAGCTTCTCTTGCCTCAATAATAAACCCGTTCTGTGCATACCCAGATAGCAATGTAGTCCAAGAGACGACATCTCTTTCAGGCATTCTATCAAATAACGCACAAGCAGCAGTGAGATCATTGTTCCTCACGTACCCACGAAGCATTAAATTCCAAGAGAACAAATCTCTTTGAGGCATTTTATCAAACAATTCTTTTGCAAGGTCGAAATGGGCATTTGATAAGTAGCCAGAAATCATTGCATTATAGGAGATAGTGTCTCGAAGAGGCATGGAGTTGAAAAGGTGAAGAGCAAACTGACAGTGGCTGTTGCGCATGTGAGAGGTGATGGCCTTGTTCCATTTGAGTAAGTCTGAATGTGTGGGTTTTGGGGTTAACTGTTTGTTTGAAGAGTGTGGATTAGTTGAATTGATTTGGGTAATGGGTTGGTGATGGATGCTCAGCTGTCTCAAACGATATCTCCTGCACATGATTCAATTGCTATGTTCTTAGATTAGGTGCATATTTCATGCCGCTGTCCAAAATCTTTACTATTTTTTATTAAGTTAATAATTATATTAGTAAATTACAAGTAAAATTTCTCAATCATAGATCCCCATTATAGATATCAATAACTGGGTACAAGAGATTTTAATATGTGCAAAGAATAAAAGATTGGCTAAAAAAATAACTCATAGAAGAAGTAAGCTAATAAGAGAGAAATGGGAAAAAGATATGCAATTCTCAACTAAGTATGATGTGTGCTTCTATTAGTACCAAAGAGACTCAATCCTATTTATCCAAAAATACAATATGCCATTCAACACCATGACAGCTCATCCTATTAATCCAAAGATTATGGGTTAGCATGCTAATTCTACATTCAAGTAGTATTTTGGTTAGTTTTCGGATAAGGCGACTTTTTAAATTAAACGGATAAATTGAGATATTTTTGTATTACAATTTTTTTTTTTTTTGTAATTTTTCTATTATAAGTATATAAATCTAGTGACCGTGAGTCAAATTAATTTATCACCTACTTTAACACGTTTATATGTGCCAACTTTCTAAAACTCATCTAATGAAATATTAGTACTTGGAACTATCGTGTGGAAAGTGACATGAAACTCCAATGATGTGACACTGCCACGTCAGATGCTGACATGTCAATAGATTGACTGAGTGATAATGTGACATGCCATGTGGCAGCATGTGATAGGCAAGTGTCCTACGTAGCAAACCTATGTGGCTTTCAATCTTGTGAATTGCTGGTCAAATTCACTGCTAAAGTTATTTATACTGCAAAATTTTGATAGTTTGGATATTTTATGGTGATTTTTTTTTAAAACATCAAATTCGTAATTGTTTGGTAGTAATAAGTGGTAATTAGTATAGTAACACTGAAAAAAATTATTATATTAAGTAAATAACCTGTGTGGCTATCAATTTTTTTTTTCTTATTTTCTTGTGTGGGTAGTTATATATTTAAAATACTTTTCATATTTCTAATTATGTATTTTGTTTTTACATTTGTTCTAATGAAGGGATGGATGTTTTTTCCTTTTTTGATTAGGCTTATGCAAACTATTGAAGATAGATGCATTATTGATAGTGCTACAACACGTACATACTCAATAAGAAATATTTTTCTTATTTGCTACTAGAGAATGTAAATTTGTAACTAAATTTTCCTCTCTAGAGGTTTGTATTTCTTACTAATATTTTATCCTTGATGTTTAAAGGGGTTAATTCTCAAGTATTAGCATCTTGTCATAGATTCTAACATGCTGGGAGCTAGAATGTGATTAATTTGCTTTATTCTCAAAGCTTATCAAAGTGTTGCTAAGTTAGGATTTTTCAATCTTATCAAGCATAAATTTTGTGGTTGCCAAGCCTATTGTGTGTAATACCATTCCATAATCAAAGTAGTAGCTGCTTAGAGTGGCAATGGAGGACAGGTATGCAAAGCAGAACCTTTTTATGAAGTAAAACGTTTCCTTTGTTGCACTACAGGTGAACATGATCTTTTTCTCCTGCGCAATCATGGAATTTGTTATTTAGTTGAGAGATAAAATGAAAAATTCCTCAGCAATGAGTAAAAGTTGATAATACTCAATTTATTTCATTTTATGTATCACTTTTATTATTTTTATTAGAATTAAAAAGTATCAATTAAATTTAAATTTAAAATTAAATATAATAAACAATGACTAAATTACTTTTATTTTTATTAGTTAAATCTAATTGGTTAAATAATATTAAAAATAGAATATAAAATTAATGTTGTATTGAACATTAGAAAAAGAAAATGTATCGAAAATTTAAAAACGACATATAAAATAGAATATAAATTTATTTCTAAAATATCAAATATTATGGTACGGATGGAAAAATAAATATACTTCAATTATTGCATCATACCAGTATTGGATGATATTGACGCTTGGATTAGCATGATACCGTTCTTGCTGTGAAAATCTTATGCAGATCCTGTGTTTAGGAATGAGGACATTTCAAATTCTGAGTCATAATGTAAATTAAGATATTGTAAGAATTGTTAATTAATAAGTTAGCCCTTTTGACCTTTTTGCATGATGAATACTAGGTAGATTATTGGCATGTCTTTATTTCTGGTGCTAATCCGCTGTCCTTGTTACAGGTTACTGAAGACTATGTACAGGTGGATTCGCTTGGAGTTGATTGTCGTCATTTAGCAATAGCTTCTGTCTCTGCTTTTGTGAGGGTGACGAGCACCGAATATCATGTCTTTATTGCTTATCCTGCGTACAGCAAGTATGGTCTTTGGATTAGTTATTGAGTTATGGGATAAAGAGTAAAATGGGCAAAGAGATGTTTCTTTATGGTATTTACAAACACGATCATTAATTAGAAAATACTTATGAGGATGTCACGCATAGTTTGAGAAATTGTGCATATGCTAATTATGTTTAGAACTGCCTAGCTCCTTGTGGGTGTGTAGCAAATTTTTGGGATGCTAATTTGGATACTGAAGGCTGGTTTTGCTACAACTTGGTAGAGTGCAAAAGGAATTAGTCTTCATGGTGTTGAATGGCCCATTATGTTTGGATTGAGTTGCTAGAATTTTTGAGATTAATTACACCAGTGATTACACTGAATTATGACGTAACAATTTATAAATAAAAAAAACCACCATAAAACTTCCTGAAGTGTGAAAATTTTGCAGTATAAATAACTTTAACCATGAATCTGACCAACAATCGCCGAATCCAAACCTACATAGATTTGCCATGTAGGACACTCACCTATCACATGCTGCCACATGGCATGTTACAATATCACTCAATCAACCTATTAACATATCAGCATTTGATGTGGTAATGCCACATCATTAGAGTGCCATGTCACTTTCCACTTGGCAATGCCATGTGCCAATATTTCATTGGATAAAATTGAAAAAGTTGACAAATATAAAAGTATTAAAAGAATTAAAGTAGTTGCGGTTGGATTTATACATTTCTAATGGAAAAATTACAAAGAAAAAAAATTTATAATACAAAAATATTTCAAATTACCTATTTTAACTTAGAAAGTCAGTTTGTCCGAAACCGACCAAAATCCTATTAGAATATAAAATTGGCATGCTAACCCATGATATTTAGATAAATAGGTTAAGTTGTCACGGTATTGAATGGCCCATTGTATTTTAGGATAAATAGGATTGATGTTCTCTTTGGTGCTAATAGAAGCGCAAATCAAACTTTAGTTGAGAATTGCACAATCTTTTTCTCATTTATCTTATTATCTGGCTTCTTTTATGAGTTGTTCTTTTTGTTTTTTTAAGCCAATCTTTTATTCTTTGCACACATTAAAATCTCTTGTACCCAATTATTGATATCTAACTTGGGGATCTGTGATTGAGAAATTCTACTTGTAATTTACTAATATAATTATAACTTAATAAAAAATAGTAAAGATTTTGGACAGAGGCATGAAATATGCACCTAATCTAAGAACAAAGCAACTGAGTCCATTGCACGATACACGTTTAGAACCTAACAATTTGGTTCAAAAAATTTGAGCCATGCTCAGGAGATATCGTTTGAGACAGCTGAGCATCCAACACCAACCCATCACCCAAATCAATTCAATTAATCTACTCTCCAAACAACGAGTTAACCCCAAAACCCAGACATTCAGGCTTACTCAAATGGAACAAGGCCATCACCTATCACATGCGGAACGGCGACAGCCACTTTCAATCTGCTCTTCAGCTTTTTAATTCCATGCCTCTTCGAGACACTATCTCCTATAATTCAATGATGTCTGGCTACTTATCAAATGCCCATTTCGATCTTGCAAAAGAATTGTTTGAAAAAATGCCTCAAAAGAGATTTGTTCTCTTGGAATTTAATGCATCGTGGGCATGTGAGGACAATGATCTCACAGCTGCTTGTGCCTTATTTGACAGAATTCCTGAACGAGATGTTGTCTCTTGGACTACATTGCTATCTGGGTATGCACAGAAAGGGTTTATTATTGAGGCAAGAGAAGTTTTTGATAAAATGCCATTCAAGAATGTAATGTCATGGATTGCATTGCTGTGTGGGTATGTGCAAAATGGGATGGTGGATGAAGCAAGAAGGATTTTTGACAGCATGCCTTAGAAGAATTAAGTTTCATGGAATGCCATGATTACAGGTTATGTACAGTCTAAGAGGATAGACATTGCAAAAGAACTGTTTGAGACAATGCCAGTTAAAGATGTTTGGTCCTTGATAATACCTATTATTGTTGTATCTAAGCCTCCTACTATGGTCAAGGGCCTCATTACATTTCAAGCCGACAAGGCCCTTAACTAAAAATTGACCGCAGTTAGTTTTACCGTACTGCTATTTTATTACTTTTTATTAATTATTTTGAAAATAAGTATATTAATATTTTTGAAAAAGGAAAAAGATAAGATTATCAAAATTACGAAAGAAATAAGCATTTTTCTTTTAATAAGATTACTTGAATTTTCTTTTGGGAATCACCAACTAGTTCTACCTTGTAAAACTATGAAAGAAATTGGTTATATTTGTTGTTTTTTTGTATTATCTGTAAATTATGAATGCACATTTTTATTTTAAATCAAAATCAAAATGTGATTTTGAAACTAATTTTAGAGAGCCAATTAATAAAATTTCTAAACTCTGGGAATTAAAATAAGAGTATGATTTTTAAAATTATCACATATACTACATGTAAATTTTTCAAGTTTAGAGAGCAAGAGACTCTTTTATCTCCCCTCATATGTGAGAAAAATATGAATCATGAAATTTACAGATCTTTACATTTGCAAATACCTACAAGCCTCTTAATCAAATTTCCAACTAGCCAATGACGTACTATTATCGGATTCCACAAAATCCAAAATTATCTGTGACTTATCCTTATTTTTATATGCAGCTGTTAGCTCTCTTTTATCTGAATTTTTTTTGCAACATTCATTTAAATGTTTCCACAATCCTAATGTACCTAACTCACTCTTTCCTTTCTTTATCACACCACTTACATACAGCCCTCACAGTTTTATTACTATTAGCATCAACTAATTTATCAAAATGCTCCCAAACTCCAAACCTACTTTTTTTACTTGCAGGCAGATTAAAAGAATTAGTATTACCTGCTGAATTTGGAGTTACAGAAGACTCAGTTTGTGGGACAGTAAACGGAGGACCATAATTTCATCAGTCGATGATTCTGATTATTTTCTTTTATTCAATGAAGAAGATCCGGTGAAATTATAAACTTTCTTCAATTTTCTATGAGCCAATTCTGCATGCAACAAAAGAACAGATAAATCAAACTGAAGAATGATAAAAAAAACAACCCATATGTTCTCTCTATTAAAAAGCAAAAATGTGATTGCTGGGTGATAAAGCACAATTTCGGCACTGAATATAATTTATGATAAATTTTGGTCTAAATAGATATCAAGAATTGCTCATAAATCAAACTAATTGTATGTAATCACATAGAAAAATTATAAAAAAAGGCCACATTTGCATAATAATTATTGTTAAAATTTTTTCTTTTGTGGCAACATTGTCATTGACTTGGTTCACGAATAACCTCATGAATTCAATTTAAACAGAATTCATCTCAAGTCAGTCCAGTGAGCATAAATAAGCACAATTTAAAAAATCCAAATTAAGTGGAACTATAGGATATTACAGACACAATTATCATAAAATAAAATACTCTCGTGATATAAATGAAAGGAAAAAATTGGTGACTAAACATCTCCATAATACTTCTTGAAACAAACTAATATTTATTTGTGAACAGAACTAACCAATGCTCTACTTTATATATTTAAACCCAAAAATGAGCATCTTTACCTTTAGCTAATGATAAAATGCTTAAAATCACCATGCAGTAGTACAATTAGCAAATGATGCAATCCAAGAACACAGTAAATCCACAAGGGTCAAGAACGAATTATAATTGTTGATGCTATATATAACTGTCATATCACTATCATAAGTTTACCATGTTAGAATTAGAACGATCAGATTTCGTCTGAAGAACACACAGTTCCTGCAAAACCCAACACCATCCTTAAATATCAGAAGATATCAGACATTATACACAGAAATTGGAAGCAATAACACATGCAAGAATCGAAAAAAGGTCAAAATGGACACTAAAACAAGAAGACAAAATGTAAGCATACAGTAGAAGGTCGCCGGAGATCGTAAATGAATTACCTGGAGGGAATCGTCAGAGTTTGGTTGTTGAACAAGATGCAAGGGACTGTTTTGTGGGTTTTACTGTCACAGTGGTGGGACCGAGCAAGCCAAGTGACAAAAAAATGAAGAAGAAACAACAGATCCAGAGCTAAATCACTTCAAAAAAGCAAAACAAAAACATAAATTTCACGAAAAAATGAAGATAGAAACAAATATAGGACATCAGAAATCAACCTACATATGGCAGTGGCGAGAGGCGAATGGCAGATTTTGCGAGAGGAGCAAGTGGCGAGAGGCGAATGGCAGTGGCGAGTGGCGGAGAGGAGCAGCAGATTTTGCGAGAGGAGCAAGTGGTGAGTGGCGGAGAGGAGCAGCAGATTTTGCGAGAGGAGCAAGTGGCGGAGAGGAGCAGCAGGTTTTGCGAGAGGAGCAAGTGGCGAGAGGCGGAGAGGAGCAGCAGATTTTGTGAAAGGAGCAAGTGGCGTAGAGGAGCAGCAGATTTTGCGACAGAAGCAGCAGCAGTGGCGATTGAAGCGGGCACCGAAGAAAAGAGAAACAGAGAGAAGAAGAAGAATCTCGGTCAGAAGACTCAAATCATAATCTACATGTCTCTTTTACTTTTTATTTTTTTATTTTAATAATTTATTTTTTAAATATTTTTAAAATTATCAATTTTTTAAATTTTAATTTTAATTTTAATTCTCTCCAAAAATTCAAAATAAAAAATATTTCTTCCTAAAAATTTTTAAATTTTATTCTTAATTAACAATAAAAATTTTAATTTTTTAATATTATTATTTTTAAATTACAACTAAAATTTCATTATGTATAATAATTATTAATTATATATAATTACTTTTTTAATTTACATACTTCTATAAGTATTATAATAAAAAAATATGGATATTAGTTAAGTCACACTAAAAGCAAATAAAATTAATTGATAAAATTATATATAATTACATTATTAAAATACATACTCAATTACTCATATAAATAATTGGATATTATACCAAATATAGATGAGAGTATTAGTTGAATAACACTAAATGTAAATAAAATTAATTGATAAAATAATTATATACTCATATAATTAGTTAAGAGATTATTAATTATTATTATAGTCAATAGTTATAAAAGTGAATGCGAAATGCAACCATTTTTTTTATTTGTTTTATAAGGGTGAATGTGAAATGCAACCATTTTTTCATAGGTTTTGTAGTTTAGTAGAATATATAATTAATAATACGTAGTGAATTTGACCAATTACTTTGTCTTAATTTTCTTTTAACAAATTATCCACATATAGAACAATTTGAATGAAAAAGAAAATATTGTGATAATGAAAAACAAAACACTTTTATAGTACTAACTAATAAACTAATTAAATCATTGGTAAGTAATAAGACGTGGGAGTCTTTATCTGAAAGAGACGGAGAGCCGATCGGATGCTTGGAATCTGCAAGAAAAAGTGCCCGGTCGGACTAGGCATGAGCACTTCGAAACTTAAGTTAGTAGCTTTCTAGAGAGAGAATTCTTAGAGAGAGAGTCTCAGAGATTCAATACCTGGTGCCACTGTGCATTGGGCTATTTATAAGAGATAGGAGGGATGCACTTGAATGTTTGGGGCATGATAACTGGTAGTCAGAGCAGTTGAGCGGTGAAGCGACAGGGGGCAAGTGAAGGGCGTGGGCGCTGCCTTGTATCAGTGGGCTCATGGGACTTGTTGTCCCATCAGTCCGATCGGACGTCATGCGGCCACTATCTTGGCTTCTAGCTCACACTTGGCGCTCTTTGCTAACGGATTTTGGGCCCTACCAGGTGTATTGGGCCGGTTGTCTGGGCACTGGCAAATGACATTTTCATAGTTATCACTTGTCCCCCCCCTCAAAAGGGTCCAATCGGGAGAGCTTTACTCGAAGGTGTCCGATCGGGGAGTGATCATTGGCGGCATTTTTGAATTTTGAAAGGTGCCCATCTAAAGAGAGACATATGTTCAGATAGTTGTCTCATTTAATGCTACGCGTGAGTCGAGGGTGACGCTTCGTTCTTCTTAGCATAATGACGCTTTGGTGACACGTGGCGAGTATCCTATGGCGAGACGATTGGCGTATTCAAGAAGTTTTTGCCTATAAATAGGTAACTTCTGGGGGTTTTTTCTTCACTTTTCAGCAACCTTTAGAGAAACTCTGCCAAATTTTCTTCTCATTTTTTTCATCGTTCACATTTCGGCGATTTTTTCGCTTTTTTTTCCCAGAGATTTTTCAAAGTTCCTACAAGATTATCCAAGTAAGTAAGTAATTCCTAGACAGTTTCTTTGATTTTCCTCTCATTTTTGCCTCTGCATTCATTTTAGCGTAGATCTTCGATACCCTATTAGAGACTAGGGGTTACTGTGCTTCTTCACCATCCACTGAAAATGGCTTCCAGAAGTGTTCAATTAATAGATAGGAATTTCATGAAGGCATACAGGGATAAGCTGACGGCTAATCGTTGTTCCAGATTAAGCCCTAGAGAAGTGGCTGAGATTCTTTCTCGATATGGCTTCCCTGCAGGTGTGTTTGTGATGCCTTGCCCTAATTCCAAGGCGATGACGGAGGGGCCTTTTGGCCACCGGAAGAATGAGTGGTTCGTTTGCCACATTTGGAGCTTGGATGCAGGAATGAGGCTTCCTTTCGGTGCATTTGAGATAGCTGTATTGGGAGGTTATGGGATTGCCCCAAACCAGCTACATCCAAACTGGTGGAGGTCGTGGCCTGCTTCAAAATTCTCTACAAAATAGAGGGAGTGGCTCCGACTCTGGATCTCTTCACCCACTTCTTCTACATCTCGGATCGGAGTGATGGGACGAAGTATTACTTTACCAGCCGACCGAAGAGGAAGCTCTTTAACGTCCCCTCCTTGATGAAAGGGTTTAAGGAGAGGTATTTTTTGGTGGGGATGGCTGGTGGGTTCGGGGTGCAGCTTATCTGATCTAGGGGAGCCACCATTTTGAGAGATCAAGCTGCCGGTCAGCCCTTATACGAGGCCGACATCAAGAAATTGATGGACATTGTGGCGAGGTGAGGAGAAGCCTACGACTCCAATTATCTTCTGGGGACGTTGTTTGGGTCTTCTAGCTTCGAGGCTGGAGAAAACGCAGAACATGAGCGTTAAGATTGGAATAGGGGAAGCAACATGAGTTGGCAGTCATGCATTACATGTGCATTCAATTTTAATTTGGGTAAAAAGAATACTTATCTTGTTTATCTCTGTGATGCAGCTGTGGGCGCAATGGCTGGAGGAGAAGATATGGCGAAGAAGCTTACCGATCAGGCCAAGGCAAAGAGGGAGGCCGAACGGGCTTCGAGGGAGGAGAGGAAGAGGAAAAAAAGGAAGATCTTACCCTCTTCAGAAGTCCACGCTTCAAGGGGTCCACCGGATGCTCCTTCCTCTACTGCCATTACTGCTGCTATTCCCGCCTCCTGTCCAACCTTGACTATCTCTGGGCCTATGGCCTCCCAGTCTGGTACAGAGGGTCGGCATCCACCTAGGCAGTTGCTGCTGAGGGACGAGTCTGATTCTGAGGATACGCAGCCAGCCGCCGGTCCGCTCAACATTCAACTGCTAAGGGAGGCTGCACAAAAGAAGGCTATTGAATTGGTGGCTGCATCGGATGCCCGAGTGGCAGCAAAAAACAAGGCGCCTGTCCAAGTAGAGTCCACCCGACGAGATGCAGGGAGAGCCCCGGAAAGGCGAACCGTGCCCCTGAAGGACGTGCTGAGGGAGAACTTCGGCGATGACTAGTCAGTGGGCAATAAGGTAATTGCCAGCTACATTTGCTGGGATATTCTTCATGACAATGACTTCAAGGACATGGGAGATCACAGCTTGCTCGCTCGGGAGTGCAGCATGTTTAACCAGCAGAGCCTGGAGGTGAGATTTAGTCAATTCGTTTCACGATATCTGAAAATGATACACTAGCTCGCGTTGGCGCTTGCAGATATTGTCCGCTTTGAGCCTCGGTTCTCATGGTTTTGTTCCTAGAGTGCTGCCCCAAAAGTCCTCTGCAGGGAGAAGGTGTGCACGGCCTTATAAGGACCGCTTTCCGAGGAGATAGCGATGCTATCACTATTCCCCCTCCCGAGGAGACGTTTTTGGGCTTTAAGCCCTCCTCTCTCAACGAAAGCACCAAATGATAAGACGTGGGAGTCTTTATCTGAAAGAGAGGGAGAGCCGATCTGATGCTTAGAATCTGCAAGAAAGAGTGCCTGGTCGAACCAAGCGTGAGCACTCCGAAACTTAAGTTAATAGCTTTCTAGAGAGATAATTCTTAAAAAGAGAGTCTCAGAAATTCAATACCTGGTGCTACTGTGCGTTGGGCTATTTATAGGAGACATGAGGGATGCACTTGAGTGCTTGGGGCATGATAACTGGAAGTCAGAGCATGTGAGCGGCGAAATGACAGGAGGCAGGTGAAAGGCATGGACGCTGCCTTGTATCAGTGGCCTGATGGGACTTGCTGTCCCATCAGTCCGATCGGACGTTATGCGGCCGCTGTCTTTGCTTCTAGCTCACGCTTGGTGCTCTTTGCTAACGGGGTTTGGGCCGTGCCGGGTGTATTGAGCCGGCTGTCTGGGCCCTAGTAAATGACATTTTCATAGTTATTAGTAAAATTATTATATACTTATATATTTACATTAATTGGTAAAATTTTATTAGGATAATAACTATATATAATTACATTTTTAATTTACGTACTCATATAGGTATTGTAATAAAAATATATGAGTATTAATTAAGTGACACTAAAAATAAATAAAATTAATTGATAAAACAATTATATAATAAATTGCTCAGTTTATATATTTGCACAAATAGTTGTAAAAAAGAAAAAATTAAGTAGCACTAAAGTTAAATTAAATTTACCTTATTAATAATTGAAATATCCATTTTAATTTTTTAATTATTTATTATATTAATTTTGTGCATTAAAATATTTAATACAAATAATTATGAAGTTAAATTTATATAATAAATATTGAATATAAATTATAAATAATATTTATATATAAATTACTAGTATTATATATAATAGTTAATAAATATTGGATTTTTTGGTCCAATTCGATTACATTACAGTTCAATACGGTTTTCGGTCCGATTCTAGTCAAAATGTCAACGAGAGGCGAATGGCAGATTTTGCGAGAGGAGCAAGTAGCGAGAGGCGAATGCAGTGGCAAGTGACGGAGAGGAGCAGCAAATTTTGCGAGAGGACCAAGTGGCGAGTGGCGGAGAGGACCAGCAGATTTTGAGAAAGGGGCAAGTGGCGAGAGACGAATGACAGTGGCAAGTGGTGGAGAGGAGCAGCAGATTTTGGGAGAGAAGTAGCAGTAGTGGCGATTAAAGCAGGCACCGAAGAAAAGGAAACGGAGGGAAGATAAAAAATCTCGTTCAAAAGACTCAAAACCTAACTTACATGCCTCTTTTATTTTTTTTTAGTTTTAATAATTTATTTTTTAAATATTTTAAAAATTTTCAATTCTTTAAATTTAAATTTAAATTTTAATTCCCTCCAAAAACTCAAAATAAAAAATATTTTTCCCTAAAAATTTTTAAATTTTATTCTTAATTAACACTAAAAATTTTAATTTTTTTATTTTATTATTTTAAATATACAACTAAAATTTCGTTGTGTATAATAATTATTAATTATATATAATTTGTTGTGAAATATTATTGAAGAATATTTCTATTTGGATGACTATTTTAAGTTCTAATTAGACTTTAAGTCTACTAGTATTATATTTCTAATCAAATTTTATTACTAGTTCTTTATATTTATAAATAGGCTAACTGTAAACTATTAAAGATACACAATAAAAATGGCCAGAGAATATAGTTTTCTCATTCTCTCTATAGTTTTGTTTTGATTTTGACTTTTATTTATAACACATTATCAGTACGATAGTCTCAATTGATTATTAGAAGTCGGTGACTTACGACAACCCGACTTGAAGGAATCAAGAATTCTAATTTAAAATATTAAACGGTAAATCATCTCAAAATTAATTCTATTATTTTATAAATCTATAATGCCGATTATTATAAATTAAAAAGTTTATATATGTTAGTTGTATATATGCATACACGTACAACATATATTTTCATTTGCATGAAAAAGTACCACCACATGACAATCTTAATAATTATATTATCATTATTGTTATTATTATTATTAAATTAAATGATGTCATACATAAATAGTTGGACATCTGCATGAGGTCATTAATTTGTATATGTTTAAATGGATTATGTATGTGTTATGAATGATCTAATGTTGGCTGTCAAAAGTTTATCTACAAATGCATGATAATTAATTTATTTTCTTTTGACACTTTACAGTCTAATTTTAATTTTCTCTTTTCAAGTGTAGTGTATTTTCAATATCAAATCTTACGAAACTTGAATTTATTGCCATTGATATTTTTGGAAGAAATTATCTATCATGGGTACTTGATGCTGAAATTCATTTGAATGCTATGAATGTTGGAAATTTAATAAAGGAAGGAAATACAGCATCCCTGCAGGATCACGCTAAGGGAATGATTTTCATTCGACACCATTTGCATGAGGAATTGAAAACTGAATATCTCACTGTTAAAGATCCATTAGTCATTTGGAAAAATTTAAGGGAGAGATATGAACACAAAAAAACTGTGATTCTCCCTAAAGCTCCATATGAATGAATATACTTACGTTTGTAAGATTATAAAATTTGGTTGAAAAAAATAATGAGCTTTTGATGAAAAAACACCAATCCCATCCAACTAGATTATTCCCATTACCTCAAGTTAATGTGGCATTTTCTCAAGGTCGTGGAAGAGGTTAGGGAAAATTGAGTCGTGGTCGTGAAATAAGAAATGGTTCTAATTCTTCCCTAAATACTGAAAACAAAGATACTAATAAGAAATGGGTCAAAAGTGAGGAAAACATTGAAAAGAAAATACAAAACAACGACAATATTTATTTTAGATGTGGAACTAAAGGTCATTTGTCTCGTATATGTCGCACTCCTAAACATCTAGTTGATATTTACAAAGCATCATTAAAGGGAAAAGGAAAAAATGCTAAAGTAAATTTCTCAGAACCTATTGATCCTGCTAATGATAAAGAATTTCCTTTAGATGTTGATTTTGATGTTTCTGATTTTTTTGAGGATAATAGTGGCAAAATTGATCATTTGATTGGAGATGGAAATGTCAACTATTAAAATAATTTTATTTTTGTTATGCATTTTTGCAATTTCAATAAAGATTACTGATAAAGCCATTTCTGACCTTATCGGGAGGTACGCCGGGCACTGTACAATATTGTCCGCTTTGGGCCGGAGCCCTCACGGTTTTGTTTCTGGGGCTTTGCCCCAAAAGGCCTTGTACAGGTGAAGGGTGTCCATGGCCTTTATATGGCCTACTTCGACCACTTCAACAGCCGATGTGGGATTCATGATAGCATTGCTATCACTATTCCCCCTCCCGAGAGAGGGCTCGGCGCTGGCCGCTTACGGGACTGGCCGCTTGTCGGGACTGGCCGCTTTGGGCGCTGCCGATCGGGCGCTGCCGCTCGGGCGCTGGCCTCGGCTCTCAACGAGAGCACCAAATGATAAAGCCATTTCTGACCTTATCGGGAGGTACGCCGGGCACTGTACAATATTGTCCGCTTTGGGCCGGAGCCCTCACGGTTTTATTTCTGGGGCTTTGCCCCAAAAAGCCTTGTACAGGTGAAGGGTGTCCATGGCCTTTATATGGCCTACTTCGACCACTTCAACAGCCGATGTGGGATTCATGATAGCATTGCTATCACTATTCCCCCTCCCGAGAGAGGGCTCGGCGCTGGCCGCTTACGGGACTGGCCGCTTTGGGCGCTGCCGATCGGGCGCTGGCCTCGGCTCTCAACGAAAGCACCAAATGATAAATCCAAAAATGTATTTATCTGTAGGAGAGAAGACGATCCGATCGGATGAGAGAAACCTGCAATAAGAGGAGCCCGGTCGGACCAGGCGTGAGCACTCCGAAGCTTAAGTTAGTAGCTTAGAGAGAAGATGTGCTTTAGAGAGATAATGTCGTGAATTCAATACCTGGTGCCATCGTTGGCTGGACTACTTATATGAGATGGTTGAGGGGCACTTGAGTGCATGGGGAGTGATTACTGGCTGTCAGGGTAGATATTCGGCGACATGACAAGAAGCAGGTGGTAGGCATGGGCGCTGCCTTGTGTCAGGCGGCTGATGGGACTGGCGGTCACATCAGCCGATCGGTCATATGCGCTGCCTAGGAGCTCGTGTCTGATACCTTTAGCTGATGGGTTTTGGGCCCTGCCAGTTAAGTGGGCCGGCTGAATGGGCCTTTAGGCAAATGATATTTGCTGTGTTATCAATAAGGATGGAAGACCTGTGTACATTGAGAGACTAGGCCAAGTAGATCCTAACAAGCTGATGCAAGTCACAACAATTGATCGTTATCTCAAATATCATGTGCAAGAGTTTGAGAGAACTTTTGTTGCTAAATTCCCTACTTGTTCAGTTGCAGCAAAGAGGCACATTGACCAAAGCACAACAATCTTGGATGTGCAAGGAGTGGTATGTGAGGACTTCCGTAACTGATGTTAGTGAATTAAATAATAGTGAAAATCTCATACGGTAACATATTTAAGATATTGATTATTATTTTTGACACTAGAAAATGGGACTAGGTCCTGTAAAATTCTTTAGCATATTTGTTTTCCTTTTTCATTTTGTACTCGTAGGATAACCAAATTACGTTTTTCTTCTTAAATTAATAACTTGCAGGGCCTGAAAAATTTTAACAAAGCTAAAGAACTTGCAGGGCAAATATATAGTGGCCATGCACACTGTCAACAAACATTTTATTTTTTTTTTATACAAAAAAATAGTCAATTAGAGTGGGACACATTCCGTCGCTACTAAATTTAGCAACGAAAAGTGAACTTCCGTCGCTAAAAATAGCAACAAAAGCATGCATTCCGTAACTAAATTTATAAAATTTTATTTATTTATTTTAATTTTTAAATTATAAATTATCAATAGTATAAAAATTATAATTATCAAAAATAATATAATTAAACATGTATTCATTAAAATAAAAAACATAACAATAATTGAAAATATATTAATTAAAATAAAAGTAGAAATAATAAATTTAGATTTATAGAAAATTTACTGTAAATATACATATTAATATAAAAGAAATAATATTCTATATCTAAAATAATACAGTGTACAAAATTAAACAATATACAAGATGTACTAAAATATACTAATAACTTGAAAATGATCTCGTGATCCACAACTCCCTTCAATTTTATCAAAACTTTCAGTTGCAATCACAATTATGAGTGTCATGAGAAATTTATCATCAAGCAAAATACAGAACTAAATAGTTGAATAGAAAATGTTATTTTAAAACGAGAACAAAAAAATTGATTTAATTTTAACGGGTCATAACTTTTAGCTCGGATGGAGTTACGAGAACCACTATATGTTAAAACGAATTGACTTGTGCGATCTATAAAATCAAATATAATAAAAAAAATAAAAAATAAAATTTTTATAATTAATTTTAAAAATAGAATATATAAAATATAAGACTAATATTTGAGTGCTTATTATGCATATGTAATGAAAAAATAATTGTAATAATTTTAATGTTTATTTACTAAAAATATATTTATAATAATATATTAAAAAATCATATATAATAATATCTATAAATTGTAAATATATTAAAAATTTTAAATATAAAAATTTATGTATAAAATATAAAATACATATAAAATGGTTAACAGATTATTTTTAAAAATAAAAAAATATAATTCTAAGTTATCAGTTTATTTAATTTAAAAGCGATCCAATTTTGAACTTACTTTTGTATTAACAAAATTTCTACTTCCTCCATTCTTTATTATCTGTCACTTTTATTGTTTTCACTAAAATTAAAAAGTATTAATTAGATTTAAATTTGAGATAAAATTGAGTGTTTCAATATACAACTTAAATCTAATTGGTCAACTTGTATTGAAAAAGAAAATTAAATTGAAAAATGACAAATTAAATTGTATTAAAAATCTAAAGGTAACAGATAAATGAAATTATAATTTTGTTTAAAAGTGGCAGATAAAAAGAAACGGAGTAAGTAATTTTTATTACACTCTCCTTGTCTTAACTGCTTTTCGTACGGGACTTTTTTACTAATAATGTGTTTAGGAAAGTTATTTAGAGTTTTGGGATGGATTGAAAGTTATTTGGGGTTTTGGTGTTTTTCACATTTCCGCACAGTTAAATTGCGGAAATGGAAATTCCTTTGTCTCATTTCTGCAAATAATATTTGCGGAAATGGAAAGAGTCCACACTTATTTCTGCAAGTTAGATTTGCGAAAATGAGTGTGGGTCCCGCCGCACTTCCATTTCCGCACACTCATTTCCACAAGTTTCATTTGCAGAAATAAGTGTGGGTCATGCTGCCATATACACTTCCATTTCCGCAAATATAATTTGCGAAAATGGCAGTGGGCCCCCACACCAATAATACGCACATACATTTCCGCAAGGTGTAAATGCAGAAATGCTTGGGTGGCTGACCAATTGCACAGAATTATGCAATAATTTACTTTCATTTCTGCAGTGACTATATGCGAAAATGAGCACTTTTATCCCTTTCTTCCGCTCAATTGTGACAGAATTTGAAGAAAAAGTGACCGAAATGTAGTATAAATAAGCGTGGTTGAAACTTGTAAATTTAAAATGTATAGTTCATTTGTTGAAGTTGTGATAGGCAGACGAGAAAAATTAGAATTCGAGTGTTTGTAAAATTTTGCGAGTGGAGCAAAGAGATCTGCGTTTTAAATGTAAGTGTATTCTTGTTTCTACATGATAATCGAAAATAATTTATCACTATTGGGTAAATTTTTTTTGTTTAATTTATCATAGTATGTAAATTTTATTTTTGATTGTAACGTATAAATACTGATTGAATTTTTTTTAATTTAATAAATCACAGATATCAATTGGAGTGCGATAAAAAGAAGACATATATATTATAATCTTCGGAGCAAGGTATTATTTTAATAACACTGTTTTTTTTATCTGTGATTTGATATCTTTAATTGTAAAAAAATGAAATTAGATATGTAATATTTATATACTGTACTATTGTAATAAATGAATAAAAAATTGTAAAAGTTATATGTAAAATGAGTAATGAAAAATGACCAATTGATTGTGTAAATTTTTTGTTATTAATTATATTCTAATAGATGTAAGTAGGGGTGAGCATGGTCGGTTAACCGGTCCATAAGCCCCAGTCCATTAACCAGTCCATTAATATCGGTTTTTTGAAATTTCAGTTCATTAACCAGTCCATTACCATCGGTTAACCAGTCCATCGGTTTCAGATTTTCGGATCGGTTATCCAATATTTTTCGGTTAACCACTATAATTATAAATATATTCATAAATAAAATTAAAATGTTCAAGATACTTAAAAATTAAAATTTTTTCACTATAATATAATATTATTGTTGTTAAAATAAAAATATTTGGTGGATATAAGCAAATTTGTTTTTAAAAATTAATATTTAATAAGTAAATATATTAACCGGTCCATAATCACTTTTAATTAGATAAATTGTTATACTTACTAATAGCCAATTAAAAAAACTTAAAAACTTTAAAATAATTAGTATAATGAAAAAAAGTACATGATCACCTTTAATTAGAATAAATTGTTATATAAATTATTAAAAAATTAATAAATTAACTAAAAATTCGGTTTCAATTCGGTTAACCAGTCACATGCGTTAAAAACCATTAACCAGTCCATTAATATCGGTTTTTTCAAAATACTAACCATTAACCAGTCCATTACAATCGGTTAACCAGTCCATCGGTTTGGTTTCGATTTTTTTTTTCGGTTAACCGAGTCCATCGGTTTTTTTGCTCACCCCTAGTTTTGCATGACAATTCGAATAGCTGATTTGAAACCTATAATTAAAAATGAGTAATAAAAACCATGTTATAAAATTTGACAAATTAGCTATAATATTTGCAAAAAATGTAAGAAAAATTAGTGGAGAAAATACTTAGAAAGTTAGGTATACAATTACATTATGAGGACAAAATATTATGTTTAGTAGAGTACAATTACTGTTGCAATTTTTTTTATTTCATTTCATTATTATAATTTTGAAAATATTGTCACTGTTATTGTAGTTATTTGTAGTATTTTAAATGGGATAAATTATTATTGAAATATCATAAGTTATTGCTTTATTTCATATATAGACCATATTAGTAGATAAAATAAATATAATTTTAAAATAATATTATTGTATTATAACTTACAGATAATTTGAAGATGTCAGCATATATAGATTTTTACTTGCACATGGGTGGTCAAATAAGTTATGGGGTTGCAGGTTTTGAATATGATACTTCGGGTCCAAATGTAATTACAAGGAGACTTAGACTTAAAAATAAACCAACTCTTGCTGAATTGATACATAAAATTCACGTTAAATTGAGTTTAGGTCTTAATGATGTGATTCAAAGGATTATATACAGAAGTCCAAGGTACAATCGAGGATCATTAAGTTGGACATCAGTGGATTTGGTAGATGACAGTGACGTCGATATGATTTATGAAAATGTTAAACAACATGATGATGGTTCATTGGTGGAGTTAATAATTATAGTGGGTGAAGGGGGTGTAGAAGCTAATAGGGCAATATATGATACTGTTGATGAAAATAGAAATGGCACCGCAAACAAAAAATGTTCAGGCAACTCAACAATTATATGTAACTGAAATGGGTCCTAGTCAACCCTGGCCTTCAGTCAGTAGGCAAGATGTTGAAATTTTTCCTGAAATAAATTTTTGTCAGTATGATGGTGATGAGGTGGGTCCTAGTCAGCCCAGTTAGTTATTTAGTCGCCGAGATGGTGAATTGCTTCTTAGAGAGGACAGTGTCAACTCAGGACTCGGGCGGCTGCGTCAATCAGCTAGCCATGTGCATGATGCTTCTATGAGTAGGCGTAGACAGTCGATTAGCCATATGCAAGATGCTCCAATGAGTCAGCCTAGACGGTCAATCAGCAATATGCCTGATGCTTCAATGAGTCAACCTAGACAGTCGGTTAGCCATGTGCCTGATGCTTCTATGAGTCAGCAGAAATGGACAGTTGGCCAGACGCCTGATGCTTCTAGTAGTAAGCCTAGGAGGTTTATTACTCGAAGGGTTGGTGATTTTTTCAGTAAATCCATATGTGGCAGCAGAGCACGCAGTCGTAGAGATGAGCAGAACTTTGTGCAACCTGCAGGTGATGACCCATGTTGAGGGACAGAGCATTCCTGCCGAAGACAATCAGTTCAAAATCGGGCAGATGTGGGTCGTAGTGATGCACGGCCGAATGTTGAACGACGGGATAGAAATTTAATGGACAATATGGCAAATGAGGGTCTGTCTCTTAATAACATTGCGACGAATGTGGAAAATGAAATCGAAGTAGATGTTGGCGTCATGTATCAAGAAGAAAATGAGTTCTTAAACAATGATTATTTGTCATCGAATGACGACGTCGAGGTTGACACAGCAAATATGAGTGGAGAAAGCGATGACGGCGTTTTTGGTGACGGTCATGAGTCGTTTGATACACAGTATGTTAGTCCCTTAGCATCAGTCCATGGCAGTGGGGAGTTAACTGAAGCGATATTTAGCTTTCCTTCGGAACACTACACAACAATTAATTTTGATGAATCGAAAGGTAATATGCCTGAAGGTGAGCGTTTTGAAACTTGGGATGGTTCATCTGAGTTATCCGTGGGTTTGCTTTTTAACAGTAAGGATGAAGTCAAATCACGTGTGAAAAAATACTCAATCATGAGAAATATTGACTTTAGAGTTGTGGAATCGAAGCCAAAATATTGGGTTCTGAGGTGCGCTAAGTCTTAAATTAGTTGTGAATGGAGGTTGAGAGCAGCAAAAAAAGAGAGAAGCCCTTTCTGGCTGATCGCAAAATTCAAAGGACCGCATTCTTGCCTATCTGCAGGTAATATGTCAAAGAATCACAGACAGTTGGGATCATAAATAATTCGCAACTGCATCAGGGGGATGGTAAGTAAAAATCCAACCTCACCTATTGATGTGATTATTACTGCTATAAAGGAGCGATTTCACTATGAGGTGTCGTACTATAAGGCTTGGTATGCGAAGAGGGGCACACTCAAGTCAATCTTTGGGGATTATGTGGAGTTATATGAGAGACTACCGGGTTTCTTAAATGCTTTACAAAATTATAATTCCGGAACTGTTTATGAGTTTTTGCTCCAAGACACCCATATCCCCACGGTACAACAATTTTAAAGGGTTTTTTGGAGTTTCAAACCCTATATTGATGGGTTTTACCACTGTAAGCCAGTATTACTGATCGACGGAACATTCCTCACGGGCAAATTCTAACAGACACTTCTCATTGCAAGCACTGTAGTTGGGAATGAAATGTTATTTCCAGTTGCTTTTGCTATTGTTGAGTCTGAAAATAAATCAAGTTGGGCATGGTTTATGAGTTTAATCAGGAGGCATGTTACGCAGAGGAATGGGATTACTGTCATATCTGATCGTCACATTGGAATAACGTTGGTGTTTTGTGACGAAAGAAATGGATGGAAGTATCCTCGTGCTATGCATAGGATATATTTGCGCCATTTCATCAGTAATTACAATACCCATCATAGAAATCCCACAATAAAAAAGTTGTTGTACAATGCTGGTAAGTATATAATTCTTTATTATTAATTATTACAATGGCCAAATTTGTTTAATATTTTTTAATTTCATATGCTGTGCTGTTGTAGGAAATACCTATCAACCACGGAAGTTTAAGAAGCAGATGGATGACATTAAGGACCTTGATGTTGATTCGTACAACTAGGCAATGCATGTGCCGTTGGACCTCTGGTCATTATCCGAAGATGGCGGTTGTCATTATGGCCATGAAACGACAAATATTGTGGAGAGTATTAATAGCGCTCTAAAGAGTGTACGGATGATGCCAATCACTGCTATAGTCGAACATGTCTTCGGGCACTTGGTTAAATTTTACGATCAAAGAAGGGGAATGTACATCACTAAGATGGCTCAAGGAATGTGCTTCACACCAAAATGTATTGCATCTATTAATAAATCTGCTATAAGGGCACGGGGCTATACAGTGCTTGATTACGATAGTTGGTACAAATTGTTCAAGGTATTATCTGGCAATGCACCGGAAGATAACACAGAAATTGACACGTACATTGTCAGTCTTGATAAACGCGAATGTGAATGTGGTAAGTTCCAGGGGGAAAAAATGTCATGTTCCCATGCAATTGCTGCATGCATGCACAAACATCTTGATATGTTCTCATTTGTTGATTCATGTTATAGCATCGCACAGTCACTAAAATGTTATGAAGGAGAATTCCGCTCGATGGCTCATAGGGAATATTGGCCCGAGTATTATGGTCCAAAAATTGTGCCTGATATGGAGCTTAAACGCAAGAAAGGTCGCCCCAAAACAACACGAATTCGTAATGAAATGGATAGGAGAGAACGTCGGAATGTTACACATTTTAGCATTTGTGGAATAGCTGGCCATAATAAGAAGACATGTCCCAATCGTGTAGGATCATCATCGCAAAGATTTAATTTAAATGTATAAGGCAAATATATATGTAAAATAACTCAATTTAGTAACGAAATGTTGTTTTTTTGTATTAATTATACAATGTTATACATAATACAACGTGCTATTTTAATCATGACCAAAGTCATGATAGGAGCTATAGTTGAAGTCATCTGTTCCACTACGAGCATGCATTGTTTGACTAAAATCTTCACCTTGCATCTGTTGATCGGATAGTAGTTCACCAAAAAAATCGTCTTACTGTGCAGTTTTAGTCAGATCTCCATCAATATTAAATGGTGAAATTGGGTCAGCCTCCGATATACTAACATTTAAATCCACGTTCAGTCTTGATGGACCGGCCTCGAAGTCATAACACCTGGATTGACCACCTTGTGTATCATAAAATGTCGGCTGAGTAAACGATGGCATTCTGAATGGTATGGTACTATCCTGAAAATTATAGGGCCACAACATAGGTGGAGGAACTTGGTTAACCCCTGATGGAATAGGAATAGACGCTACCGACGTCTGTCTTTCAGCCATTCCTCTTCTGCTCCTTCTAGTTTGTCGAAAATCCTCGTATGGCACGTTCATTTGTGGAAACTAAACCATATCCGGGACTGTTTGACGTGGATAGTCGATAGATGTCCTATCAATTGCTCTTACAGCGCCTAAAATGGCTTCAGATGTCACTCGCTCGCCGCCATGATGGTACACGCGTTCAGCAGCATCAGCTTACGTGTATTTAAGTTAAATTGTTAATACAAATAAATTAGGGGGTTAATTAGCAATATTATAAAATTCAAAAAAAAATTACATAGAAAATATAAATCATACCGAAGCTCCTAATGCTGCACCGACAGGTGTAATCTATCGTCTTGTTCTCAATAAGTACCACTGCATGTATTGCGATCTTATATGTAGTGGTTCCGTTAGCACAGCAGTAGTGACAACCCGATTCAGGCGATTATCCCACTCGATAATGAAATTAGAAAAAGTTATTTCCCAATTGTGGTCATAATTTCCTCTTAAATCAACAGAATGCACTCTATCGTCGATCATTGGTTGACTAGGAATGGGTTGGTTCATTCTAAACTGACGAAGACAACGATCGGGGTGGTGCTACTCAATTATATAAAAACACACTAAAGGTAAAGGAACAATAGCTCTCCAAATGCCTTGTCCATTCATGCAGAAAGACGGTAATAAATGCATAACATCTCTATACGGCTGCCACTCCATCTGGAAAAAAAAATAACTAATTACCGAAACATACTTCATATCCATACAAATTATTATAATCAAATCATACATAAAATTAATTACTTCATTATCACGCTGGATGTCTAAATCTACTCGAAAAGCATGGACATCTTTGCTATTAATCACACTTAAATTGATGGGAGATCGCCACCTAATACAAAATATTTTATTGTGTTACTAAAATATGTCAATTGGAAAAATAAATAAATAAATACATAAATACAAAATTCAATTAATATATAATTAAATAATTAGATCCAATACATAAATAATAACCTACTCAACTACACATATATATTAATAACTAAATATATAAATAAATACTTATCTAAATAACTAAATGTTTTTTCAATTAAATATTAAAAAAAAATAAAAATATTCATAAAAACAACTAACTTACCTATACCCATAAGGCCGGCTTTGATCTAGCATGAATCCCTGTGTAAAAGTGGGCCGAAATTGCGAAAGTATTTCCCATGCCCACATTTGCAATAACAGTTGATAACCACCAACCCCGTGAGCATTAGAACGTATAGCACGACAAAACTCTCTATATAGTCAAGCCAAGCAAGTCGACCCCCAACTATAACTACCAACTTCTTCTAAATCCTCAAGCAATGGAAGCCACATCAAATGGATGTAATTGTTCGCTTGAGAGGGACACAGAAACCCACCGATACAACGCAATATCCATGCGCGAGTGAAGCACTGGATTTGGTAGTCCGTTGCACCTGCAGGTAATGAATTAAACGTATTTGACAACCATGTCATTTTAATTGAGTGTCCTTTCAAAACATTCTCAGGTGGCATTTGTCCTAAGAGCTGATTGCAGAGATTTTGCCAATTATATTGCAAATGACCGGTTACCGGATGCCCTTCAATGGGTAAACCAGTCAGTATCTGAATATCTTGTAGTGTGATCGTCGCTTCTCCGACTGAGAGATGAAATGTGTGCATCTCCGGCCTCCATCTCTCTACAAGTGCAGTCATTAAATTTGTATCTACATTCATTATACCAATCTGAGCCACACCATAAAATCCTGGCCTCCTCAGATATGGTCTAATTCTCTGGTCTATATTTGCATAGTGAGCCCCCATACTAGCTCTCCTCACAAATAACACATTATGTGCAATCTGACACGTAAAATATAACTGTTACACAAATGTATTTGTATAATAGCCATCTTTCGCTACATATCTCCATAAAAACAAATAGATATTAAATAAATGATAAAAAAATAATAAATTACATCATTGCACCATACTACTTCTACATGATGTTTTCCTTTTAATGCTAATAAATCATCAACAACTGGTCCAGGATTTACGTATTGTTGATTTTGAAAGAGGTCCATTTTTCGAATAACCTATAGTCCAACATAATATAAATAAATTCATAAATTTATACACAATTATGTAAATCAAAATTTGAATTTAACTAAACTTACATTTTTAACTTTTTTCGCTAACACATAAAATTTCACAAATAAATATATATATCAATGTCATTTATTCTTACTACAAATTAATATTATTATTCCAATATTATATATTATTACTCACAAAAAAAAAACCATTACATATCATGAATAAATTTGGCATATTTATATTAAAATAAATTTAAAAATTTACCTTTTTCTTTCCAAGTCACCAAAATTTCGGACAATTTTAATTTACAACTTCACAACAAATTTACTACAAAACTTGTTAAATAAATAAAATTATTCATGCATATACATACGTATATATACGTCTATTTATTTATTAATTTCACTACCTCAATAATATTTGAATTTCAAGCTTCAAATTCAACTGATAATCTGAAAAAAAAAATAATCAAATACATGCAAATGATACAAAAATCAATCAAATGAGGGAATAAATAAATAACAACTCATATAAACTAATGATCACCTTCACCTTACCTTCACCTTCACCTTCGCCTTACCTTCACCTTCACTTTCACTTTCACTTTCACTCACACTGACAACTTAATTCGTTTTCACGGTTGAATTGAAGAGGGAGAGGGGGAGTTATAAGTATATAAAAGGGTTATTAATGAGGGTTGGTGGCCGGTGTAGGGTGTCAGTCGGACTACCATTTCTGCAATGGTCTATTGCGGAAATGGTGTGTCAAAAGACCATCCATTTCCGCAAAAGACCATTGCGAAAATGGATGGTCTTCTGACACATCATTTTCGCAATAGACCATTGTGGAAATGGTACGTGTGCTGTCCCCTCATCCGTCTGCAAACCCAACCATTTCCGCAAATATTTCTTACGAAAATGTAACAAATACCCCAACCGCCCAAATACTTTCCGAAACACCCCAAAAACCTAAATAAGTTTTCAAAACACATTAAATATAAAAATGTCCCTTTTCGTACATCAGGCTGTCTACTAGCATTTTCTTTCAATCCAATTTTCTACACACACAACCAGTTGCCAGTGGGCCGATAACGACCATATTCGTTCTCCAAATACGGATAGTGTAGATCTTGTAGGAGCTTGGTCCTCCGAAGAGGACCATAGCGAGGCCTAAAACTAGTTTTTGGAACTTGGCTAAATCGGGCACCTTAACAACCAAAAAAAAAAACCATCTAGCTAAGGGGGCAATGAAGCCGTTAGATTACAAAATACAAACTGCATGGTCAAATATATTTTGAACTGAATTGGATTTCGATGGCATTCCTTTTCTCCCTTCGACTACCTCTTCTCTTCTTCTCTCTCCTAGCGAGAAACAGCAAACTAGCTTAAGCTAAAAAGATAATGGCATGGAGACTTTGTCAAGATGAAGAAGATAAAATGAGGCAATATGATTAAAATAAAATTAAAAAAAAAATCTCCGTTTCTCTCTCTCTCTCCAAAAATCTCAAAAGGAAAATCCACAACATCACTTACCTTACATTATTTGTAACCCTTCCCTAATTGTCCCATTTCTCTACAACGGAGGTTCTTTTTCTCTACCTTCCGTTCTCATATTCCTTTCTTATTTTTGTGTTGGTTTCACTTGTATTACATTATATGTCAAATTTTTATGGAGGCATTGGGGTAGTGGCTAAGGCATCTTGTTATGAGTGCTTAATACTTATGCGCGTTGTTTTTTTTTTTTCCATCTGGCAATTGAACCACAATCCATTTTAGCACTAGAAAGGTTGCTGTTGCCGTAGCTCCATGTTCCAATATAGGTTTAGTTTAGTTTCATTTCTTTTCTTTTCCTTTTTTTTCTTTAAATATGTTTTTATTAATTCAAAATTTCCATAAATTTTGGCTTCTTGGGAGCCTGAAAGTTGTAGAAATTGGATAATGCCATAGTCTATTTCCAGATTCGCATCATGTTTAGTTTTTAAATTTGTTGTTTGTTTATTTATTATTACTGAGAATGTCATTCTGAAACATATCAATAAATTTTGCAGATTTTAGGGAACCCAGAAGTTAAAGAAGTAGGATAATGTCATTTTTGCCTGATTTGAATCATGGCCTGTATTTAAAATTGTTGTCTGCGTATTTAAAGTACATGAGAATGCTATTCTATAAAATATCAGTAAATTTTGTAGCTTTCGGGTAACCCAGAAGTTGAAAATATAAATATGTTCTTTTTGCAAGATTTGATCATCGATAGTTTTTAGAATGCTGTTTATTTATTTATGGTACTAAAGAATGCCATTGTATAGCTTATAGGAAGTCCAGAAGGTGAAGAAAGTTGAGGTTACTAGAATAGTTCCCTCATTTATGGTTTCAATATGATAACCATTGCAACGTATATCTTTAAAACTTAGTAAATTTCTTCGGGATCTATTAAAATATAACGCATTATTAATGTATAATGGTGTTCCATTTGAGAACATAAGATGGACTCTTCCGGAGCCTTCAATTACATTTGTTGGACCAAATATTGTATTAACATTAATTTCAGCTAATGTTAATTGTAATAAATACTTTCTGTTACAAAAAATAGTGTGAGTTGTGCCACTTACTAAACATATGTCGTCCTCCATAACATCAAGTTTATATGGAATTATCTAACAACACAAAACATCATTTAACAATAAGAAGAAAAATGATAACAAATAAAAAAAATACTTTAAAAAATTAAAAGGTAATTGATAAATCCAAAAATGTCTTTATCTGTAGGAGAGAGGACGATCCGATCAGATGAGAGAAACCTGCAATAAGAGGAGCCCGGTCGGACCAGGCGTGAGCACTCCGAAGCTTAAGTTAGTAGCTTAGAGAGAAGATGTGCTTTAGAGAGATAATGTCGTGAATTCAATACCTGGTGCCATCGTTGGCTGGACTACTTATATGAGATGGTTGAGGGGCACTTGAGTGCCTGGGGAGTGATTACTGGCTGTCAGGGTAGATATTCGGCGACATGACAAGGAGCAGGTGGTAGGCATGGGCGCTGCCTTGTGTCAGGCGGCTGATGGGACTGACGGTCACATCAGCCGATCGGTCATATGCGCTGCCTAGGAGCTCGTGTCTGATACCTTTAGCTGATGGGCTTTGGGCCTTGCCAGTTAAGTGGGCCGGCTGAATGGGCCTTTAGGCAAATGATATTTGCTGTGTTATCACTTGTCCCCCCTCAACGGGTCCGATCGGGCATGGATTTGCCTTTGCATGGTCCGTTCGGATGGGGTCGGCTCTGAAAATTCCCGATCCGAAGACGCGTACTGGCGCGCGATTTTGAATTTAGAAGGTGCTTTTTCTGAAGAGACGCGCGTGCCTGGACAGCTGTCTTCATTTAATGCTGCGCAGGTACCTAGGGCAACGCTTCGTTCTTCGCAGAGATAAAATGTCCTTTGACACGTGGCGCTTGCTGAATGGCGCGTCGCTTGGCGTTTTTGAGAAGCTTCAGTCTATAAATAGGGAACTTTGCAGAGTATTTCCTCCTTATTTTCGAAATCCCTAGCGAAGCTCTGTCGAAATTCCTTCTTGAATCTCAGATTTCTGCAAACATCTTCTTGTTTCTTCGAATTCCTTGAGTTCTTTCTGTCAAGTAAGTAATTTTTCCTGCTCCTTTTTGCTTTTTCTGTAACTTCATCTTTCGTCTTTCTTCTCACACCCATCTCATTTAGAAAAGAGAGTTGTGCTTTTCCTTCATTCTTTTTTTTTTGTTGAAGATGGCCTCCAGTAGTGCGGAAGCATTAGACATAAGTTTTTTGGAGTGGTATGAGAATAAACCAGCCGTCGCACTGCATTCTCGCCTGACCGCTGAGGAGGTGGCCGAAATTCCCTCCAAATATGGCCTTTCTGAAGAGATAAAGGTGTTGGCCTGCCCTGAGTCAATGGCGGTGACGGAGGGGCCCTTTGGGCAAGACAATGGGGAATGGTTCATTTGTCATCTTCGGAGCCTGGATGCGGGCCTGAGGATCCCCCTGGGCGCCTTCGAGATGGCGGTGTTGAGGGGGTATGATCTCGCCCCTAACCAACTACATCCGAACGGTTGGAGATCGGTGGCGTGCTTCAGAATTCTTTGCATAGCCGAATCGGTAGCGCCAACTCTGGAGCTATTCACCCACTTCTTCTACATCTCGTCTCGGAGCGACGGAACGGAGTATTTCTTTACAAGCCGCCCCAAGAGGAAATTGATGGTCGTCCCCACCTCTATGAAAGGATACAAAGAACTGTATTTCCTGATGGGGAGGAAAGGTGGATTTGGGGTGCGCCTCACCCGATCGGTCAGGGTCAAGGCTTTGAATGACCTAGCCGTCGGTCAGCCTTCTTATGAACAGGACATTAAAACGTTAATGACTGCCGTCGCCAGGAATGGGAAACCCTTCGAGTCCAGCTTGCTCTTGACTACCCTGTTCGGGTCTTCCAGTTCTGAAGGCGCTGAGGATGTAGAACGTGAGCATTAGGGCCGTGAAGAAAACATTGTCATTATGCATCATAATGCATTGCATTTTATTTATGCTTTGTGAAGGTAATTTGTGTACGAAAACTTATCTAGCTTATTTTTCGTCGTGCAGCTGAGATGGCTGGTGGGAGTGATGCATCCAAGCAGCTCGGCGAAAAGATCAAGCAAAAACGTGAGGCCGAGCGGAGGGCTCAAGAGCAGAGGAAGAGGAGGAAGCTCGTGCCCGCGTCGGAGCTGCAATCATCCCGAGCAGCTGCTGGTGCTTCTAGGGGGGCGGCCGGCGCCTCTACAATGACTCCGGCCATTGCGGCCATTCCCATCTCGTCGGCGCCCCCTGCTGCCACAACTACGACTGCTGGACCTACCTCCGTCGCAGCTGGGCCCAAGATTGTGCTTAGAAGGGAGGCTTCTCCTCAGCCGTCGCACCGTCGGCGTCACATTCTTCGAGATGAATCGGATGAGGATGATAGGCCGATCGGTCCTGCGATCCGAGAGGCGGAGGAGGCCGCCAAAAGGAAAAAAGCCGATGAAGCGGCTAGAAAGAAGGTTGCTGAGATGATAGCTGAGTCCGACGCACTGATTGCCGCCAGAGGCAAGGCCGTTCAACGTGGCGAATCTCCACGACGATCTATCGATCGGCGACCGGCTCTCATGAAGGACATTTTGAGGGAAAACTTCGGCGATGAATGGTCAGTGGGTCAAGTGGCCAACTTCATTTACCGTGGTCTTCTCCGGGATGAAGATCATCGGGACGCCGGGGAGGCTAGCCAACTCAACAGAGAAGCTTAGGCTATCAATCAGCAGCTGATAGACGTAAGGACTCGTCATTTTGGTTCTGGTGTTAATTTACACCTCTGTGTCTGATGAAGTTCTTCCTGATTTTGTGTAGGCTGCCAGAAGGGCACAGCGGCTGCACATGATGGCCGGTCTGTGGAGAGGAAGGGCCGAGTCGGGCGCTGCAGCTAAGGCGGAGGCGAACACACGCTGTGAAGTAGCTAAGAAAGAGGCCTCCGACCTTCGAGCTGAGGTGGCCAAGCTGGAGGAGCGATATGCTGCTTCTCAGTCGGAGACAGTGGCCTTGAGGAAGGAAGCTCACCAGAGTGCTCAGGAGCTGAAAGCTCGGCAGGGCGAGGCCGACAGGCTGAAGGGCGAAAATGCCCGCTTATCCGCAGAGTGTGGACAACTGAGGCGGTTCGAGGCAGATGCAAGCCGACTGGATGCTGAATGCAGAGAGTTGGTTGCTGAGAACGCCAGGTTGAAGACAGAGGTGGAGTCCTTGAAGACGTCGGCAGCAGAGAACGAGGCTTCCTATACGAAGATTCTCGAAATTGAGCTTGCCAACCAAAAGGAGCGCCTGATCGATGAATTGGCAGACACCCAGGTGGGGCTGTTGTCTCGGCTAGTTCATGAAGCTGGGCAGCGCTTCCCTGGGGCGGATCTGTCATGGATGGATGACCCGGCCTCATTGCCTGCTCCTCCAAGCAGTGACGACGACGAAGGCGCTCTCGAGGGGGAAGTCATCGAGAGAACTTCTGGAGAAGGTCCCTCAGTTCTGCCGACTATTCAAGAGGTTCCATCTGAAGTGGGGCCTGTGGCGTCTTCAATCCCTGAAGCCGAAACGGAGGTTCCTCCTGCACCTGAAGCTGAGCCAGTGGCGCCTTCTTCCACTGGGCCTGTCTCTGAAGGGGGGGCAGTATCTGTATCGTTAGCTGCCGACCCTTCTCAAGCCACGGCCGATCCGATCGTTGAACAGGTCGTTGACCCTCCTGGCGAAGTGGAGGTTGTAAATATAGATAGTTAGCTTAGGAATTTAGATCAGCTTTACTTTACTTTTCTCTTTTTTTTTTTTTTTTTTTGTAACAATTCTTTATAAATTGTATATTGGAGGCATTTTGTATCAATAAGATTGCCTAATTTTGCAAATCAATATATACATAAGTTTGTACTGATATTTGCAATATGATCGAGCTAATTAAAACTCGTAATTAAAATTTGCATTAAATTTCACAAGTACTTCCTGAATTCGAATAGCGTCAAAGCTAAGTGACCGATCGGGTCAGTCTGTCTTTTTTAGATCATTTTGCTAAGTGATACTCATAAAGCTGCATAAGGGTTGCATAGCTGAGCTAGATGATACTCGTGGAATCGCATAGTTATTGCGAAATCGAGTTGAGTGATACTCGTAGGACTGCATGAGAATTGCATAGCCGAGAATACTCGTAATATTGCATAACAATTGCATAACCGAGCGAGAGAGGTTAGATCCTCTATAATATGGATAATACTCGGGGAGGTAAGATCCTCCGTCACGTTAGATTCGCTTTTGTACCTTGAGACGGGCATCAAGCCTAATCGTAGAACGCTAAACTATGCATTAATTGAACGATCATGAAAGAAGGAACCTTTTTATTAATCAGGCAATTGCCAGGTTCTGATACATTGTAAGACATGATATTTCTTGAGTACTTCAACATTCCAGCTTCTGAGGAGCTCTCGCCCTTCAACAGTTCGGAGCCTATAAGTGCTCGGGCTTAGGACTTTAGATACCTCATAGGGCCCTTCCCAATTTGGCATTAGCTTTCCCACTCCGGCGTTTCCCAAGCCTAGTTCTGCCTTTCTGAGTACCAGATCGCCTACATTGAAGGTTCTAGACCTTACTTTAGCATTGTGGTATCTGGCCACTCTTTGTTTATAGGCAGCGATCCTGGCGTAGGCGTCCTCCCTCTTTTCTTCGATGAGATCTAAGTCTTGGCATCTCTCTTGAGTGTTCATCCGCTCGGAGTAGAGAGCCGATCGGTAAGAAGGGAGGCCGACCTCCACAGGAATCATTGCTTCGGAGCCGTAAACAAGAGAAAATGGCGTCTGATGAGTGCCTGTCCTGGGGGACGTTCTATATGTCCACAGGACACTCTGCAGTTCTTCAGTCCAGTTGCCTTTGGCTTGACCCAGTCGCTTCTTCAATCCCTCTAAGATGGTCCGATTGGAGACCTCAGTCATTCCGTTGCTTTGGGGATGAGCGACAGATGTGAACTTTAGTTTGATGTTCAAGCCTTGGCAAAAGTTCCTGAAAATGGAGCTGTCGAACTGCTTGCCATTATCTGCAATAAAAACATTGGGTAAGCCATACCTGCAGATGATGTTCTTCCATGTAAAGCTCTTGACCCTCTCGGCTGTGATGGTGGCCACCGGCTCAGCCTCAATCCACTTGGAGAAGTGGTCTACTGCCACTATGAGGAATTTCATCTGCTTTTTGCCTTGGGGAAAAGGTCCCAAGATGTCCATCCCCCATCGGTCGAATGGCCATGCAATTCCGATCGGCTGCTGGTCTGCTCCATGCTGCCTTATAATCCTGCCATGAATTTGGCATTGCGGGCATATCCTTACTTTCTCCTGGGCATCCTTGAGCATGCTAGGCCAGTAATATCCCGTCTGAAGGGCTTTTCTTGCCATGGCTCTGCTTGCCTCATGCGCACCGCATATGCCCTCGTGGAGCTCTCTGAGGATGTAGTCCCCCTCTTCCTCCGACACGCACTTTAGCCAAGGGTGACTGAAAGCTTTTTTGTACAATTCACCGTTAATGATGGAGTAATTGAGAGATTTTCGAGATACCTTTCGAGCTTCGTCCTTGTCCTCGGGCAGTCGTCCTGTCTGGAGGAACTGCATAATTGGGCTCATCCAGGTTTCATTCTCTTGGTCAATTTCCATCATCTCTGGTTCGTCTAGGGAGGAGGAAGTCTGGTCTACAACGGCAATGTTTTCTTCTATGACACTTTGTGCGGAAGCAGACATCTTAGCTAGCCGATCGGCCTCTGCAGTTTGGTCTCTCGGGACTTTATGTAGCACCCATTCCGATCCAGCCTCTTCCAGTTTTGCGAAAGCAGTCTTGACTTTGGCCAGGTACTGGATCATCGTGGCCTCACGTGCTTCAAAAGTCCCCAGAACTTGACTGGTGACCAGCTGGGAGTCGCTCCTGATGGCTACTGACTCCGGTCGGATTGCATGGAGCAGTCTCAGCCCTTGAAGGAGCGCCTCGTACTCTGCCACATTATTAGAAGCTTTAAAATTAAGCTTTATGGCGTACCTTATTGTGATGCCCAAAGGGCCTTTTATTACTATGCCGACGCCTCCTCGAGTGTCGTTTGCTGCGCCGTCCACTGTCATTTTCCAGTTTTGTGGCTTGGGCTGACTCGGTGGTTCCTCACCCGCAAATTCGGCAATGAAATCTGCCAAAGCTTGGGCTTTTATAGCCTTTCTGGGCTCGTATCTGACATCCCAGGACTGTAGCTTAATCGCCCATCCCACCATTTTGCCTTCCAGATCGGGCGTCTGGAGTATCTTTCTTAGAGGGTGACCCGATCGGACGATGATTGTGTGCGCCTCGAAGTAAGGTCTCAACTTCCTTGCACACATCATGAGGGCAATAATGAGCTGGTCAACCGGTCCCTTTCTGAGATCGGCACCTCTGAGTACTTCACTTACGTAGTACACGGGTAGCTGTTGGGTATCTTCTTCTCGGACCAAAGCACCTGCAACAGCTTCCTTAGAGGTGGCTAAATACAGGTATAAATTTTCACCTGGTACCGGTCGGCTGAGCAGCGGCGGGTTGGTGAGGAATGCCTTCAGCTCTTCGAAGGCCTGCTGGCAGTCTTCCCCCCAGAAAAAAGTTTCGCTCTTCCTTAACTTCTTGAAAAAAGGCGTGCAGCGCTTGGCTGAAGAGGAAATGAATCGTCCCAAGGCTGTTATTCTTCCATTCAGCTTCTGGACGTCTTTTATGCTCCTGGGGGGTTGCATCTCGAGGATGGCCTTTATTTTTTCTGGATTTGCCTCAATCCCTCGTTGAGAGACTAGGAATCCTAAGAATTTTCCTGATGGTACCCCGAAGACGCACTTCTCAGGGTTGAGCTTCATCTGGAACTTATTTAGGGTGTCAAAAACTTTTGCCAGATCGGCTGTATGTTCCTCGGCGCTTCGGCTCTTGACGATCATGTCGTCAACATATACTTCGACATTCTGCCCGATCTGGTCTTTAAAAATCTTGTTCATCAGGCGCTGATATGTGGCTCCAGCATTTTTCAGTCCGAACGGCATCATCCTGTAGCAGAACGTCCCGTCGTCTGTGATAAAGCTGGTTTTTTCCTGATCCAAGAGCCACATCAGGATTTGGTGGTAGCCAGCATATGCGTCTAGCAGAGAATAAATGGCATGGCATGCCGTGGCGTCTACCAACTGGTCTATGCTGGGCAAGGGGTAGCTGTCTTTGGGACATGCCTTGTTGAGATCGGTGAAGTCCACACACATCCTTAGCTTGCCAGACTTCTTTTTGACTAACACCACGTTAGCCAGCCACTCTGGATATTCTACCTCTCGGATGGTTCCGGTCTTGAGTAGCTTATCCACCTCTTCAGAAATGAACTTCCTCCGATCGGGTGCGTGCCTTCGTAGCTTTTGGCGGATCGGAGGGAAGCTCGGGTCCACATTCAACTTGTGGGTGATTATTTTGGGGTCTACCCCAGAGATATCTTCTGGCTTCCAGGCAAAGGTCGCTTGATTGATGGTCAAGACATGCATAATGGCCTCTTCGGTTTCCTTATCCATGCTTGTCCCCACCTGAACATTTTTACCTTTATCTAGCGACCTGGCCTTTGTGGCCTCTGCTGGGTCCATCCTGGGCCTTTCCGCTTGCTCTGGCTGTTCGAGGCCCGGCTCTACGACCATCGCTTCTCGCTGCTGCTTTATCATGGTGATATAAGCCTCCCTGGATGCTTTCTGGTCACCTCTCAAGATGGCGACGCCTCCTAAGGTCGGAATCTTCATCACCATGTATCGGATGGAGGTCACAGCTCCGGTCTGGAAAAGCAGTGGTCTGCCAAAAATGGCATTGTAGGCAAATGTCATGTCAACAACCATGAAAATTACCTTACAAGCATGAGCTATCGCTTCTTGGCCGAGCTCGACAAAAAGCTCTACAGAGCCCGCCACGGGGATAGTAGCGTTGCCCAGGCCGATCAGAGGAGTGGCGTTCGGCTTCAGCTCTCCGATCGGAAGTCCCATGGCTCGGTAGGCCTGGAGAGTTAGGACGTTGACAGCACTGCCATTGTCCACCAAGATTCTTTTTACATTGAAATTGTTTATCCGAGCTCTTACAACGAGAGCGTCCTCATGTGGAAACAGGACGTCTCGTGCGTCTTCGCTGGAAATGGTGACTGAGGCAGGCTGCTCTGACTGTCGGGAGAGGTAAACGCCTTTTCCTCTCCCTTTCTTGGGGAGATTCTCTCCGTATGATGACCCTCCGGTGATCACATTTATTACCCCCGCATAAGGCCTACTCGGATCAGCATTTCTGGGGTTCCTGCGCTCATCGTCGTCTGAGTCAGGATCGTCCCTTCTAGGCTTCGGCTGTCTGCAGGGTTCATCCCCTCTGGCCGGGCCTATGAATCTCCTGAGGGCCCCACGGCGTATCAGCCTTTCAATTTCTTTTTTTAGCGAAGTGCACTCGTCGGTTAAATGACCGACGTCTCTGTGGAATTCGCAATATTTGCTCGGGTCCCTTGCATCCCGACTTCTTCCGGAGAGGTCTCTGGGCCAGTTGACTCTGCGGTGCTTCTCTTTGATCCACATTAGCACCGCAGTCGGGGTAGCATTGAGAGGAGTGTATGCCCTCTCTGCCTGGTCGTCTGGACGCGGATTCCGGTCTCTTCCTGATCCTCTGGCTTGGCTTGAATTTCTGGAACTTTGAGCTCCATCTTGGCCTTTGGCTGTCCGATCGGAAGCGGAGGCTCTTTGAGTAGAGCGATTGTTCGGATATTGTAGGCGGTCCAGGACGCTGGTCCTTCCTCTGCTTTTGGACGTGAGAGCATCATCCAACTGGATGTGTTGCCTAGCCCTCTCCATTAGCTCAGCGAAGCTGGATGGGGGTCTTGTTGTAAGCGACTCGAAAAGCGGTCGGTCAGTGGTGCCCCCTTGACCTGTTGAAGTGGTCGAAGTAGGCCATATAAAGGCCATGGACACCCTTCACCTGTACAAGGCCTTTTGGGGTAAAGCCCCAGAAACAAAACCGTGAGGGCTCCGGCCCAAAGCGGACAATATTGTACAGTGCCCGGCGTACCTCCCGATAAGGTCAGAAATGGCTTTATCATTTGGTGCTCTCGTTGAGAGCCGAGGCCAGCGCCCGAGCGGCAGCGCCCGATCGGCAGCGCCCAAAGCGGCCAGTCCCGACAAGCGGCCAGTCCCGTAAGCGGCCAGCGCCGAGCCCTCTCTCGGGAGGGGGAATAGTGATAGCAATGCTATCATGAATCCCACATCGGCTGTTGAAGTGGTCGAAGTAGGCCATATAAACGCCATGGACACCTTTCACCTGTACAAGGCCTTTTGGGGCAAAGCCCCAGAAACAAAACCGTGAGGGCTCCGGCCCAAAGCGGACAATATTGTACAGTGCCCGGCGTACTTCCCGATAAGGTCAGAAATGGCTTTATCACTTATCCACGCTATGATGTCCTTAAGGATAGTATTTCAAGACTTCATCGATGTCCTCGAATTCAAATTCCTTCAAGAAAAAAGTGAAAAAGCTGAAAATCATATAGGTTAACTCCTAATTTGGATCAGAAAAGGAAAAGAAAAAAAAATGCAGATAGTAGCCAATTTATTAAATTAAATCAAACATATGAAAGATTTCTCAACTCCCAACAATCCAATTGTAAATCAGTACCTCCGTGACAGTTGCAGCACCAAAGTCCTTCCTCCACTGGAGCATATCTGACCACATTTGTTTTGTTTTATCAAAATCAAATTTCCTGACCTTCAAGAATCTAAATTATGAAAGGGCAACAAGTTAATGGGTTAGCAAATCATGTAAATCATATTATTTATAGATTAAGCAGCCGATCTAGCATAACAGAATGAAGCAAGATACAAGAACAAGGAAGATGAAAAATAGAAGAGACCTGAGCAACATATGGTAATCATCATGTGCAGCAGGTAGTAGTTCCTCCAAGACAAGTAATTGGAGGAAAGCATCAACTGCCTTCACCTCCTCTGCATCGTGGACATCCTCAATTTCAACAGACATTACTTTGCTACTTCTCCTATTGGAGGCATTGATAGCTTTCCTTTTCAAGGACTCAATCTTGGCCTGCTTGTCATCCCCAAGATTATCAATTTCAGACACTGCAAGCGTATACAAACAACAATTTAAAAACTAGCAATGATGAAAATCATGCAAAAAATGACAATATCCTATTTCTTCAACTTCTGGACTTCCTATAAGCTGTACAATGGCATTGTCCAGTACCATAAATAAATAAACAGCATTTTATTATTTTTTTTAATTTTTTCTATATATTTTTTGCATTGTTTTCATTAATTTTTTTACTGTATTTTTTTTGTATATTATTTTCATTTCTAGGTTAATCATTAATTTTGATTTGCTGAATATTTGTATATTTGTTGAATATTTTTACTATACATTTGTTGATTTGTGGATAGCTATTTTGATGTTATATTTATTTTTTTATTAGCTTTTTTAAATTACCTACAGAATATCGACAGAAAATTTCATCCCTAAAAATAAAAAAATAAAAAATTTCTTTATTTTTCGACGAAAAATCATATTCCGTCGGAAATTTTGCCAACGGAAATTAATTTTCCATCGGCATTTTTATCTATGCATCAATTACCGACCGAATTTTCTTCCGTCGGCAATTGATTTTCCTGACGGAAAATCCTTGCTTTTCACCGGGAATTTTCGTCGAAAAATGCTGATTTTCTTATAGTGATCCTTTCTCTTTGGGATAATTAATTCATGCTTTTACCATCTTTATTTAAATTTTTTGTTTTACTGCTCATAGCAGAATTGGCAGACTGGCAAAAAGAAAAACAGAATACATATTGATAAATACAAACTCCTTGTATTGACAAATATTAGTATATAAGTATACAATTGGAAGTTTTTATTGAAGATACAAAAAAAACATGTATTGTATAGAATAAATATATTGTACATCTGGACAAAATCTCTGATTTCTATTTTGTACATGAACCATCAAACCAGAGCCAGCCGCAGCAAAGTGGACTTGAAAAAAAAGAATATCAAACTAACCAATATTTCTCCGAAAAATTCTAGGCATATCCAGCATTGTTGTTTTACCATATTAACTGCACCGCGAAACCAAAGAATATTAATGAAATAAGTCCCTTAAATTTGATGCAAATCAGCAACAAAAAAAAAAGGAAAACGAATTCTGTGAAATGTTTACGTGTTTGTAGCATACCAGCTTCTTCTTCTTCTTCTTCTTCTTCTCAATGTAAGCTAAAAGCTCGCCTTGCCGAGCAAGTGACTCCTCCAGAGCCTAGACCAGCAAATAGTAATTTGATTTTGAGTTTTTTCATTGAATTTCTATTCTGGCTTTTATTTCATGCTCTAAAGAATTGTCTGAACAAAGCAATAGATTACTGCAACAATCCGAATATGCAGGTAAACGGAACAGATTCTCTACTTTCAGTTTATGGGCATGTTGCCTAGAATTTAATGCAGGCATGAAAAACACGGAGACATAAATGAAGCAAGAGCAATTACTTTGATTCTGTTAATACTTATAACTGAGATTCAATGTTGGTAGCGTAGTTAAAAGGACCCAAGTAAACAAAGTAGGAAAAAAGAATTGAGTGGCTGCTACATCAAAAGAATATTTAGGTCCAAATAAGACACATCAAGGTCACTTTAATAATTTCATTCTGGAAAAATCCCATCTTTAAAGCATGAATCAAGTTCACTTTAAAAAATAGGGGGACACAGGATAACCTTTCTACCAAGCAGATAACAAAAGTTCAGTAAGACATATCAAGTTGAATTTATTACCACTCTTGAGTTCAATTCCACACATAAGAAATTCATAAAAGCACAGTACCTTCTTAGTTTCCGTAAGTTCCTGCTCCAATGACTCAACACGGCGTGTAGCAGCATTTAACATTTCCTCCTTCTCCGCTGAAATATCAGGCTTCGTGCTTAAGACACTCACTTTCTCTTCCAATTCAGCCATGCGTTTGATGACAGCCATATAATCAGCGGTAGAGACTGCAGAATCTGTTGACTCTGGCTCATCACAACTTACAGAACTCGAGTACATGGTGGCATTGGTCAGCTTCCCGGGCATGTTGCGCGTCACCTTAATCATGGTGACAATGCCCATAACAAAGGCCATGACACCAGTAAAAATTGGAGAACCAGCACCTTCAGCCACCTTGCGAATGTCATAATTGGTGTAAGCATTTGCTGCTGCGCGTTACAGATACTTAGAATTTATTCCGTACATAAGAAAGGTGAAAGACAAATTATTAACCTGTAGATATTATCATTTTGAAAGAGGAGATTATATAACCCCAAACTTTAGGCTTTCAATAAGCACATCTATTTGGCGTATTATCAGTCTAATAAAAGCATATTATAAATTTGCAAATTAACAGATACGTATCACTTTTTTTTTCTTCAAGAACCAAAAGACTTTTATTTTGGTGTAAATACAAAAATTAGGTACTACCACTTTAATCATGTCAAATCAATTAAACCTACCCTAAACCTACATGTCATTGTCTTCTTCAAGGAAAATGCTATACTACATCCATCCAAGAGTTACGATTTTTCATGGAGTCGAGAAGTCTGGATAAGCTATTGCAGTAACATATTTTTATTACTGTTATTGTTTAAGAAAATCATAATCTGAGACAGAAGAACCTAACATGACTACAGAAACCAAGTGCAACGTTTCTCATTGTCTGACATCTATAATCAGATTATCTGAAATGTAAGTTCGAGAAAAGTAAAATGGTAAATAATTAAACTATGTCATAAAGAAGCTCATTGGAGTATATCAAAATTCTTCCATTATAGGAAATCCTACGGAAAAAATCAACATTCTGAGAAAAGCTGTCTCTCAAGTTACTCTTATGAAGGAAGATATTGGAAGAAAAAAATGTAAAACAGAAGCCAAAAGAAGACTACTTATCAATAGAAGCACTTATGTATACATACCTTTAGAAAGAGCATACTTATCATCGTCACTCAATTTTTGCCAATTCATATCAACAGCCTTCTCAATTACAGGGCCAAAGTCCTTATACTTTGAAGAAGAAAGCTGCAGGTTATGAATTCCATAAAGGTGAAATTTCAATAGAAATAAAAGAACAAGCCACTAGAATCAGCACTTGCAATGCAAAGAGGCAATGTATATTATTTGAAAACAAGGTTTAGAAACTTTAAGTGCTTTGCGCTGGTAAAAATACCAATAACAATAAGTAATCACACACACATCAACACAAATAAAAGAAACAAAAACCTCCTTTTTTTTCCAAACAGCAGGTGAAAATATCTACAAGAATCAATCTCACTACAGAAAGTTGCATCCTTTCCGAACTCGTGTACCAATGAACAAAGAAGATATCAAGATAAAAGCCAGAAAAGTTTGGTGCATATAAAACCAACATTTACTTTTGTTTATTGCACTAGTCAACCAACTTGGACGGTTCATCATGCCACTAAACAAATTCCATTGGCTTGAAGCCTCAAAGATACTTAATAGCGACAAGATTATACAAAAATATCCATTTGAATGATGTAAGCCACTTTCACTGCTTCACAGACTAACTAAAGGAATAAAAACTTTCAAATAATAATGATAATATCTGCAGGCCATTGTTAAACTTACTTGTTTAAAGGAAGCCCGTAACTGCTCTATAGGGTCCTTTGGAACTTCCAAAGCTGAATCCTAGATACAATACATATGAAGAAGCTATGTGGTTACAGGTTGTAAAAAGCATTACTGAAATTGAACAATTTAGAGAATTGAAATAGGATGGCTATCCAAAAGGAGAAATGAGAAATAAGTAAGACCTTTGAGGACACTGTATTTTCTGAAATTTTGTTCTCATCAGAATCCTGAATTCCATGTGTACTTGCACATTTGTGAGCTCCTTTTTGAACCATCTTCAATTAAAATAGCAAATTCCGGAATATGAGATAAGCAATCATAATATAGTGAAAAGATAAAAGAGCATGAAAACAATTGCAGATGACCTTCATTATCTCTGGATCTTTCCATGGGCCTTTATCAGAACGCATACATCCTCCTTGATCATCACAGGTACAAGTACCTCCCAGAAATGATGGCAACTCACTAGTGTCAAGGGAAGCCAATTTAGAAATGGGGATGAAAAACAAGTTGCCATATAAATAAGTTTAAACACAAAAGTCCCAAAAAACCTGAAGCATATGAACACATTTGATAGAAAATAGCCCGTAACTTGGATAATAAAAGCAAACAGTCACAACTAGGGCGAGAAACTAACATTGTAAAGATAATTGCATTACCTGGGATCAATCATCTCTAGTAACTTGCTCTCATATTTGTTGCCAAGAACCTAATGAATAATGCCCTTGCCTAATTAGTTAAAATTGACACAGAAAAATTCTAGTCATCAAATTTAAAAATATATGAGCTTACATGGATCTTTGCTGTGGTCTTGGGATCAAGGAAAGACTTAATGGTGTTCCACAACATCCTAAATCCAGAACCCGCATTGATGATGAACATGCGATTCAAGGACTGAAAAGAAGCCAACAATTGCAAGGCATCACAATTAATTTCCATATTTGAAGCAACGGAAAGAAAGAAACTAAATTATTCCAGTTTAACAGTTTAAGACCTGTAACAGGAAGTTAATACCTCAGGATAGTTGTCACCATCAATTTTCTGAAGACGAGTGATAAGATCTCTAGCAGCTTTGTTAAAATTTTTTAGACCCTGCAAGTCATTAATTTAAGAAGAAAAACATAATTTAGTTATCTTATGAGTACAAAATGAAAAAGGAACACAAATATACGAAAGAATTTTACAGGACCTAGTCCCATTTTCTAGTGTCAAAAATAATAATCAATATCTTAAATATGGTACCATACGGGATTTTCACTATTATCTAATTCACTAACATCAGTTACGGAAGTCCTCACATACCACTCCTTGCACATCCAAGATGGTTGTACTTTGGTCAATGTGCCTCTTTGCTGCAACTGAACAAGCAGGGAATTTAGCAACAAAAGTTCTCTCAAACTCCTGCACATGATATTTGAGATAACGATCAATTGTTGTGACTTGCATCAGCTTGTTAGGATCTACTTGGCCTAGTCTCTCAATGTACACAGGTCTTCCATCCTTATCCACGCCATGATGCCCTTGGGGATAGTATTTCAAGACTTCATCAATCTCCTTGAATTCAAATTCCTTCAAGAAAAAAGTGAAAAAGCTGAAAATCATATAGGTTAACTCCTAATTTGGATAAGAAAAGGAAAAAAAAATAAAGATAGTAGTCAATGTATTAAATTAAATCAAACATATGAAAGATATCTCAACTCCCAACAATCCAATTGTAAATCAGTACCTCCATGACAGTGTCAGCACCAAAGTCCTTCCTCCACTGGAGCATATCTGACCACATTTGTTTTGTTTTATCAATATCAAATTTTCTGGCCTTCAAGAATCTAAATTATGTGAGGATAACAAGTTAATGGGTTAGCAAATCAAGTGAATCATATTATTTATAGACTAAGCAGCCGATCTAGCATAACAGAATGAAGCAAGATACAAGAACAAGGAAGATGAAAAATAGAAGAGACCTGAGCAACATATGATAATCATCATGTGCAGCAGGTAGGAGTTCCTCCAAGACAAGTATTTGGCGGAAAGCATCAACTGCCTTCACCTCCTCTGCATCGTGGACATCCTCAATTTCAACAGACATTACTTTACTGCTTCTCCTCCCCTTTCTTGTCAAGGAGTTTCTATATTTATTGGAGGCATTGATAGCTTTCTTTTTCAAGGACTCAATCCTGGCCTGCTTGTCATCCCCAAGATTATCAATTTCGGACACTGCAGGCGTATACAAACAACAATTTAAAAACTACCAATGATGAAAATCATGTAAAAATGACAATATCCTATTTCTTCAACTTCTGGACTTCTTATAAGTTATACAATGGCATTCTCCAGTACCATAAATAAATAAACAGCATTCTAAAAACTATCGATGACGCAAATCCGGCAGAAAGAACATTATTTATATCTTCATCTTCTGGGTTCCTCGAAAGCTGCAAAATTTATTGATATTTTGTAGAATGGCATTCTCAGGTACTTTAAATAAACAGACAACAATTTTAAATACTGGCCATGATTCAAATCAGGCAAAAATGACATTTTCCTACTTCTTCAACTTCTGGGTTCCTTAAAAGCCGCAAAATTTATATATATGTTTTAGAATGACAGACTCAGTAACGCTAAATAACGAACAACAATTTTGAAAACTAAACATGATGCGAATCAGAAAAAAAGAGTATGGCATTATCCAATTTCTACAACTTTCGAGCTCCCAAGAAGCCAAAATTTATGGAAATTTTGAATTAATAAAAACATATTTAAAAAAAAGGAAAAGAAAAGAAATGAAACGAAACTAAACCTGGATTGGAAGATGGAGCTACGACACCAGTAGCCATTCTGGTGCTAAAATGGATAGTGGTTCAATTGCCGGACGGAAAAAAAAAAAAAAAAAAAAAGCAACGCGCACAAGTACTAAGCACTCATATCAAGATACCTTAGCCACTACCCCAATGCCTGCATAAAAATTGGACATACAATGTAATATAAGTGAAACCAACACAAAAATAAGAAAGGAATATGAGAACGGAAGGTAGAGAGAAAGATCCTCCATAGTAGACAAATGGGACAATTAGGGAAGGGTTATAAATAATGTGAGGTAAGTAATGCTGTGGATTTTCCTTTCCAGATTTTTGTGGGAGAGAGAGAAACAGAGATTTTTTTTTTTAATTCTGTTATAATCATTTTGCCTCATTTGATCTTCTTGATCTTGACCAAGTCTCTACGCCATTCTCTTTTTAGCTAAAGCTAGTTTGCTATTTCTCGTTAGGAGAGAGAAGAAGAGAAGAGGTAGTTGAAGGGAGAAAAGAAACGCCATGAAAGTCCAATTCAGTTCAAAATATATTTGACCGTGCAGTTTGTATTTTGTAATCTAACGGCTCATTGCCACCTTAGCTGGATGGTTTTATTTTTTGGGTGTTAAGGCGCCCAATTTAGCCAAGTTCCAAAAACTAGGTTTAGGCCTCGCTATGGCCCTCCTCGGATGACTAAACTTCTACAAGATTTGCACTATCCGTTTTTGGAGAACGATGATGGCCGTGATCGGCCCACTAGCAACCGGTTGTGTGTGTAGAAAATTTGATTGAAAGAAGATGCCGGTAGACAGTCTGATGTACGAAAAGCAGCCAAGACAACCAAAGTGTAATAAAAATTAAGGGAGTTTCAATTTATTAATCAGTCCATTAATATCGATTTTTTGAAATTTCAGTCCATTAATCAATTCATTACCATCGGTTAATCAGTCTATCGGTTTCGGATTTTCGGATCGGTTACCCAATATTTTTCGGTTAACCACTATAATTATAAATATTTTTATAAATAAAATTAAAATGTTCAAAATACTTAAAAATTAAAATTTTTTCACTATAATATAACATTATTGTTGTTAAAATAAAAATATTTGGTAGATATACGCAAATTTATTTTTAAAAATTAATATTTAATAAGTAAATATATTAATTTGTCCATTATCACTTTTAATTAGATAAATTGTTATATTTACTAATAGACAATTAAAAAAACTTAAAAACTTTAAAATAATTAGTATAATGAAAAAAAGTACATGATCACCTTTAATTAGAATAAATTATTATATAAATTGTTATAAATTATTAAAAAATTAATAAATTAACTAAAAATTCGGTTTCGGTTCGGTTAACCAGTCACATGAGCCAAAAACCATTAACCAGTCCATTAATATCGGTTTTTTCAAAACACTAACCATTAATCAGTCCATTACAATCGGTTAACCAGTCCATCGGTTCGGTTTCGGATTTTTTTTCGGTTAACCAAATCCATCGATTTTTTTGCTCACCCCTAATAAAAATTACTCCATCCATTTTTTTTATCTGTTAATTTTAAAAAAAAAAATTAAATTTTATTTATCTGTCGCTTTTAAATTTTCAATATAATTTATTTTTTTAATTTATTTTTTTTAATACAAATTGATCAATTATATTTAAATTTGTACATTAAAACACTCAATTTTATCTCAAATCTAAGTATAATATTAATTATTATTTCTTAATTCTAGTAAAAATAACAAAAGTGATAGATAATAAGAAATGGATGAAGTAGAAATTTTGTTAATAAAAAAATAGGTTCAAAATTGGACCGCTTTTAAATTAAATAAACTGAAAATTTAGAATTATATTTTTTTTATTTTTAAAAATAATCTGTTAACCATTTTATATATATTTTATATTTTATACATAAATTTTTATATTTAAATTTTTTAATATATTTACACTTTATAGATATTATTATATATGATTTTTTTAAATATTATTATAAATATATTTTTAGTAAATAAACATTGGAATTATTACAATCATTTATTCATTACATATGTATAATAAGCACTCTAATATTAATTTTATGTTATATATATTCTATTTTTAAAATTAATTATAAAAATTTTGTTTTTTTAAAATTTTTTAATGGTTATTATATTTGATTTTATAGATCGCACAAATCACTTCGTTTTAACATATAGTGGCTCCCGTAACTCCATCCTAGCTAAAAGTTATGACCCGTAAAAATTAAATCAATTTTTTTGTTCTTATTTTAAGATAACATTTTCTATTCAACTATTTAGTTCTGTATTGCTTGATGATAGATTTATCATGACACTTATAATTGTGATTTCAGTTAAAAGTTTTAATAAAGTTGAAAGGAGTTGTGGATCATGGATCATTTTCAAGTTATTGGTATATTTTAGTATAGCTTGTATATTGTTTAATTTTATACACTGTATTATTTTTGATATAGAATATTATTTCTTTTATATTAATATGTGTATTTACAGTAAATTTTCTATAAATCAAAATTTATTATTTGTACTTTTTTAATTAATATATTTTCAATTATTGTTCCGTTTTTTATTTTCATGAATACATGTTTAATTATATTATTTTTGTTAATTATAATTTTTATATTATTAATAATTTATAATTTAAAAATTAAAACAAATAAATAAAATTTTTTAAATTTAGCTACGGAATACATGCTTCCATCGCTATTTTTAGCGTCGATATTTTTTAGCGACAGAATGCAGGCTTCCGTCGCTATTTTTTAGCATTGGAATACATGCTTCCGTCGCTATTTTTAGCAACAGAAGTCCATTTTTCTTCGCTATTTTTAGCGACGGATTTTAACAACAGCCAAATGTCCATCGCAGAATTCCGTATTGACTATTTACTTGTAGTGATATATGAATAAAAGTAGTCATAAAAAAATAAAATGTTTGTTGACAGTGTATTTGGCCACTATATATTTGCCTAAGTAAACTTGGGAAAGTACTAGAATGTTCAAGAATAGTTTTTGTTTACCTTATAGCATGGTATTTGCCAACTTACCACATTTCTTGCGGGATTATTTGCCAAAACAATTTTTTATTTTCCTTTTTTTCTAAGAGAAAAAATGCATAAAGATTTCATTGGAAAAAATGGATTTTAAGACTTCTCATACATTTTATCGAATGTTATAAGCTCCTTATATCGCTTATCAAAAAAAAAAAAAAAATATAAGCTCCTTATAGTTTACTTTTTGTCCTTTAAGTGCTCATACTCTTATTCAAATTCTAAACCTAATAGTTTTAGTTAGTTGTCCAATATTACTAAATTAAAACTAATCAAAAGAAACTTTTGTGTTTTCACTAATGTCTAAGTTGTTTTTTTTTCTTATGTAAGTTTCACCCCCTCTCCTAATATGTAACAATCAGATGAAGTATAAAAGAAAAAGAGAAAATGAGAGATTACATGTACATGCCAACGGAAAGGAGGTTAGGAAAGGTCAAGGGTTAATCCTCAATGCAAGTAAAATAATTGGGAATGTAATATTTTTGCAGGCAGTGCTTAAAATCTTGATTTTAATAAAATAAAGCAGCTTCATATATAAAATATTTTAGGAGAAAGGAGGGCTGCATAAAGTTTTAATATTGAAAGGAAAGTGTGGGATAGAGAGAGAGAGCGAAAGAGATGGGTAGCTTTTCATCTTATAACTTTTTATAAAATGCTACCTACTTTTAAGCATCTCAAATCAAGAAATTAAGTGATAAAAGACTATAGCTAAGTAAGAGAGAAAGCTATTAGCTATATAGCTTAGAGTTTTTGTACGTTGGTATCACTTATCATCAACAAAAATATTGTTTCAAACACAACTGAAACAAAAAATCAATCCAATCATCAGTTTATTATTTTTTTTTTGGATTTTTAAAACAAAATAATTACATTATGCAGCCTGCAAATCTCCATGCCCAGCAGCCCCAACAAGAACACTATGCTGGATATTTTTCTTCTTTATTATTTCAACCAGATTACAAGGTTTCAAGCACCAACAACTTGAACCCAGGCATCCTTTTGCAAGTATAATCATACTCTCTTTATTATATACTTTCCCTATAATTAATGCTTCATTTATTTAAAATATATGGCTAAATTTCTTTGTAATATATACCTGTTAATTTGCATATGTGGATTTGAGTGCAGTCTACTTTTCTTGATTCATTTGGAGATATATGGAAGTATATAAAATCTGTTATTGGTTGTTAAACCTAGCCAGATAAGAAGCTAGGTCTATTAAAAGAAAAAATCAATATTTAACCAGAAACTATATATTGCTTTAAAAGAAATGAGATCTGATGTTCACTATTATATAGAAACGTGATTTTTTTTTTAATTCATAATTTTGTTGGTATTTCTAGGTTTTTGTGTTTATTGCATAAAATAGTTATAAACAGTCTATCATCTCCTATAAGGCTGTGCAAAACCGAACCGGAACCGAAAATCGAACCGAACCGAATGCATTTTGGTCTATTTGGCTCGGTTCTTTTGGTTCTAAACCGAAATTAAATTTCGGTTCGGTTATTGTAAAACCGAAGGAACCGAACCGACCGAAGTTTTTTAAGCTCACTATTTTATTTTTATATATATATATATATATATATATATATATAAATAATCTAAAACTAAATATACAATATAGTTATATTTATTTACATGTATATTTTTTAATTAAAATATATTAAATGTATTATTAATAAAAATTTATGTTGTATTTATTTTTAATGTATATATTTTTAGTATAATTTTGCTTAGTATTTATTAGGAAAATAATATGAAAAATTTATGTATTTTTTTCCTTTTAGTTATTTTAAATAATTTTATTTTGTTGAATATAAGTTAATTTAATTTATAAATCCATATAAGTTAAAAATCTAAAAAAAAACCTATATTTGTGAAGAACCGATTGGACCGAACCGACCGAAATTATTTCGGTTTATTCGGTTTCGGTCTTAAAAATTTCGTTTCTCGGTTCGGTCCTAAAAATTTCTAAACTTCGATTTTCGGTTTATTCGGTTCGGTCCAAAACCGAACCGAACCGGCCATTTGCACACCCCTAATCTCCTATATAAAAAGGATTAATATCTGCATTAATTTGGAATTAATGAAGGGAGTCATGGCCAACTAATAGAGGTGAAAGCTTCAATGATAATGAATCTGCTAATGAATTTTTACTTGCAAAGATCATAGAAGAGATGCCAGATTCGTTTCCCAAGCTCACTGGTCCTTATAACTTCAAGGAATATTCTCATTCTTTGTCCACAAAAGGTTTACACTTCTCCTCCGCTCACCATATTCAGCTTCCGGCAGCCGGGGAATTGTTCTCCGACAATGCTCACTACTCTGAAAGTAATCTTGAAAGCTCATTTGCTTCTTGTGGATATGATTTTAGCCATATTTTGCCAAGTTTTTCAATGTTTTCAAATTCTTTGGACTTGAATTTACAAGCTATGGATGCTTTAACTGCTATGTATGATGATATTGGTAGTTCTAGCTAGCAGACTTCATTCAATAACTCTGATCGTTATTTTACGACAGAAATTGAAAGAGAGTCCTTCAAGTAGCTCAAACAAAGTGGGTATTACTTTTCTTTTTCTTTTTTTCCTTTTGAAGATTATATTCTAATGTCATGTGTATATATATATATATATATTTTAATTTCTACACAATAAGAATTTTTCTTTCAATTTTTAAGACTACGGTTATAGATAGGATTGAGAAAAAAAAAAGAGACCTGTTAGTGTCTCTGAGTCAAATAACTTTCTTTCAGCACAAGCTAAAAAGCAAAAGCCTTCATCATCAAGATCTTCATGCCCTACTTTGAAGGTAATAATTTGTGAGAAATATTGTTTTTATTTTATTTTTAAGTTGGAATTAATTTCTATTTTAAAATTTTTATTCACAATTATGTTGGAATTGGTGTTTTTGTTTAATTGGGTTAAGAAAGAGAAAATAAGAGAGAGGATTGCAACTCTTCAGAGGTTGATAGCACCTTATGGCAAGGTGTGTGTGTATATATCTTAAAAGTTGTGTGATAAAAGGCATTGAAGTATAATAGATGATTATGTCCATACTTGTGCTTTTTTAAGCTTTTCTCCAAATTTTAACTTGTAGATAGATGCAGCCTCAATATTGACAGAAACCATTGGATACATCCAATTTCTTCATGGCCAAGTGTGTTGAGCACAGCGGATAAATAAAAACAAATTAGCAGAGCAGAATATTGACACCAGTAATTTAACGTGGTTCACCCAAAACGTTTGAGTTACGTTCACGGGACAAACTCCGAAAATATTTCTTCCACTAATAAATTAATGGGTACAAGAGAGAAAGGCAACACAATAATTTTGAGATAAACCCAAAATAGTGGCACACAAGTATTTCTCAAACTCACTATTTTGTCACTCCCCTTTTAGAAAAATATCTCAAATATTTTTCTTTTCTTCTCTCTCTCTCACAAACTTATGAAAGTTTGATATATAAAAAAAAAATTAAACTGAGAAAGCCTATTTATAGGAGCCTTTACGCGTTAAATACGCGTTTGTTACGCGTAAACCACCTACCACGTTTGAAAGAAAATTTTCTTAACGTGCATGCAGAAGCAAAATCAATTTTGATTTTGCTTCTTTGACTTTTCAACATGCCAACCTCCTCTTTCCTTTTTTTTTTCTTTTTCTTTAAATGGAGTGAGCCCCACTACCATGTGGAGGAAACCCACATCTAACAATTCTCCCCCTTCCGACTACATGGTGGAGGGCTCCGCTAGTCCTGCAGCTAGCCGACAATACTCGAAATTCTGTCTTGGTAAAATTTTCGTTAACATGTCTGACCCATTTTCTTCCGTATGGATCTTCTCAAGCTGTAGTAGCTTCTTCTCCATCACATCTCTTATCCAATGATATCTCACATCAATATATTTTGATCTCGAATGGAATGAGGCATTCTTACCAAGATGAATAGCACTCTGACAATCATAGAATAGCTGATATTTATCTTGCTGCAAACCAAGTTTTTTTAAGAACTTCTTCATCCATAGCAACTCTTTATAAGCTTCTGTTGCTGCTATAAACTCTGCTTCTATAGTAAAAAGTGCAACGCACTTTTGTAACTTTGACTGCCATGACACAGCTCCCCCTGCAAAAGTAATCAGGTAACCAGAAGTGGATTTTCTAGAATCCACATCGCCAGCCATATCTGCATCTGTGTATCTAGCTAACACAGGTTTGTCATTTCCAAAACATAGACATATTTTGGAAGTTCCTCGAAGATACCTGAAAATCCATTTTACTGCAGCCCAATGTTCCTTTCCAGGATTTGAAAGGAATCTACTCACAACTCCAACTGCATGAGCGATAACTAGCCGTGTGCACACCATAGCATACATTAAACTTCCAACTGCTGAAGCATATGGAACCTTATCCATCTTTTCCTTCTCTTTGTCTGTAGAAGGACTTTGTTCAGAACTCAGCTTAAAGTGAGTAGCAAGAGGACAACTAACTGCTTTAGCCTTGTCCATATTAAATCTCTGAAATACTTTCTCAATGTACCTCTCTTGTGACAACCACAATTTCTTGACGCCTCTGTCTCTATTAATACTCATGCCAAGAATCTGCTTTGCTGGCCCCAAATCTTTCATAGCAAAAGACTTATTCAACTGCTTCTTTACGTTGTTAATTCTGGAAATATTCTGGCCAGCAATCAACATATCATCCACATAGAGCAAAAGGATAATGAAATCATCATCAGAGATTTTTTGCACAAAAACACAATGGTCTGAAGTAGTCTTTTTGTAGCCTTGCTCCCCCATAACAGACTCAAATTTCTTATACCACTGTCTCGGTGCCTGTTTTAAGCCGTAGAGGCTCTTCTTCAACTTGCAAACATAATTCTCTTTACCTCTTTCTTGGAACCCTTCTGGTTGCTCCATGTATATTTCTTCTTCCAAATCACCATGCAGGAAGGCAGTTTTGACATCCATTTGTTCAACCTTTAGGTCAAGACTTGCTGCTAACCCCAGCACAGTTCGAATAGATGCCATTTTCACAACTGGTGAGAAAATTTCATCAAAGTCAACTCATTTTCTTTGACTGAATCCCTTGACAACCAGTCTGGCTTTGTAACGTGGACTGGAACTGTGTTCTTCATGCTTAATCCTGAACACCCATCTATTTTTCAAGGCCCTTCTGCCTTTGGGTAACTTCACCAGTTCAAAAGTTTTGTTCTCATGCAGTGACTTCATCTCATCTTGCATGGCTTCAATCCATTTATGCTTGGATTCATCATTTATGGCTTCTTGATAACTCTCAGGTTCTCCCCCTTCAGTAATAGTCACATACTGGTCACGAGGATATCTGGAAGATGGCCATCTTGTTCTTTCACTTCTCCTTTGTGGAGGTGGAGAAGCCATAGGTGTTGGTGCTGGAACATCATCTTGATCTTCATCATCATCATCTTCAGAACCAACTTCTATAGGAGCATCATCATCATCAGGTGGATAAACCTGGTCTTCATCTCCAACTTCTCTTGGCACCGGTGTCGGAGGAATTAATTTTAAATCTGATAAGTCGCCATTGGAATCAGGAATATCCTTCTTCATTTTTTCAATGTCTTCAATGGTCTCATCTTCAACAAATACAACATCACGACTCCTGACAAGTTTCTTCTCAATAGGATTATAAAATCTATAGCCAAATTGATCTTGACCATAGCCAATAAAAATACACTGAGTCTTGGCATCAAGTTTGGACCTCTCATCCTTGGGGATATGAATAAATGCTTTACAGCCAAACACCCGCAGATGATCATAGGAAACATCTTTTCCTGACCATACTCTTTCTGGAACATCTATCTTGAGAGGAGTACAAGGTGAACGATTCAACACGTGTGCAACTGTGAGAATAGCTTCACCCCAAAATCTCTTAGGTAACTTTGCATGTGAGAGTAGACATCGGACTCTCTCCATCAAAGTTCTGTTCATCTTCTCAGCTAAGCCATTCAACTGCGGTGTCTTTGGAGGTGTCATCTGATGCCGAATACCATGCTCTTTGCAATAAACATCAAATGGCCCAGTGTATTCTCCACCATTGTCTGTCCGGATGCATTTTAACTTCTTCCCAGTCTGTCTCTCAACTGAGGCATGAAATTCTTTGAAGACATCTAGCACCCGATCTTTTGTCTTCAAAAGATATACCCACGTCTTCCTCGAATGATCATCAATGAAAGTCACAAAATACTGAGCACCACCAAGTGACTTTGGCATTGGTCCACACAAATCTGAATGAATCAGATCTAACACATTCTCCATTCTGGAAGGAGGGAAACTTTTAAAAGCAACTTTGTTTTGCTTTCCAAATAGACAATCAGCACATTTGTCTAAGTGTACTTCATCCATACCGGGCAATACTTTCTTCTTGGCGAGGCTTTTCATTGCTTTTTCTCCCATGTGGCTAAGTCTCCGATGCCACCGTTCAATTGTACTGTCTTTCTCCATGGCAGCTACTTTATCGGTAGAGAGCTTTGCTTCCATTACATACAGAGTCGTATGATTTTTACCTCTAGCCACTACTAATGAGCCTTTTGTAAGCTTCCATTTGTCATAAATGAAGGAACTGCAATATCCCTCATTTCCAAGTTTGCGTACAGAGATCAAATTCAGGCGCATATCTGGAATATGCCTGACATCCTTCAGAATTAGTCTGATACCATTCTCTGTTTCCAAGCAAACATCTCCTCTGCCAACAATTTTTGACAGGCCTTCATTTCCCATCTTAACAACACCAAAATCTCCAGGTGTGTATGATGAGAAGAATTCTCTACGGAATGTAGCATGAATGGTAGCACCACTATCAAGTACCCAACTGGACTCCTGAGATACAAGATTAACAATATTTTCATCATAAATGATATTGAATTCATCTATGATATTAGTCTGCTCATCATCACTGCTGTCGTTTCTCTTCACAGTTCTGCTTCGGTTCTCTTATTCCTTTTTAAACTTTCTACAAAACTTTTTAATGTGGTCCTTCTTCTTACAGTGATGGCATTCAATATTGGCATATTTGTTTGACTTCCCTCTGCTCTTGCCTCTAGGGTTTTATTCCCTAGATTATCTCCTTCCTCTAGATTCTGCAACTAGAATATCTGATTGTGATGAAGAAGATGAGGCTTGTGATCTCCTTCTCATTTCTTCATTCAGGATACTACTCTTTACAATCTCCATGTTTACCACACCATTGGGTGCAGTGTTGGTGATAGAGATCTTCAAAGTCTCCCAAGACTGTGGCAGAGAGGCTAACACCAATCAAGCAAACACTTCATCATCCAGTTTTACTCCCATTCTGTTTAGCTGATCCTGGATCCCTTCCATCTCATTTAAGTGGTCTGGCAAGGAAGTCCCTTCTCTATATCTTACTTGTACCAACTTGGTCAAGTAAAATAATTTATTATTTCCCGTCTTTGAAGAATACAATGTCTCCAGCTTACTCTACAGTATTCTAGCATCTGTCTCATTACAGATATGATTGAACACATTATCTTCGATAAATTGTCGGATAAAACTGCACACCTGCTCGTGGTCAAACTCCCACTCCTCATCGGTTTTACCTTCGGGTTTAGCTGTGGCAAACACCGGCAAATGCATCTTCGTCACAACTAGAAGATCTTTCATCTTTTTACTCCAGATGTGGTAGTTTGAGCTATTTAAGTAGATCATTCAGCTATTTTTTGCCTCCATTTAGATCGAAATTCGATGAACTTCTTCGATCAAAAAAAAATTTTCTGATGGTGAATAGTAACCGTATACGTGAATAGTACCGTATGTATGAACAGTGCCATATACGTAAACAGTGCTCAAGGAAAAATCTTTTCTGATGTGGAAGATCAGTCTATGTTGCAACCACAGAGTATACTAAGAAATAACATTGGCTCTGATACCAGTTGTTGGGCACAGCGGATAAATAAAAATATATTAGCAGAGCAGAATATTGACACCAGTAATTCAACGTGGTTCACCCAAAATGTTTGGGTTACGTCCACGGGACAAACTCCAAAAATATTTCTTCCACTAATAAATTAATGGGTACAAGAGAGAAAGGCAACACAATAATTTTGAGATAAATCCAAAATAGCGGCACACAAGTATTTCCCAAACTCACTATGTTGTCACTCCCCTTTTAGAAAAATATCCCAAATATTTTTCTTTTCTTCTCTCTCTCTCACAAACTTATGAAAGTTTGATATATAAAAAAAAACTAAACTGAAGAAGCCTATTTATAGGAGCCTTTACGCGTTAAATACGCGTAAACCACCTACCACGTTTGAAAGAAAATTTTCTTAACGCGCATGCAAAAGCAAAATCAATTTTGATTTTGCTTCTTTGACTTTTCAACATGCCAACCTCCTCTTTCCTTTTTTTTTCTTTTTCTTTAAATGGAGTGGGCCCCACTACCATGTGGAGGAAACCCACATCCAACAAAGTGCAGGTGAATAGGTGATATATGTCAATTAATTATCCCTATATTTATCTATCTATCTATCTATCTATCTATCTATCTATCTATCTATCTATCTATCTATCTATCTATCTATCTTTCTATCTATATATAGCATGAAATTTACATACGCAAACTCTAATGAATATTTCTAACATGCATTAATGCTGCTTTCAAATTATTACTGAAAGTGCAAGAGCAATATGATGCGAATCAGTAATGCTAAATAAACAAACAACAATTTTGAAAACTAAACATGATGCGAATCAGGAAAAAGAGTACGACATTATCCAATTTCTACAACTTCCAGGCTCCCAAGAAGCCAAAATTTATGGAAATTTTGAATTAATAAAAACATATTTAAAGAAAAAAAGAAGGAAAAGAAAAAAAATGAAATGAAACTAAACCTGGATTGGAAGATGGAGCTACTGCACCAGCAGCCATTCTGGTGCTAAAATGGATAGTGGTTCAATTGCCGGATGGAAAAAAAAAAAAAGCAACGCGCACAAGTATTATGCACTCATATCAGGATGCCTTAGCCACTACCCCAATGCCTGCATAAAAATTGGACATACAATGTAATATAAGTGAAACCAACACAAAAATAAGAAAGGAATATGAGAATGGAAGGTAGAGAGAAAGAACCTCCGCAGTAGAGAAATGGGACATACAATTGGGGAAGGGTTACAAATAATGTGAGGTAAGTGATGCTGTGGATTTTCCTTTCGAGATTTTTGCGGGAGAGAGAGAAACGGAGATTTTTTTTTTTAATTTTGTTATAATCATTTTGCCTTATTTGATCTTCTTGATCTTGACCAAGTCTCGACACCATTCTCTTTTTAGCTAAAGCTAGTTTGCTCTTTCTCGCTAGGAGAGAGAGGAAGAGAAGAGGTAGTTGAAGGGAGAAAAGGAACGCTATCGAGGTCCAGTTCAGTTCAAAATATATTTGATCATGCAGTTTGTATTTTGTAATCTAACGGCTTCATTGCCCCCTTAGCTGGATGGTTTTTTTTAAGGTGTTAAGGCGCCCAATTTAGCCAAGTTCCAAAAACTAGTTTCGCTATGGTCCTCCTCAGAGGACCAAACTCCTACAAGATCTGCACTATCCATTTTTGGAGAACGAAGATGGCCAAACTCCTACACTGGCAACTGGTTGTGTGTGTAGAAAATTTGATTGAAAGAAAACGCTGGTAGACAGTCTGATGTACGAAAAGCAAGCAGTTAAGACAAGCATAGTGTAATAAAATTTAGTGTTTCCCTTTCTTTTTATCTTCCACTTTAAAAAAAAAATTCAAATTTCGTTTATTTATCATTTTTACATTTTTAATACAATTTAATTTTATTTTTTCAATTTAATTTTTTTTTAATATAAGTTGACAAATTAAATTTAATTTTGTGCATTAAAACACTTAATTTTATTTCAAATTTAAGTCTAATTAATATTTCTTAATTATAGTTAAAATAACAAAATGACAGATAATAAGAAATGGATGGAGTAGAAGTTTTGTTATTACAAAAATAGGTTCATAATTGGACCACTTTTAAATTAAATAAACTGATAATTTAGAATTATATTTTTTTTATTTTTAAAATAATATGTTAACCATTTTATATATATATATATTATATTTTATACATAAATTTTTATATTTAAAATTTTTAATATATTTACACTTTATAGATATTATTATATATGATTTTTTAAAATATTATTATGAATATATTTTTAGTAAATAACCATTGTAATTATTACAATCATTTATCCATTACATATACATAATAAGCACTCTAATATTATTTTTATTTTATATATATTCTATTTTTAAAATTAATTATAAAAATTTTATTTTTTATTTTTGAACGGTTATTGTATTTGATTTTATATTTTCTATTTTTGAAGCATTTTTAATTATTTAAAATAATATTAAAATTTATATAATTTAGTAATTTATATATTTAATTTTTTTTAATAGTTAACTAATAAACTGATTCAAAAAATTAGATAAAAATTACAACCAATACAGCAGTAACCAAATTACTATACTAATAAGCACTCTAATGTTAGTTTCATGTCATATATATTTTATTTTTACAATTAATTATAAAAATTTCATTTTTCTTTTGATTTTTTAATGGTTATTATATTTGATTTTGTATCTTCTATTTTTGAAGAATTTTTAATTAGTGAAAATAATATTAAAATTTATATAATTTAGTAATTTATATGTTTAAATTTTTTTAATGGTTAATTAATAAACTAATTCGAAAAAAATAGATAAAAATTAAAATCAATACAATGATAACCAAAAATTAATAAAATTATTTATAGATCAATTAACTGATAATGCTCACGCTAAACACAAATAACGGTGTACTAATGTAGTCGTCCAACATAATCCCAATATGTTAAGCCATAATTGGAAAGTTTTCCAGTTTTTTATTCAAACTAACGTGTAAGGTTTTAATATATATATATACACATACACACGGGAGGTAACATAAACAAAATATATTACCTACCTCTTGTAGCACATAAATTTTAGTGGAAGCATTTACAAAGATCTCCTTTTGCATTAGTGCTCTGATTTTTACATATGTGTGGAATAACTGCAGCTTTTTCACGGTCTAAAAGCCCCTTGAAAATTATTGCTTAGAGTGTTGCACATTACATGTTGTCAAGTGTCATTTTGGCATTATTTCGATGTCATTATTTTTGGTCTCTGTAGACACCGGATCTCAAAATAGTCCAAATCAGAGTTACTCGATGATAATATTAATGTCTGTTCCACAGGTGAAAAATTGAAAGTGCCGATTTCTTTCCTTGGTCTCACAAATTTTGAAGTTTTTCTTTAACCAAAACATTTTGTATCTTTGATGGTTTTGGAAAGGGTGTCAAATGCGAGGACAAAGGGTGATGGGTTTAGGTATTTCGGATAGTCCTGATTGTTTTAGCCATATCTTGATCTATAAACCTCCAAGTTGGGTAATTCCAAGTTTAGGGGAAACTTAAGACCTAGATATACAACTTTAATGAAGGGACCAAAACTAATAACATTCATAAGGCATCCAAAGTTAGGCTTGAACATTATTGACCTGAATCTGTCCCCTATTTCGGACATTTTCATACTAATTTAGGCATAATTCCCTCTATAGAACTCCTTTTGGAGTGAATATATTTTTTTTTTTGGAAATTAGACTCATATTGGAGAATCTTTCATGAAGGAAGCATGACCTAACTCTCTCTAGATTGTTCCCAAAAAGTTTCCAAAGATAAGACTTCAATTCTGCCCTTAAAGGATTCCTAAGAATTGTAACACTCCGTTTGCCCCCTAGAAGTTGGAGTCATTTGTGCATGTGTGCATTGGGTGTGTGATGGCATGTGTTAAGAGCATCTTAGATAAAATGCATGTTTTATGAGTTTTATTATAATATGAGTGCATGTAGAGTTGTAGGATGTGAGTGTGTGGGTTGCATTAGTGTGTGCATACTCACATGTTGGTAGGGTGTGCATTAGTGAGGATATCATTGTGTGTGTGTATAATGCATACTTGTTGGGTATGAGTGGTTAATCTCCACCAATGAGGAAATGACACGTGTCTAGGGTTAGGAAAAGAAATAGAAGAAGAAAGAGAAAAAGGGAAAAGCAGAATTTGTTTCTTCATTTCCCGTTTCTCTCTTTTTATCTTCTCCCCTTCTTCCTTTTCTCTTCTCAAGAGTGCACTAGCTTGGATCCAAGTAAGTGTGGTGAAAATTGATAATCTCTTAACCTTCATTTGGTAAGTTTTGCTACATTTCTTCTTCTTCTTCTTCATCTTCTTTTCTTATTCGTTTCTGGTTTGGGGTTTTAATCTAGGGTTTGTGTTTTGTGTGATTTATGGGTATCGTTTCTAGTCGAGCCTCCTCGTGATCCTAAGGGAAAGGAGAAGGCCTCTGGAAGTGGTACGAAGTGATTTGGAGCATAGGAGTGCAGGTTTGGGAACCTTGATTTATTTTGCATTTATGTGTGTATTTATTATGTTTAATGATGTGGTTGGAAGTAATGGGTTAGATTTGTCGGTAATACTATTAAATTGTTATGGGTATGAATCCTCTTGGGTTTTGGATGTCAATTTGGTGGATGATTGTGATATAGCATGATTTTTGTACAATTATTCATTAATTTGCTGGTTTATGGAATCTTAGAGTTTGATCTTGTAAATCATGTGTTTTGATGATGATAATTGGTTTTAGAGTTGGGTTTTAGTTGATTAATATGCTTTGAATGGATGATTTTGAGTGGTGTTGAGTTTTGAAGCCATTTGGAGGTTTAGGTATTGTGGAAGTGTGTTTCTGCAGATTTTCCCGTGTAAGAGCTGGAAATCACGACTCTGTTGTGAGCGCAACATTGTCGCGAGCTCGCAACAGAGCCCGGTGAAAGCAGCTCTCGCACGCGTCCGACCTCTCTATCGAGCGGAGCAGCAGAGCCTCTATCACGAGCACGATGTTTGTCGCGAGCGCAACAGAGCGCTCGACTGTCAAGCGAGCGTACAGCTACCGAGCAGTGTACCTGGCTGTCGAGCTGAGCAGTAGAGCCCCTGTTGCGAGCGCGATGGTTATCGCGAGTGTGACAGAGCGCTCGGCTGCTGAGCTGATTTGGGCGATCCTCTGTCGCGAGCGCGCTCTTGCATGTGAGCGCGATAGATCAGGCTGGCAGCTCACTGTCGCGAGCGCGACAGTGAGATGTGTATGTTTCTTCGCGAGATCGCGAAGATTGCCGCGATCGCGACCTGGGGCAACTTCGCCTCTGTCGCGAGCGCGACACTTCCTGGCTTCAAATTGAGTTTTCTTTTGCACTCTCGATGTTTAATTTCTGAATTTGTGATGCTTCTAGAATTATGCATGGACTTCTTAATGAATTATATGAATACGATTTGATGGTTTATGCATGACCCTAACACTTCTCACCTCAGACATTGTGGCCTGAAACCTATCGATATAGTCTCATAGACTTTCATCGTTTCTTTGATAAAGGTTACACAGGTAGTTCACCGTCTTAGGCGTGCACGTTTGCACAATAAATCTCATGGTGAACAACTCCTTTAGTTGTCTGAAGGAGGTGATTTATCCCTGGGGCAGATCATGGAACAACGTTAAAGCATCGCCTCCCAAGGTGGTGGGGAAGACCCTGCAGGCTACCCTCTCATCATAGGTGTATACCTGTACCTTAGTTAGATACTCCGCTAGGTGAGTAGCAGGATCATTCTTACCAGTGTACTTGTCCATGACCACATCTCTCCACCTGAGAGGCAGCTCGCAGTCAGTGATCTCCTTGCAAAATGGGGAGGCAGTGTTCCCACATTTGTTTCCTTCAAAACCGCCTTTTTTAGAGGTGAAAAAGCCAAGTCGTTTGAGCTTCTGCTTGAGCCACTGGTCTTCTTTGCTCATGGTTGTGGCGGTGGACTCGCTCTTGTACTTTCTCGAATGGCTGCGGTTTGAGGTGCACATATAGGATAAATTATCCCCTATGGAGGGGGTGACTGACCTGCTGGCGTAGGGGGAGTTCCTGCTTGCGGAGACCATTTACGTCCCTTTATCATATCTGCCCGGGGTTCTGACTGCGCCCCTTCGATTTTCCTGGGATCGCGGCTCGTTGATGACGATTCCCCTATTTTTCCTTCTTCTGAAGTCTTCGTCCATGAGGTAGTCCTCATGAACTCTTTCAGAAGTCTCTTGCATTTTGCCATTTTTGAACGTCTGTATGATGTTCTTAGTAAAGTCGCTGAGGATAGCATGCATGTCGCTAATGGTGATGGGGGTATCCTCAGATTGCCTCAAAGTGGCATCATCAAAGGTGGGGAAGAGGTTGGTCCTAGCTGGGGACCTGATGGGTTCCCTTCGCGAGGTGCCTAATCTGGCACGGGTGTTGCCATTGTGATCAATATCCATGGGGGTTGTGTTCTCATTGGATTATGAGTTCACCATTCCTTTCAATGAAAGCACCAAATGATAAAGCTAGAAATGTCTTTATCTGAAGAGGAGAGGTAGGACCAATCGGAAGAGAAAAACCCTGCAAGAAAGAGTGCCCGGTCGGATCAGGCGTAAGCACTCCAAAACTTAAGTTAGGAGCTTAAGTGCTTTTAGAGATAGAATGCTAGAGGTTCAATACATGAAGCCATCGTTGGGCTATTTATATGAGATGGTTGAGGGGCACTTGAGTGCCTAGGGAGTGATTACTGGGATTCAGAGTAGGTATTCGATGAATTGACAGGAAGCAGGTGGAAGGCATGGGCGCTGCCTTGTGTCAGATGGATGATGGGACTGGCGGTCACATCATCCGATCGGGCGTGTGCGCTGCCCAGGAGCTCATGCCTGCTACTCTTTTTATTGGGTCTTGGGCCTTGCCAGTCTATTGGGCCGACTAGATGGGTCTTGATGCAAATGATATTTACTGGGTTATCACTTATGGTTATTTTCTAACTAGAATCATATTATTTGGAGCTATTATAGACAAATCTATAATTAAAATTCCAGAAGTGGTTCAAGTGAACCAAAAAAGAAATTAACCAAAACCAATTCCCTAGATAATTATACCTTTAATCTGACCAATTCCACAATAAATCAACATTCCTCCATCAAAATCATATTTATTACAAGATAAACTTCAAATCCAAATAATTAAATACATATCAAATCACATGAGAAGTAAATAGGAATTAAACTCATTTACTTGAATCAATTAATTTAACTAGCCATCAATTTCTTTCCCCAAACCGTGCTCTTGCTTCATTCTCTTTTTAATTATTTCATTTCACTTCATAACCTTCATAATCTTAATGTTAAACACACACCCATACGAAGAGAAAGCTTCAACCAAATCTTAATGTACCACCTTTCTCTCTCTTTAAAAACTTGTATTTATATATACATGCACGTTGATTTGTGGCTAATTCTTTGTATGCCACGCGAACCATGATTTAATTAATCCAAAATTTAATTCTAATCTTGTATTTTTTACATTTTAGCCACTTAATCATTTGTTTTCTTCAATTAAGTCCTTTTTAAACTTTTAATTTTTTTCAATTTAATCATTTTTCCTACTATTAAATATTTCGATTGCAATTCGCTAATTTAATCTTCAATTATTGGGCCGTTATACACTCTTTAATTCGTCTAAGGTGTATTTCAAGCCATTACATCACCAAAGTCCCTTAAGTTCGCCAATGGAAATATGATAGTCTTTCCTTCACTCCTCCTTGCTGCTATTGTTTTCTCCTTAACCTCATTATTTACCAAGTTTAAAAGTACTTAAAATACAAATAATCCGCACCATGTGTATTTGAATGACATGATATATGTTTCCACATGTAAATGACACGTCGGCACCATTAACTCGTAATAGACGGAAATTTGATCCAAAGGCATTTTAGTGCCTTTTTATTAATATAATCCATTTTTATTCTAAAATTAACTACAAGGACATTTTAATATTTTGAAGACAATTTCAGGGACATTTTGTTTGGTATTAATATTAATCTAATACAAACAATTTAAATGGTATCTTTGAATTCACTTGAATATACCTTTTTTAATTTTACTTATTAGCAATCAAATTTAGTTACTTAAACAAAGAACATGAAAACTTTAAGTCTTATTTTGAAAGGAATAAAACATAACTAAATAGGAAACTAGACTAAAAATAGGCAATCTCATTTAAATTCTGAAACCACCAAAATTAAAAAAATTAAACCCATTTTATGATTAAAAACTAAAAACAGCAGAAAAGATAATGAAACTTAATTACAAAACTACCATTTTAATCTAAAAATTGACTTAAAAATTATCTAAATTAGCTATATAAAGCCTACTAACAAAATGTTCATAAAAAATTGACATTTCTGAGCGAAGATGTCATCATAAAAAAATGTTCTGCAATGTCTTATGGTTATCATGACACAACAATCATTCAATTTGGACCTACAACCTAAGAGTTATGCTCATTAGAACACAAAATGCTCCATAAAACGGGACATAATTCAATTCAAACATTCAATGGAGATTTCACATTTAGAGACAAAACTAGATTTCCATTTCCTCTTGTAACACCGCCATATACCCTAGGAGGTACAGGGTGTGCTACATTAGACTTATCATATTATCTTTTTATCCAAATTTTAACTTGAAAAAAAATTCAAACTATTCATATGCTGATTTACTCTATTTAATTACTGTACAAGTCAAATTAGGTTTTTATATTCACTTGTTACACATTCAAAGTTCTTTCACAATTTGCTATCATTGTAACACTATACACCCGTAATTTAACACAAGTATCGAGTATCAAAAGGCGGCTTATTTCTTATATGTTAACAGAAGTCATTGACTATAACGTCACTTCAATTTCATGTGACATTTTCTTTTAATGGGGGATATTATTTTACCAATGCTTTGTTAATGTGCACGTAACTGCCCAATTTACTATTTATTTGATAAAAATTTTGGCAGCATAACAACTGCATTTCTAACCTAACCGACTTGCACATTTGAAAATTTACACTCCCAAATATTCAATTTTCAACCCGGACAACCTCTATAGCACATCATCCATTCAAACCACAACCCATCATTCATGTGTACATTATATCAATAATATAAACTTACATAACTATCTTCAAATAATAATAATAATAATTATAATAATAACCCATACATGCCTTTCTTTTATTTTCTCATTAACATACCTCTACGCTCACAGTGTTCTTAATTATTTTATCGTAATTTCTACTATTCACTTGGCAAAAAAGAATTTTTGGCAACATTTCCTTATAAAATGTAGCCTATCTAAAACTTGTGTATTAATAAATTTTCTATAATTAAGTTGCATATCAATTTTAGCCTGTCAAACATACGTTATATTACCATTCATAACAATATATTTATACGATTCTCATACAAAGTAAATACAATCATAATAAATCGCCATGATAATTATGAACATTTCTCGATATCATACATTATTATAACATTTTCACAACCCAAATATCATACTCGCATTCAAATATCATTCAAAAACACATAATATACATGTATTATTCTTATTTCAATTTAGTATTTACTTAATTATGTTATTATAAATACTATTATTCCAAGCATTCACTCATCATTTCATCCCTTAATTTACACATTTAATTCATACAATATACTATGATTAAGTTATCAACATATATGCATATACATAACACATACTTGTGAACATTTAATTCATGCGCATACATAAGGGTACATCCACGCCATTAATTTTGTAAGATCATTTAATAGCATTGATTCATAATACTTAAAATTCATGTTATCATATATATATATATATATATATATATATATATATATATATACACATCTTATAACATATAAGGTAATAAAACATTTTCACTTCATTTCATACCAATAAACATTAATTAAACTTCATTTCATATCAATATAAACATTAATTAAACGTAGTTATCATAGTTAACATTAATGACGGGTCCTCGGCAAGTGTACCGAATCGACAAGTAATAAAGTGGGGTATATTTAAGACCCCGAGTTATCGTACCCAAGGGAACAAGGATTGTCCAGTTAAATATCTATAGATGAGTGAATTTGAGATGTCCCCAATTTGTTTGGTGGAGAAAACTAAGCTAAGCACGAAAATAAATTAACAATTAAATATAAAATTGGTCATCAAGAAATTACTCAAGGATGAAATTAAATGCTTAGGAAATTCTATCCTCATAGATGTAACTGAAAATTGGTAAAATAATATAACATGAAATTCTGGACAACCCAACTGAGCCCAAGCCTACCATCCCTGGATTAAGCTATTCTAATTAACAAACCTACCATCCTTGGATTGAGTCTATTAATTAGCTTAAGCGCGGGTTACCAAATCCTAGATCTAAGACCACCTACCATCCCTGGATTAAGTTATCTCAAACCTATTTATTCCTCACTATTCTTAATCTAATAACATTAACACCCACAAACCAACCTACCATCCCTGGATTAAGCTGGAAATATACATGCAAATATTAAAAGAACAGAGCATTTATACAAACAATAATTTTCGGATTTAGCTCCAATCATCATTATAATTGCAACCAATATATAACAAGAGGAATAAAAGAAAACATGGAAATATTTATTAAATCCAAATATCCAAAATACAAATATGATTCAAGAACTCCCAAGCATGATTAACTACTCTAACATCAAGAATATAAACATAAAAGATGGAAAATTAAGGTTTAGAATACACCCTTGATGAGAGAGAAAATAGATCTTGAAGTTCTTGTTCTTCAACCTTGGGATCCACTTGAATCCCCAAAATATAGATTTAAACTAAATTGATCTAAATTATTTAAGAAGGAGATTGCAATTCAAAATTAAATCTAAGCTAAACAGAATTTAAAAGGAAAATTAAAACATAAAAATAAAATAAATTGTTGCTGAAAATTAAGAGAAAATAATCCTAAGTCTAGCCTAAAGAAAGAGCAACAAAAATAAAAACTAAACTAACTAAAAAAACTCCCCCGAATGCAGCGGCGTTCTTTGATTTTTATACTGGAGAAAAGCACAACTGTGCTTTGAGAAGCACAACTGTGTTTTGGCTAGGGTTGCGCGACTGCTGGCGGAAAAAGGCGAAGCACAGCTGTGCTTCTGGGCGATATTTGCACGTCGTTGCTCCGTGTGCGCGCGCCTTTTGCTGCGTGACACAGCTGTGCCTTGCGCATGGACACAGCTGTGTTCTCGTTGATTCTCGCTGATGCGCGTGACGTTCGAAAGCATAGCCGTGCTTTTAATTGAAAGCACAGCTGTGCTTTAGGTAGAAATTTCTCTCCTTCCACAATTTCTTCTAAAATCAACCCCAAACCTCCATTTTAGCTCCGGATTAAAATAAAACACCTGAAAACATCCCAAAATTTATTAAAAATTATAAAAACATTATAAATTAATAAAAACACAAAAACTAATTATTTATTATTAAAATTAAATAAATAAAACACATAATTATGCCAAGAATTAATCTAAAATATTCATATAATTGCAACTTATCAACAACCCCAAACTCAAACCTTTACTTGTCCTCGAGTAAACTGAATGAACCACATTCTCAATCATCTCAATCTCAACAAAAGAAAATAAGGAGTCATTCTCAATTAAGGAACAAGAAAATAGGTTTGCAAATACCAATGCTCACTAAATAACAAATAAACACAAGAACATACTAAACAATTTCTGTGTGTGTGTGCAACAGGCCAAAATAGAATTTTTATCATTTAAAAACAAAACTTCTAGATACAATATTGGGAAAATGAATCAACTCGAATGCATGAATGCACTCATGGCTTTTCACTCAAAGCTCAAGAAACACCATATGCCTCTTCTTACGTACCAAACCTTACTAGAAGGTCATCTCCACTAAATAGAACAAGACAAAATAAAGAATCAAGAGGTCTTACATTTTGGTTGTAACGTTAGGCTTAGGTAAATTGGCTAACAAAGAAAGATCAAGTCACTAGAAAAAAATAGCCACTACCTAAACAAAACACAATCACCCAACTATACTAATAAATATTCCCAACTCAACTGCATATAATCAAAATAAAATTGGCCTTAAAAGACACCTTAGCATCATCAAACTCAACTCACAATAACAAATGCCACATAATATTCAACACCGATTTTCACAAGGCACTAGTTCAAGTCTCACTAAATTTTGTACCCCAAACTCACATTTTGCTCAATCAACTAGGAAAAACTTACAATGCTTCTTCTTTTTCAATTTTTTTTTTTATTATTTTATTATTTTTTATTTTTTATTTTTTTATCTATTTATTTATTTATTTTAGAAGCATAAAAACCAACTAGCCATTAACAATAAATAAAGTACTTAATTCATCCATAAATCCCAACAAGAACTAAAATTGAGCTCTAATTTTTAAAAGACCAATAAACCACTTAAATCACATTCCTCTTTATCAACCCCAAACTCATTTCTTTAAATGGGCTCAACTCTCCATTACACACACCAATCAATACTCAAACAGAAATTTACACCAAGAATTAACAAAATCTAAACTCCCTTTTACCCAAAATAAAAACTCAACCTTACTAGAGTGGCCACTCTTCTAAGGGGAGGCAAAAATTATTTAAGCCTAAAGGTAGTTTTAATATGTGTAACAATAAAACAAGCACGCATTGAGCATACTAAAATAATAGGCTCAACGGGCTAACAAGAGACAATGAAATTAAGGTAGGAAAAGTCATTTAAAGTAGCTATACAAAGAAGGGTTGCCTAAATCATTTTCTAAGTTGTGTCTCATCTGAGGTCGCTTCGATGGGTAATCAGAAAGGTTCTAGTGCTCTTAGTGAGTTTTCATCTAATCCCCTAATTGCAACTAGATTTTTCTCAATTTTATTAAAAACAGGCCCAAATTGCTCAAAATTTAGAAATTGCAAAGTATAATCAAGGTTTACATGCAGTCTAACAAGCAAAGATATAAACATGACTATTTCTCACTCAACTTAATTTTGAATGAAACACAAATTTCTAAACCTGAGATCAAAATCATTCACAATTGAGAACTATTAGAACAAAATAAAAATTTAAATCGAAGGAAAATCAAAAAGAAACAACCATAAAAATATTTAGACACAAACTTGGCACAAATATGCCACAAACAAAGCAAACTAACTAACAACTACTCAAACGCAACAAACTAAAAAGACAATAAAACAAAACAAATATGGTTTTGGTTTGAAAAATTGAAATGGTACTCCACCCCAAACTCAAAATGTTGCACTGTCCTCAGTGCAAGAAAGAAAAGCACACAAAGATAATTTTCAAAAATTTTCCCCTATGCTGTGCAAAAACTCATTGGAATTTAAAATTAATTGCAATCATCTCAAAAATGGCAAACATAAAATAACTACTGTGTAAAATTAACAACCATACAAAATTCCTGCATGCCACCTGTGCAAAATGAAGAAAATTCAAAACCTGTGCAAGAATCCAATAATCACTGTGCAAAATGAAATATTCTGAAATCTGTGAGATTCATAACCAACACAAACAATATATCTATCCTATCACACGGCATTGGCTCAGCCACACAATTCCAAAATATAACAAAGTAAATAAAATCATACATTGCCTGACTTCATCAATTTCATTAACTAAAATAAATAAATAAATATATACAAAATCTGTTGTGTACGAATCACTTCCTGAAATATATACAATATTTTACTGTGGTTGTCGTCTCAGATGTGGAGGAATCACAGTGGAAACAGGAGTGAAAAATCCACGAATCTCAACGCTCAACCTGTCCAACTGTGTCATAATCCTGTGCTGGAAGGATCCCAAAAATGCATCTCTCTGCTCAGCTCCCAGGACCATATCTCGGCGCACCTGCTCCATCTGAGTCTCAATAGAAGCCAGTCGCTCCCAAGCTCGCTGTACCGATAAGTCCATGCCAGATATCATCTGGTCACTCTGAGAGGTAGCTGCCCTGACCTTCGCCAATCCTCTGCTCAACTCATCCAATCTCTCCCAAACCCTCTCCTGGAAAGCTGTCTGCTCCCTCCTCAACTCACTAAAAGAAGTCTCAAACTGCGTCATCGATGCTGTCATAGACTGAATCTCAGATATCAAAGTCTGGACCAAAGAAGCATCTAGATGTGGAGCTGAGGGTGGAGGGGCTGTGGAAGAAGATGGCTCATCATGCCCCTGAGCATACCGACTCATATCTGGAGAAGAGAATGGAATATCACTCCTCCGTCTCACCCTCCTACTGGAAGTAGTGGCTGTCGCTCTCTGTGGCGGATGTGGTGGCAGAGCATCAATATCGTGATCAGCTGGCGGGTGGGCATCATCAGAATCTCCCTCTCCATCATCACCCAAGTCATGGGCCTCCATCTCCTCCGCTCTCCTAAGTCTATATCCACTCTCGGAAGAAGGATCCTCTATAACTATCCTACATCTAAGCACTACCTCCTCATCAATCAAGTATGATGACCTCAAGGCTGGTCCCATGTCAGGAGTAGGCAGATGCAGGGCTCTCATGATCAAGGTGATCAATCCACCAATCCCGATCCTCTTCCCTGAAGTAGCGGTGGCTCTCTTCAGTTGCTTACACAACCAAGGTACGGCATTAACTCTGGTGCCGGTCTCCATAGCATATAAAAAGAATAAGTCTGGTGTGCTCACATTGCTAGGACACCCTGGTCGCATGAACACTGATGAAGTCATCACTCGGTGTAAGTACTGATAGACTGGAGAGCGGAGCTTCGTTGACTTTGTGTTTCTCGCATGAAAATCCATATTGGGCTTCCCAATAATAGCCCAATGCACAGCTGAGTCACCCACAACATGCACCTCCCCATCCACTGGCAACCTCAAGTATCTAGCCAGGTCAGCAATCGATAGAGAATAAGGGATATTGCGCACTCTAAACTGGATGGTATTCCGATCATCCAGAGATAACCTAGGAGAGTACTGAAATGTACTAAGGAACTCCAATGTTATCTCAGGATAAGTCGGACCATTTAGAGAAAAGAACTCCTCCCATCCAATATTTCTCAGCAAAGCTAATACCCTCTCTTGAATGCCCAGGTCAATGAGTGTCTTCATGCTCATAAACCTACTCAAAATAATAATCTTTGCAGCCAGCTTATTGAACAGGGTGCGCTGCTCTGGAGTCAACCAATCAGGAGGCTGAATGGGCGCTGATGGTTGCTCCTCTCTATTGCGAACCATGGTTCCTAAAAAAGAAAGTAAACACTTTGTTCACAACATTCTTGGTTTCATTAAGCGCATACCACATCTATAACTAAATTGGAAGAATAATATCAAAACTCACCAAAACTTCACAACAGAAATTTGCACAATAAATATACTTTCTAGCTAATGATGATGCAAAAATTGAAACATTAAGCATAAGGCAAATGTATAAACATAGTGAAGTACAAAGTCTATGCACAAAATAGTAAAAATTAGAAGATTGCACAAATTAGAATTTAAATAAATTAAAGATGAAAAGCACAAGGCGTAAAATAGAAATAAGCACAAGTAATCAATTCTTGAAGTGCAATTGCCAAGAATAAAATGAATGCAATTATTGGAGAATAACAGAGAAAAATGCAAAGTCTACTTAATCACTGCGTCATTCACAGCAAAAATATGTAGGAAAAATTCAAAGTTGCATGTAATTAAGAATGTGAAAAATTGGCATCCAAAACAACTTATCCTAATCCCATCAAGTTGGGAACTAGCAAACATGCATTTGCCTCAATTCAATTAAGCACAATATCAATTGCATTTAAATTAAAAACTAAGAGCAATAGCAAATACTTCTAAAACAAAATAAAAGCCAAGCACAATCTCAAGCAAATTGAATTTAACTTGCAAAATTTTCTTTCCATATTCATACAATGCATAATTGCCGCAATTATCTCAAAGCAATTCAATTCAGAATTTTTAAGTCCAAACTCCCCATTTCCAGCAGCTATATTTCAAGATAATAGTGCGATAATATACCCCATCTAACACAATGATTTTTAAGCTCAAACTCAATTATAATGGTACCCATCAACTCAATACTGTCATAATGAGCAATTTAGCAAAGAAGCAAATATGAAATTAGGCTCAAAATAATTGCTCAATATACCAAATGCTAAGATAAATTCCACAGTTAAAAGCTCCAAATCAGCAGTGAGTACACAACCTGATTTATGCAAAATAAATCTGAAACTATCCTCAACAAATCATATTGACAGAGCTGGGCAAAATAAATTGATAAATATGTTGCATTAATCACATGATCAGTCTATTAATTTACTTGCATTTCTCATTCAGGCATTTCATCAAACAGGTGATGAGCATTATTACAACTAGATTTTTAAGCTCAATTTTCCCAATCCTAAACATCCATTCTGTCCATGTTGGCCCAAAGAAGCAAAACACATCAAAAATTACAACTAACACAACAAAATTACCAATTTAAGATCAAGCACAGTCCACTAAAATGAGAAAATAACAATGCGAAGAGTGAGGAAATTACATACCTGGAAATGTCGAATTTAGCTACTGACTTAAGAAAATTTGGAAGATAAATAATAGGATAGAGAGAGAGGACTCTTAATTCTTTTAACCCAAAGAAATCTGGAATTTATTGCAGAAATTATGGGCAAGATTAGAATCGGCATAAAAAAAATTGCAGAAAGAAGATGAAGAGAATTCCATTTAAACTCTATAAAATTGTATAAAATTAAAATTACCTGAGATTAGCTTGGTTTGCAAATGAAGATCGAAGAGAAATTGAGAGAAAATTTTGATTTTGAAGAATAGGGGGGAACAGAGGAGAAGAAAAGAGAAAGGAGAAAGAAACAGGAGCGAGAAATGAGCACAGTCTATGTTAAAGGGGGCTGTACGAAAACGCACAACTGTGCTTTTTCCAGCGCTGCGTTTCGGCGTGCTTTTTGAATGAAAGCATAGCTGTGCTTAATGTTGTGGAAACTCGGGTTGATTTCCACCAAATTCACCTCGAACACTATTGAGCAGGTGAATAAAGTGTAAACGATTGTACTAAAAAATCACACAAGGTAAAATTCTCAAGATAGAATTTTCCTAAGTAATTTAACAGCACAATAATTCACTAACAATATACCCGACAATAGCTATTAAATAGACAAATAAAGAACACCAGAATTTAACGAGGTTCGGCCAATTATGCCTACGTCCTCGGACACTACTAATATTATATTTCACTATTTCAAAGAAATAATACAAGTGAAATATTTACTAATTGCCTTAGAAAGATTGGCAATTTTGGGATGGATTGAATTAGGAAAGGGGGATTATATTTATAGCTTAACAATCCCCCCTTCCCCTTACATTTTCCCGATGTGGGATTGAGGAGAATACAAAATTTTCAACAATATTTGTCAACAATTGTGGCAATTGTGGAGGAGCCACAAAATTTGACTTTTCAACAAATCTCCACCTTGGCGAACTCCACATTTTCAAATCTCTCACAAGCTCAATTTTAGTAGTGTCACCAAATGCGCTTCACAGCGCCCAACTTTAACTTTTAAAAATATTGATCAAGTCCAAACAATGTTACAACTTGACCGCAGTCACCACTTTTGTGAACATATCAGCAGGATTATCAGTGGTCCTAATCTTCTGGATTGTTACTCCACCTTCTTCCAGAACCTCTCGTACAAAGTGATAACGAATATCGATATGCTTCGTCCTTGCATGGTAAACTTGATTCTTTGCCAAATGAATAGCACTCTGACTATCACAATGCACTTTGATGTGCTTCTGTTGAACCCCTAATTCACCAAGCAACCCTTGAAGCCAAATTGCCTCCTTCACAGCCTCTGTAACTGCCATATACTCTGCCTCCGTAGTGGACAAAGCAACTGTTGACTGTAAAATAGACTTCCAACTAACTAGTGCCTTCGCAAGAGTAAACACATAACCAGTAGTTGATCGCCGTTTGTCCAAATCACTAGCATAGTCGGAATCACAATATCCAACTACACATTGACCATCTTGATCATCTTGCTGAAATACCAAACCAACATCTACGGTGTTCAGAATGTACCGCAGAATCCATTTCACAGCTTGCCAATGTTCCTTTCCCGGATCATGCATATACCTGCTCACGACCCCAACTGCCTGTGAAATATCGGGCCTTGTATACACCATAGCATACATCAAGCTACCAACAGTATTTGCATACGGTACTTTTGCCATGTATTCTCGTTCTGCTACATTCTTTGGAGACAAAGATGTACTGAGCTTGAAATGAGGAGCAAGAGGAGTACTAACATGTTTTGACTTTTCATTCATGCCAAAACGTTTTAGCACTTTTCTCAGATACTGTTTCTGAGTCAAACAAAGTCTCCCCAATTCTCTATCTCTGCTTATCTCCATACCGAGAATCTTCTTAGCTTCACCTAGATCCTTCATTTCGAACTCCCTGTTCAACTGAGTCTTTAACTTCTCAATCTCTATCAGACTCTTGGAAGCTATCAACATATCATCAACATAAAGAAGAAGATATATGTAGGATCCATCTTGTAGCTTGCGCAAATATACACAATGATCATATTTGCTTCTTGTGTACTTTTGCCCCATCATAAACTTGTCGAATCGTTTGTACCACTGCCTCGGAGATTGCTTCAATCCGTACAATGATTTTTCAAGCTTGCACACCATATTCTCTTTTCCAGCAACTTTAAATCCTTCGGGCTGAACCATATAGATTTCCTCCTCCAAGTCTCCATGTAAAAATGCAGTTTTTACATCCAACTGAACTAGTTCCATATCCAATTGTGCTACCAAAGCCAACAAAATTCGAATGGAGGAATGTTTTACAACTGGAGAAAAAACTTCATTATAGTCAATTCCCTCCGTCTGAGCGTAGCCTTTAGCCACCAGTCTTGCTTTGTAGCGCACATCATCCTTATCAGGAAATCCATCTTTCTTTGCATATACCCATTTGCACCTAATTGCCTTCTTTCCCTTCGGTAGAGTAGCTAACTCCCACGTCTGATTCTTATGAAGGGACTGCATTTCATCATTCATGGCTTTCCTCCACTTCTCTGCTTCTGAACTTTTGACTGCTTCATTATAAGTGGTAGGAATGTCATCCGTTGCAATTTGGAATGCGTAAGCCACCATATCAACATAGCGAGCAGGCTTTTTGATTGTCCTCTTTGGCTTACTTAATGCAATTGATTCAGATTGCTGCAGAGGTTCTTGGGTTAAAACCTCTTCTTCATCTGACTCCTCATCTACCATAGGAGTTTCTGCATCTGCTTCATCATTTGCTGGGATAACAATTTTTCTTTCAAACTCCACCTGTTTTGGAGTACCATCTGTTTGCTCAATACTTTCATTTGTCACATTTCTCAGCATGGTAGATTCATCAAAGGTAACATCCCTGCTGAAAATTATTTTCTTTGATTCTGGACACCAAAGTCGATATCCTTTCACACCAGAGGTGATCCCCATGAAAATTGCTTTCTTTGCACGTGAATCCAACTTCGATTCCTTAATGTGATAGTATGCAATGGAACCAAACACATGTAAGGAATTATAATCTGTAGCAGGTTTTCCAAACCATTTCTCCAATGGCGTTTTACCACCATTAGCAGTAGATGGTAGGCGATTAATGAGATGGCAAGCATATGTAACAGCTCCAGCCCAAAATTCTCTGCCCAACCCAGCATTGGACAACATACACCGAACTTTCTCCAGCAATGTTCGGGTCATACGTTCTGCCACCCCATTCTGTTGTGGTGTATTTCTGACTGTGAAGTGTCTGACAATGCCTTCATCTTCACACACCTTCATAAATGGATCACTCCTGTATTCCCCGCCATTATCTGTACGGAGATGCTTGATCTTTCGGCCTGTTTGAGTTTCCATCATTTTTTTCCATTTGAGGAAAACTCCCAGCACTTCATCCTTAGTCTTTATAGTATACACCCAAACTCTCCGGGAAAAATTATCAACAAAGGTCACATAGTAGTGTTTTCCTCCCAAAGAAGTCGTCTTGGAAGATCCCCACACATCAGAATGAACATAATCCAAAATACCCTTGGTATCGTGGATTGCTGTTCCAAATTTCACCCTTGTCTTTTTCCCTTTGACACAATGCTCGCAAAAATCCAATTTGCAAGTCTGAACTCCTTTCAATAATCCTTGTTTCACCAGAAGATTCAAGGATTTTGCACCTGCATGCCCCAAGCGCATATGCCATAACCTGGTTGCTTCCAACTCCTTTTCACCAGTAGAAGCCACTGTTGTTATGCCAATAACAGTAGTACCTTGGTAATGGTACAATCTGTTATTCTTTCGAATTCCCTTCAACACCACAAGTGCACCAGAAATTATTTTCATTACTCCGCCTTTTGCTCGTACCTCGAAACCCTTTTCTTCTAGAGCTCCCACGAAAATGAGATTCTTTGATAAACTGGGCACATAACGAACATCCTTCAAGATTCTGATTGATCCATCATGGTTTTTTAAACGAATGAAACCAATCCCATGTGTGTTGAGAGAGGCATCATTTGCTATATAAACAACTCCATCTTCTAGTTCTCTAAATTCATAAAACCAATCCCAATTGGGACACATATGATGACTGCAACCTGAATCAAGCAGCCATACACTAGAAGAGCTCGTTGACGTTGTAACAGCAAGTGAGAAATCTGAGTCTTCATCATTACACTCAACTACATTTGAATCTGCAACAGCCTTTCCCTTATCAGGTTTGCCCTTATACTTCAGCTTAGGACAATCTTTCTTCCAATGCCCTTTTTCTCGACAAAAGGCGCATTCGTCTTTGCCCAATTTGGGCCTTGACTTCGATCTCCAATTCTTTCCTTTAGTCTGGCTCTGCGACCGACCTCTCACTATTAGAGCTTCTGTAGCTCCACTTGTGCTTTCTTTCTTGTCTTTCTTTCTCAGTTCATAACTATACAAGGCAGCACAAACTTCACTGAGAGTCACAGCAGCCTTCCCATGAAGTAGAGTCATTTCAAGAAACTCAAACTCCTCAGGAAGCGATCCCAACAACATCAAAGCCAGATCTTCATCTTCAAATGTCACATCCAAATTCAATAAATCAGCGACTAACTGATTAAAACTGGTAATGTGATCATTTATTGTGGTACCCGCAACATAATTGAAACGAAACAGTCTTTTCTTCATGTGAAGCTTATTCTGACTGCTTTTCTTCAAGAATTTTTCCTCCAGCGCCTTCATCAATTTACTTGCAAAAGCTTCTTTCGAGAAAGCATACTTTTGCTCTCTAGAAAGGCACGATCGAATTGTACCACATGCCAAACGATTGAGTCTCTTCCATTTTTTCTCATCAATATCATCTGGTTTACTTTCTTCAAGGGCAATGTCTAGACCTTGCTGAAAGAGAGCGTCTAGAACCTCACTTTGCCACATACCAAAATGACCCATACCATCAAAAATTTCCACCGCAACTCTTGCATTTGCCATCATATTGGACGAGAAAAAATAAGTGGATGGATTTGTCCTTTCAGCTACAATTACTATTCAATAGCTGCCAATGCGGAATGACAATAGCCAAAGGAAAAATCTTTTATGATGTGGAAGATCAGCCTACGTTGCAACCACAGAGCATACTAAGAAAGAACCTAGGCTCTGATACCAATTGTTGTGGAAACTCGGGTTGATTTCCACCAAATTCACCTCGAACACTATTGAGCAGGTGAATAAAGCGTAAACGATTGTACTGAAAAATCACACAAGGTAAAATTCTCAAGATAGAATTTTCCTAAGTAATTTAACAGCACAATAATTCACTAACAATATACCCGACAATAGCTATTAAATAGACAAATAAAGAACACCAGAATTTAACGAGGTTCGGCCAATTATGCCTACGTCCTCGGACAGTACTAATATTATATTTCACTATTTCAAAGAAATAATACAAGTGAAATATTTACTAATTGCCTTAGAAAGATTGGCAATTTTGGGATGGATTGAATTAGGAAAGGGGGACTATATTTATAGCTTAACAATCCCCCCTTCCCCTTACATTTTCCCGATGTGGGATTGAGGAAAATACAAAATTTTCAACAATATTTGTCAACAATTGTGGCAATTGTGGAGGAGCCACAAAATTTGACTTTTCAACAAATTGGTATCAAAAGCACGGCTGTGCTTTCGAACGTCACGCGCATCAGCAAGAATCAACGAGAACACAGCTGTGTCCATGCGCAAGGCACAGCTGTGTCACGCAGCAAGAGGCGCGCGCACATGGAGCAACGACGTGCAAATATCGCCCAGAAGCACAGCTGTGCTTCGCCTTTTTCCGCCAGCAGTCGCGCAACCCTAGCCAAAACACAGCTGTGCTTCTCAAAGCACAGCTGTGCTTTTCTGCAGTATAAAAATCAAAGAACGCCGCTGCATTCGGGGGAGTTTTTTTAGTTAGTTTAGTTTTTATTTTTGTTGCTCTTTCTTTAGGCTAGACTTAGGATTATTTTCTCTTAATTTTCAGCAACAATTTATTTTATTTTCATGTTTTAATTTTCCTTTTAAATTCTGTTTAGCTTAGATTTAATTTTGAATTGCAATCTCCTTCTTAAATAATTTAGATCAATTTAGTTTAAATCTATATTTTGGGGATTCAAGTGCATCCCAAGGTTGAAGAACAAGAACTTCAAGATCTATTTTCTCTCTCATCAAGGGTGTATTCTAAACTCCAAAAACTTGACGCGACCTCAGCAAGTGTACTGAATCGGCAAATAATATAGTGATGTATAGTTAAGGCCACAAGTTATCGAACCCAAGGGACTGTGTTGCGTAAATTTTAACAATTAAATGTATGCTAAAGAATTCCCAATTATGTGATGAATTATCTAAAGAATAAATTCAGAAATATAATTAATAAAATCACTAATACAAGAATATTAAAAGAATCAATACTACTACAGATTTTATGAAATAACTTAAAAGATCTTGTCAAGGAATACCCATCCTCCCCAATAATGCCATGTAAATGCTTCAACTTCTCAATAACATATGTAAATCAGTGAACAACCTAGCCTATACCATAACCTGCCTTTCGGATCAAGCTTTTCTAACATATGCACCTACCACCCTGGATTCAGCACATATCTTAGCATCGAAACAGGTCTTAAGTCCTAAGCTTAGATGATCCTACCATCCCGGATTAAGATATCAAAGCTCAATTATCTTCTACAATTCTGAACCTATTAAAATAGAGATCTGCAGATTCAACTACCTTCCCCGATTAATCAAATCAGTGGAAATCAATAGAAATAGAACAGATTATATATAAGCTAATGAAATAAATACAATCAAAGATGATCACAGCAGATCAATCTTAAACCTTGCATTAAATTCAATAACTAAAACAGATAAATTTGGAGAAGATAAAACTGAAACATATGCATAAATCAATCCACACAAAGTATTCACATGATTATTGGGGATTCAAGACATCCCTTAACAAGAAAGGAACTACTCACTCATAATGGAAATAAAAACTGAATTAAATAGAGAGAAGTTGATGTTACCCATTTGAGATCTGAAAATGAAATTCTTACAATAATAAAATTGATGTTCTTCCCGTTCAATCTGTTCTCAAAACTTAAATAATAACCTCCCACTATCACTGATTATTCAATCCAGATTTAAAAATAACAACAGCTTAAATTAAATTCTCAAAACTATATGAAAAATCTCAATCTTAAGTTACAGAAAATAAATATCCCCTCCTTGTTTTTAAAAATCCAATCGACCCCTTTTCTGTCTAACTTCAGTCCCTAAATAACCGTTAAAAGTTCAAAGTCAAAAGGTGGCCTTCAAAGTCTTTGATTTTGTGCAGATTTGGTTCACAAATAGGTTACACGGCGGTATGAGAGTCTCTCACCGCCGTGTAACTTGCCTCTGGTTAAAAATCTTGATATTTTGCTCCCCTTGTCCAGTGCCGCAATTGTTGGGATTTTTACGCCTCACACGGCGGTATGATAATTCCATGCCGCCGTGTAGCTACTTACGTAAGTGATGATTCCCGTGGTACACGGCGGTATGGATGTTCCTTACCGCCATGTAAGTCCTTTCAATTGTATTGTGACATTTTCGTGGTACACGGCGGTATGGATATTCCTTACTGCCATGTAAGCTTCCTAAAATCTCCAAAAACAACACAAAATTTTAGTTTAGTATCTCAGATAATATCTAATAAAACTTTAACAAAAATATATTGAAATAGGAACTTTTAAACTCAAAAGTAAGCTGGAAATTCATATAAAAACAACATATATTTTGAACTTATCAAAATACCCCACACTTAGCTTTTGCTCGTCCTCGAGTAAAATACCTCTTCAATTCCAACTGTCTCAATTTTCAAGCAAGAAAATGGAAATTTAAAACACCAAGAAAACACTTAGTAAATTCCACTTGAGAGCAATTCTTACTTAAACAAAACTCAAAAGAAGAAAATACAATTAAATTTCCAGTGTGTGTGTGCAAAGGCCAAAACCAAAGTTTTAATAAGTTTCAAAATTAAAATTCCAGCACCAATCAATCAATGACCAAATAAGTTAGTGCACGAATGCACATCTAGTTTCTCAATTGAAACACTAGAAATACCATAGGCCTCTCCTTTAGTACCGGAACCCGAAGGTCATCTCCACTGAACAAATCAAGACAAAACATGATCATTAGGTCTTAAACAGGTTGTAATGCAATGTTCGACCGGTGATGGCTAATAAGGAAAGTTTAGCAAATCAACAAAGATTCAGCCACTCTACCGACTATTACTGCTACCCAATAAAATTTTTCCATAACCTACTTCCAAATTAACCACAGTTTCCAAGACTTAGCTATCTCCCATGAAAAATTTTGCATCCCAAGAAAATGAGAAGATGGAATTTTCTTTTCCAAACCCAACCATCCAAGAATATGAGCATATTATTTTTCAATAGAAGGTACCCCACACTTGAATTTTTCTATAGACTTTTTTTTATTATTATTATTATTTTTATTATTATTATTTTTTTAAATAGAGATAAAGAAGATAAACTATCCCACACTTGAATATTTCAGTACTTATAATCAGCTACCAATTTCATATCAAATCATAAGGCATTATCTTCATTTTCTTTTCTTTTCAACTTACTAAAACATTCAGTCTAACTTGCTCTTGCCAATTAAATCAAAACTCATTCACACCACCTTATGAACTCAATCACCCAAACTTTCCAACAGCAACCCCCCCACAATCCTAGAGTGGCCAGCTCTCCTATAAGGGTAAGCTAAAGGCTTTTTAGGTTTAATGGTAACAATAAGTCGTGCGAACAAGAAAATTCTCAAAATACGCATTTAGCATACTTAATTAGGCTCAAAATTGGCTAACAAGGGTAATTAATTCCATATGTAGGAGAAAGTTTATTTAAAGTGACTTAACAAAGAAAGATGCCTAAATCATGTCAAAATTCATGCCTTAATTGTTATATCGTTTCGAAGGGCAATGAGGAAGGTTCTAGTGCTCTAAAGACTTTCTGATCAAGAGATTTCATGACTGATTTTTCTTGTCTTGTAAAAACTGGCCTAAGTGCAAAATTTTGGAAATATTAATTGTATGCTCTAGTTTGAACAATGTTAGGAAGAAAAATTCTTAAACAGAAACTTACTCTCTTGCTAACTAAATGCTCTGAATAACCTTTTCAAGATTGAAAATTAAGCTGGAATAATCAAATTAAAAGTTTGCTAAACTAATCATGAGGAAAATTAATAAGTTCAAATCAACCACAACACAACTCAAGTAAACTACAGCCAGAAACACATAACATAAAACAAGAAACACAAATTATGAAAACAAAATGCACAAGCGTAAATAGATCACAACTAATATCTAAAATGCTGAAAATTAAACCAAAGTAGAATTAGACTAGAGTACTGCAGGGTTAGACAATATCAAGTTATACCAATTGATTCACTTACCCCACACTTAAAAACTTGTTGTCCCAAGCAAGTAAACAAAACAAAAAAAAAAGAACTAAAAATAAAAAGTAAAAAGTCATGAGTAAACAGAATAGTTAATCAGAAAAACTCCCAGAAATTTATGTCACTCATTGTGGAGGTGGTTGTGGAGGAAAGCGATCCATTATGGTCCGGTAAAAATGCTCCTGCTCCTCTCTCGAAAGAGCTACCGAATGCTCCAGTCGCGCCAAACTCTGTGCCTGCAGGGCCAGCTGCTGCTCATGCATATCTAGGCGTCCCATAATCTGAACATGTTCAGCATGGGTATCCTCCATAAAGCTCTCCCACTGATCTAAGCGAGAATTAATCTGAGCCTGCCCAGTCTGCAAAGCCTCAAAATGGGCAGTAAACTGGGAGAAGTCATAGGCTGGCATACCTAGTGCAGGTCCTGCAGCAGCTGCACCTGCAGCCTCCTCTGGCTGCTCATCCTCTTCCTCAGCCCCTTCCACTGGCAACTGAACTCGACCCCTTTCAATGAGGCGCAAGTATTCTTCCCTTGTGGACAATCGGACTTGATCATGAAAATGATGATCATCCACAATGATCCTCAAATTCTTCAGCATCTTAAAGTCTATTAAATTACTATCTCCCAAATCTGGACCCAATGAGCTAAGGCCTACTCTCTTAGCCAAAACTGTGACCACCCATCCGATTGCGATCTTCTTTACTTTCCTGGGATTACCCTGCAAGTCCTCAAATTTCTTCCATAAGAAATATGCTCCATTCAATCGGATCTGGTGGATCATGCAATGTAAAAATAATGCCTTAGCCTGGTTCACCACGCCAGCAGCTTCAATGTGTCCATAAAAAGAGAGGGCAAAAAATCTGTGCAGAATCTGCAATGCATGATCTCGAAGGTGATGCGCCTTTGATTGCCCAGTGACATACCGGGTAGCCGTGACTGGATCTCGAATTGATTCCCAAATAGTTTGTTTATCCAAGTCTGGCACATAACGAGCTCCATCCAATGGAAAACCCAAGGCATCTGCGAACTCATTGAAGGTCAGTGTGTGTTTTCTCTTGTTTAACCAAAATGTTACCTCTCCGGGGTCTTCCTCATCGTCATTATCAATCTTGCAATCTACGGTGGCAAGGAAATCCCGAGTCAACTTCGGATGAACTCTCTCATTTTTCTGAAAAAAATCTGTCCACCCTATCCCAGCAATCAATTCATTGATTTCTTCATTTATCCCCAAGCTCTATAGTGAATCAACATCTAGAAAGGTGGAGGGTAGGAAGGTTGCCTCTGTTAGGCATTTGTATGCGGTGTGGCACCTAGTTGGGACCCAAGATGGTATTGAGCTATCCTGAGAAGATGATGCCTGGTCCGTTCTAGATCTTTTTGGAGCCACTGCATCAATAGATAAACACAATTAGAAGGGACATACAAAAGCTTAAATTTTCAACAAAATAGTAGGCTAGCCGAAATTTAACTAAAAACAATTTGCAGAACATTAAAACTTTAATGCCACAATGATAATCTTTTAACAAGGACAAAGGCCAGCACTTATGATAACAATGCACCCCTTAGTTCCCTTAGCAGCAAATGCACAAAAGAGATAGAATGGAAAAATCACAGCATTCGCATTGCATCATCTTACCGCCATATAGCTCACATTCTTAAATGTTCTCAAATGTTATTCACAACATGAGACAAATATATGGCATGGTATGTGAAAGCCAAAAGATTTCCCAATGATGACAGAAACTATCTAACATAGAAGGGTTGAAAATCACTCATTCAGGCAATTTGTCAAACACTTGGTGGGCACCAATATTTGTGGATAAAAACAACATCTCTCAATCAATTATTGCCCACAATCTTTTCAATTATCATCAAGAAATCCATCTATTAACCAACGCAACATGATTTAAAGGAATAAAGCACTAATTAAATTACCCATTTAGGGTAAAACATACACATCAACCAAATACGTATAAATCCAGCCACAAACCCAAAAACTTTAACAAACCCAGCAACAAATCCATAGAATTCGACATCAATCCAGCCAACAATTCCAAATTAAGACACAAAATCTAACCATTAATTGAAAATTAACACATAAAATCCACTTATTTCTTAAAGAAAGAATTAACTAAGAGAAAAGGAAATGAAAAATACCTAAACCCTAGAACCACAGAGAAACCAAATTAAAAAGAAGAAACGAAAAATAAGAAGAAAAGAAAATGAATGGAACTTACTTGAATTGAAGGAATGCTGATTAGATGTGCAAAAGATGTTCTTGAATTGTGTTTAAACCAAATGAAAAACAAGGAACTTCAAAAATTGTGGGTATCGGTTAGAGAGAGGCGGGAGAGGGAAATTTTGTGTTTAAAAATTGCCAAAAAGAAACTGGTGGCTTGGGATTTAAAAACAGGGTATTTCGTTTTACACGGCGGTATGGACATACCATACCGCCGTGTAAAACGCTATTGGAATCGACATTTTTTTAAAAATCACGAGTTACACGGCGGTATGGGACTACCATACCGCCGTGTAAAACGCTACTGGAATCAGGTATGAAAATGCACGATTCACACGGCGGTATGAGGATTCCTCACTGCCGTGTAAAACGAGTTTTTTTAGAAAAACTTAACCTTTAAACATGCAACAATTACACCAAAAACTCCAAAACGTTCTACACTATTTTCAAAAATTAATGAACCACTAAATAAAAATGCAAATGACCTAAAAATTGAACTTTACTAGAACTTCACAAATTTAAAACAAAAGAGGATAAGATGAGAAATTATTTTAGTTCTGATTTTGAGTCTCAGCTAGACTTTGAATTTACCTCACTCAGCGTCGAAAATAATGATTACCGCTGCCAATTCAGCGCGGTTCTCAAAATACGGTTTTAATCGATGGCCATTTACCTTGAATTCCTCACTCCCAAGTTGTTTTCTGATCGTGATAGCTCCGAAGTCAGTTACACTTACCACTTCAAATGGTCCCATCCATCGCGACTTCAATTTTCCAGGAAACAACCTTAATCGACTATTGTACAATAGGACTTTCATACCTGGAGTGAATTCCTTTCTGATCAGTTTCTTGTCGTGCCATTTCTTCGTATTTTCCTTATACTTCTCAGCTTGTTGGTACGACCAAAAGCGTATTTCTTCCAATTCATTCATCTGGAGAAGTCTCTTCTCACCTGCACTCTTAACATCAAAATTAAGAAATTTAGTTGCCCAATAAGCTTTGTGTTCAAGTTCGACAGGGAGATGGCATGACTTACCATAGACTAACTTAAACGGGGATAACCCTATAGGCATTTTGAATGCGGTTCTATAGGCCCATAAAGCTTCATCCAGCCTCAAATACCAATCCTTCCTAGATGAATTTACAGTCTTTTCTAGAATTGTTTTGAGTTCTCTATTAGAAACCTCAACCTGTCCATTTGCTTGAGCGTGATATGGGGTGGTAATTTTGTGCCTCACACCAAATTTTTTTAATAGGGCAGTAAATTGATGATTAACAAAGTGCCTGCCCCCATCACTAATTACGGCCTTTGGCGTGCCAAACCTAGTGAAAATGTTCCTCCTAAGGAATTCTAGTACAATTTTGGCATCGCGAGTCTTAGTAGCTATGGCTTCTACCCACTTACTCACATAGTCCACAGCTACTAATATATACTCAAACCCAAAAGATATTGGAAAAGGCCCCATGAAATCTATCCCCCACACATCAAATAATTCCACTTCAAGCATATTGTTTAACGGCATTTCATCTTTCTTAGAAATATTTCCTACCCGTTGACATCTATCACATGTTTTCACAAAACTTTGAACATCTTTAAACATGCTAGGCCAATAAAAACCAGAAGATAAAATTTTTGCTACCGTTCGATTTGGCCCATGATGGCCACCAGCTTCCCCACTATGACAAGCCTTAATGATTTCTCCTTTTTCTTCATCTGAAATGCACCTTCTTATTACTTGATCGGCACACAAGCGGAATAAGTACGGGTCATCCCAAATGTAATGTTTGGTATCAGCTCGCAGCTTCTTCCTTTGTTGCCATGTAAAGTCTTTTGGCATAAAGCCTCCTGCAAGAAAGTTGGCTATATTAGCGAACCAAGGAACAGAATTTTCACATGCAAATAAAGCACATATATGTTCATCAGGAAACAAATCCAAAATTTCCCCTTCTTCAATGTGTTCACTCTCCAATCTCAATAAATGATCTGCTACAAAATTTTCTGCTCCCTTCTTGTCCTTGATTTCCAAATCAAACTCTTGCAATAACAGCACCCATCTAATCAGCCTTGGCTTGGATTCCTTTTTGGCAAACAAATGCCTCAAAGCTGCATGGTCTGACCACACCACGATTTTTGCTCCCAGCAAGTAAGGTCTGAACTTTTCAAAAGCATACACAATTGCTAGAAGTTCTTTCTCAGTGGTTGTGTAATTAACCTGTGCTCCTGTCAAAGTATGACTGGCATAATAAACTGCACAAAATACTTTATCTCGCCTATGTCCCAGCACTGCCCCAACTGCAAAATCACTAGCATCACACATTAATTCAAACGGCAAATTCCAATCCGGACATATAATTACCGGAGCTGAAATTAGCCGTTGCTTCAAAGTTTCAAAAGCTAGCATACATTCACTGTCAAAATTAAAAGGAGCATCTTTCATAAGCAAATTTGACAAGGGTTTAGCAATTTTCGAGAAATCTTTGATAAAACGACGATAAAACCCTGCATGCCCTAAGAAACTCCTAATGCCCTTTACACTAGTTGGAGGTGGCAACTTCTCTATCACCTCTACCTTGGCCTTATCGACCTCTATCCCATTTTCAGAAATTTTGTGTCCAAGTACAATGCCATCTCTCACCATAAAGTGTCATTTTTCCCAATTTAGTACTAAGTTGGTTTTTTCACACCTCCCTAGCACTACATCAAGATGCTCTAAACAATTTTTAAAGTCAGCCCCATAAATAGTGAAATAATCCATAAAAACCTCCATAAATTTCTCTATGAAGTCATGAAAAATAGCCATCATACACCGCTGAAACGTAGCCGGTGCATTACATAATCCGAAAGGCATTCTCCTATAGGCGAATGTGCCATAAGGGCAAGTAAAAGTTGTTTTCTCTTGGTCTTCAGGGGCTATAGGGATTTGTAAATATCCCGAGTACCCATCTAAAAAACAGTAGAACTTATTTCCTACTAACCTTTCTAACATTTGGTCAATAAATGGCAAGGGGAAATGGTCTTTTCTCGTGGCATTGTTTAACCTTCTGAAATCAATACAAACTCTCCATCCTGTAACAGTACGAGTTGGAATCAATTCATTCAGCTCATTTTTAACCACAGTCATCCCCCCTTTCTTAGGCACGCACTGTACTGGGCTAACCCACTTACTGTCAGAAATAGGATAGATAATACCTGAGTCAAGGAGTTTCAATACCTCCTTCTTTACCACTTCTTGCATTGCCGGATTAAGTCTCCTTTGGGGTTGAGCAACCGGCTTACATTCTTCTTCCATCGGAATTCGGTGTGTGCAGTAACTTGGGTCAATCCCCTTCAAATCTGAGGTTTCCCATCCAATGGCTCCCTTGTGCTTTTTCAGCACCTCAAGCAGCATTTTTTCCTCGATATCTGTCAACAAAGAAGAAATGATCACTGGCTTTTTCTCATCTTCTAAAAATACATATTTTAAATGAGAAGGAAGGGGTTTAAGTTCAGAATTTGAATCCCCCTCTTTTGGTTTAAACTCTTCTTGTTGTACTTCCTCTCTTCCATCTTCTTTTTCTACAGCTGCTATTACTTCTCCTTCTATTTTCTTTTCCAATTTTTCATCCTCCAATGAATATATTAAACTCACATCCACTGGATCAGCTCCCAAAACCTTTTCTTGTACTTCCTCTATACACTCATCTACTGCATCCATAAAATAAACAGACTCCTCCACATCACCCATTGGATACTTTTGAGCCTTGTTCATATCCACCACTAATTTCTCATCATTGAATCTCAAGGTGACCGTCTGACCATGTACATCAATCAGCGCCTTTGCTGTATTTAAAAATGGTCTTCCCACAATCAATGGTATCTTCCGATCCTCTTCCATTTCCATTACTACAAAATCTACTGGAAAAATATATTTCCCCACTTTTACCAATAAATCCTCAATCACTCCTTTGGGTCTCCTTACTGACCTATCTGCAAGTTGGAGTCTCATTCCAGTCTCCTTGAGCTCTCCAAGATTCAGCTTCCTGCAAATAGAATAAGGCATCAAATTTATGCTTGTCCCTAAATCACATAAAGCATTTCTATTAAAATCTTCACCAATTGCACAGGGTAGAGTGAAACTACCTGGATCCTCCAATTTTTCAGGAATTTTGTTCATTATCAATGCACTGCAATTTTCTGTAAGCTGCACAGTTCCATGCCCTTCTAATTTCTTTTTATTGGAACATAATTCTTTCATGAATTTAGCATAGTTAGGCATGTGAGCTAAAGCTTCAGCAAATGGTAGATTAATATGTAGTTTCTTAAACATTTCTAAAAATCTAGCCAATTGCTCATTTTTCTTTTCTTTTTTAGCTACAGCAGGAAATGGCAATCTATTGATATCAAGATCCTCTACCCTAGGATTCACTAGACTTTTACCCTTATCATTTTTAGGAGCCTTTTCATTAACCTCTACCTTAGAGTTAGGATTACTTACCTCCCGCATTGGCTCCTCCTTACTTATGGATGGTGAAGAATTTTTACCTTGGTCCTTTCTTGGTGCCATCTCTCTGCCACTTCTCAATGTGATTGCTTTCGCCTCTTCCTTAGGATTCCGGTCCACATTCGACGGAAATGTTCCTTGTTGTCTTTGAGACACAGAATTTGCAAGCTGTCCCAATTGAGTTTCTAAATTCCTCATTGACGCATCTTGATTCCGATTCCATTGTTCTTGGGATTTCCATCTTGTTTCTTGATTAGACATAAATTGTTGCTGGCTATTCACAAATTGTTGTTGACTGTTTATGAAATTAGCCAACATATCTTCAATATTTAGCTTCTTTTCTTGAACAAGTGGCCTTGGTTGATATCCCGGTGGGTGATAAGTTTGAGAATGGGATTGGTTTGAACCCTGCCCTTGGTTATAGTTCGATGGATATGGTGCTTGGTATTGAGTGGACGATTGATGTTGGTATGACTGATTGTGGTTATTATGCATGTTTTGATTGAAAGGGGCTCTTCCTTGTGGTTGAGAAGATGATGCATTCTGATTTCCATCCTTCCAAGAGAAGTTAGGCTGGTTCCTCCAAACTGGGTTATAAGTGTTGCTGTAAGGGTCATTCCTGCGGTAGTCTCCTACAGCATTTACATCTCCCATAGTTCCACCTTCTTGACTATATTGACCGCTTTCATACTGCCCACTCTCTTGAGAGACTGAGGACACATTTCGAACCTTCAATCCACTCATCTCCTTCTACATTTATTCTATCTGTGCCTTCAGCATTGATACTTCATCCACATTGTGTATTCTTGGCCTTTTTGGAATTGATCTTGGAGCAGCCCATTGAGCATCATTTGCTGCAATCTCATCCAACATAAGAAAAGCTTATTCTGGCAACCTATTCAAAAAGGAACCTCCTGATGATGCATCCAAAAGTGACCTTATCTGTGGTGTGACTCCAGCATAGAACAAAGTCATCAATTGATGTACAGCTATCTCATGATGCGGACAACTTCTCAATAATCTCCTAAATCTCTCCCAAGCCTCATGGAAAGGCTCTTCATTCATTTGAGCAAAACCCATAATGCTGTTATGAATTCTTGCAGTCTTGGTGGGAGGGAAAAATCTCATTAAGAATTTCTCTTGTAATTGCTCCCACGATCTTATTGATTGACTCGGTAACATCTGCAACCAATCCCTTGCTTTTCCAATCAAAGTAAATGGGAACAATTTCAACCTTACTGCGTCAGAAGTGACACTCGGTATCTGAACTGTGTCACTGACATCCAAAAATATATCTAAATGCTGCGCAGGATCCTCCAATTCTGATCCTGAAAACTGGTTTCTTTGTACCATAGTAATGGTTGCTGGTTTAAGTTCAAATTGCATTCCCCTAGGTAACACAATTGTCCTGTGATCCTCATTCCATCTTGGTACAGCATAGTCTTTTATTGTCCTCTGCCTTGGGACTTCTTCTCCATAATTACCTGGCATATCTTCTTGTGCTCGTGGCACTTGTTCGTTCTCGGGAGGAAATTCATCAATAGGGAGAGGATTATTTTTCATGTTGTTGTCTCTGTTGGCTCTCCTACGTTGACGCAAAGTTCTCTCGATTTCAGGGTCGTAGGGTGCTACTTTTTCGTGCCTCAATCTGCTCATACACCACAACTACCTGAAAAAAAATAAAAATAACAAAATCAGAAAAATAAAAACACATACAAATAAGAATTAAAACTTACTAACAACGCCAGGTCCCCGGCAACGGCGCCAAAAACTTGACGGGTCCTCGGCAAGTGTACCGAATTGACAAGTAATAAAGTGGGGTATATTTAAGACCCCGAGTTATCGTACCCAAGGGAACAAGGATTGTCCAGTTAAATATCTATAGATGGGTGAATTTGAGATGTCCCCAATTTGTTTGGTGGAGAAAACTAAGCTAAGCACGAAAATAAATTAACAATTAAATATAAAATTGGTCATCAAGAAATTACTCAAGGATGAAATTAAATGCTTAGGAAATTCTATCCTCATATATGTAACTGAAAATTGGTAAAATAATATAACATGAAATTCTGGACAACCTAACTGAGCCCAAGCCTACCATCCCTGGATTAAGCTATTCTAATTAACAAACCTACCATCCCTGGATTGAGTCTATTAATTAGCTTAAGCGCGGGTTACCAAATCCTAGATCTAAGACCACCTACCATCCCTGGATTAAGTTATCTCAAACCTATTTATTCCTCACTATTCTTAATCTAATAACATTAACACCCACAAACCAACCTACCATCCCTGGATTAAGCTGAAAATATACATGCAAATATTAAAAGAACAGAGCATTTATACAAACAATAATTTTCGGATTTAGCTCCAATCATCATTATAATTGCAACCAATATATAACAAGAGGAATAAAAGAAAACATGGAAATATTTATTAAATCCAAATATCCAAAATACAAATATGATTCAAGAACTCCCAAGCATGATTAACTACTCTAACATCAAGAATATAAACATAAAAGATGGAAAATTAAGGTTTAGAATACACCCTTGATGAGAGAGAAAATAGATCTTGAAGTTCTTGTTCTTCAACCTTGGGATCCACTTGAATCCCCAAAATATAGATTTAAACTAAATTTATCTAAATTATTTAAGAAGGAGATTGCAATTCAAAATTAAATCTAAGCTAAACAGAATTTAAAAGGAAAATTAAAACATGAAAATAAAATAAATTGTTGCTGAAAATTAAGAGAAAATAATCCTAAGTCTAGCCTAAAGAAAGAGCAACAAAAATAAAAACTAAACTAACTAAAAAAACTCCCCCGAATGCAGCAGCGTTCTTTGATTTTTATACTGGAGAAAAGCACAGCTGTGCTTTGAGAAGCACAGCTGTGTTTTGGCTAGGGTTACGCGACTGCTGACGGAAAAAGGCGAAGCACAGCTGTGCTTCTCGGCGATATTTGCATGCCGTTGCTCCGTGTGCGCGCGCCTCTTGCTGCGTGACACAGCTGTGTTCTCGTTGATTCTCGCTGATGCGCGTGACGTTCGAAAGCACAGCCGTGCTTTTAATTGAAAGCACAACTGTGCTTTAGGTAGAAATTTCTCTCCTTCCACAATTTCTTCTAAAATCAACCCCAAACCTCCATTTTAGCTCCGGATTAAAATAAAACACCTGAAAACATCCCAAAATTTATTAAAAATTATAAAAACATTATAAATTAATAAAAATACAAAAACTAATTATTTATTATTAAAATTAAATAAATAAAACACATAATTATGCCAAGAATTAATCTAAAATATTCATATAATTGCAACTTATCAATTAACATGCCATATAATAAACATCACGTATGTTCATTTCACTTTGTTATTAAACACAATGATTTCAGGTGGTAATGACCTGTAACCTAAGAGTTATATCCATTAGAAAACAAATTGCCCCATAAAACGGGATAGAATTCAGTTCAAACATTCAATATGTTTTTCACATATCTTAGAGACAAAACTAGATTTCCATTTCTTCTAGACAATTACAGGTCTATTTCTTATGTTTCCTTCCCAATTGCAATCATTCAGTTTGGATGTCTATAGACCAATTTATGATCAAAATTCCAGAAGTGGTTCAAGTGAACCAAAAACAAAATTTAGCTAAAATCAACTCCCTAGTCCAATTCATTACCAAATCGACATTCTCCCATCAAATTCACATTCAATACGGAATATAAATCAATTCCAAACAATTGAATACACTCAAATTCATGTGAGAAATAAATAGAAATTTAACCTACTTGAATCAATTAGCCAATAACTTCCCCCAATACATCGTAATATTGCTTCCCTTCTCCAAATCCGTAGAAAGTCACTCAGTCTAACACTGGAGTATTGGAATTTCCTAACCCAAATAAAAAAGGATCAATTACTTAACAATTACAATGACTAAAAAAACTATACTACCTTAACCTCTTGCCTAATAACTTAAAATGCAAAAAAATCCTACATAATAATAATAATAAAAAAGTTTAAAGATTTTAAATTAATCATAATAATAACGCTAAAGTTTTGTTGAAAGTTCAAGAAAATAAAAATAAATTAATAATACATAATTTAGTTTCAAACCCTTAATATTAATAATAGAACGATGAGTAAAAACGGTGGAATTAAAGTTTTTAAACATTTAGTTACAATGTTAAATTAAAGCTTTTCGACAAGTAAAAATGGTGAACCGGCCAAAATAGTTTTGCACAATACAAAACATATCATATATTAATATTATTTTTTTATTACACTTAAAAGAAATGGTTACGTGAATATTGAATTGCTATGATGAAAAAAAAAAGAATTAAAATGTCGTGACTACAATATTAAAGAAATCTTATTTATCTTTAATAAATGCATATATATAGCAAGGCAAAATCATAATGCACTATCAAAAATAATAGTGTTGAATATTGTTAGTCAACTGTACATTAGCTGTTATGTTGAAAATAGTAGATATAGTTAGCTGTATGAGCAGATTTAGGAACTGTTATTCTTTGACTTTGCTAAACTAATTATTGTATAAATAATTGTTATGTGTTAATGCAATCACAAGTGAGTGAAATTACACTTCTAAATTTCTTCATGGTATCAGAGCATTACTGCCGTTGAATGTTGAGTTATCTCCCTACAGTAAGTGTTTTTTTCAAAATTCCAGTATACTGGACAAATTGAAGAGGTGAGTTATCTCCCTCTATAAGCGACACCGTCACAACAGAAGGAAGGTTAGGTGATTTTCGGCCAGTGTCCAGATTTTTGGCGCCTTCCGACCACGTACGTGAGTACACGCGCTGCTGAAGCCCTCCTTTCTTGGCATTTCTTGGTAGCTGTAAAACGGACACTGTTTCGGTCCTCTTCAGATGACACCGCCCTTATCGGAGGAAGCGCGAGGACAAGTTCGGCCGGCACATTAATTTCAGGCGATGTCAGACTCTGCGCGTGAGTACACGCGCCGATTGTTCTATTCTGAGTACTGTTCACTCGTCGGCGCGTGAAGCACGTGAACAGTCCTCCGACCACCTTTGGTCACCGATTTTGCTCCGATCGACTCACCTGCCTTTTCTGCCTTTGACCCACTGATCTCTGGCGACTTTTGACCTCCTTGGTTTCTGAGTCCAACGGGGACAGGTTCTATGCTTCAGTTTTTGGATTGTTTTTCCTGCTGTTTGTTCTTGGTATTTTTTAGCCTCCATTATGTCAAATACTAAGGATGATAATAAGGAAGTAGAGAAATATTATCCAATTAATGATAGTTCACATTTTCAAATTAGCCCAGTTAAATTGGATGGGAGCAATACTTATTTAGCCTGGTCTAGGTCATGTTTATTATCGATCAAGGCTAGAAGGTTACAGGCTTATATTGATGGAAGTGAAAAACCACCGTCCATCACCGATCCTAATTTTAGTCAATGGGATTTAGATAATTCACTAGTTATGTCTTGGCTCCTGAATTCTATGCATCCTAAAATTTCTAGACAGTATTTACTGCTTGATATTGCAGAAAAAATATGGAAAGCTGCAAAAACCATCTATTCTCGAATGGGAAATGATGCTCGGATCTTTGAACTTAGGAACAAAGTTCATGGTACAAAACAAGGTGATCTTACTGTTTCATATTATTTTTCTGAGCTGGATAGTTTATGGCAGGAACTAGATTATTATCAGGATTTTCAAGCAAAATGTGTTGATGATGCGGTACTGATTCAAAATATGATTGAAAAGGAGAGGGTTTATGATTTTTTGGCTGGTCTAAATCCTGAATTTGATCAAGTGCGAGTTCAAGTTATTGGCAGGACTCCATTTCCTTCTCTTGAGGAGACACATTCTTTAATCCAACAAGAAGAGACCAGAAAAAGTGCTATGCTTTATACTGCACTTATTGAGAAGTCAGGCTTAACTGCCCATATCTCTCTTGATCAACCAAAAGGTACTCTTTCTGATAAAGATCATTTACACTATGATTACTGTGGTAAACCAAGGCATACTAAAGAAACTTGCTGGAAGCTGCATGGGAGACCTACTAGAGGTCGTGGGGGAAAAAGAATCAATACAAATAGAGCTCAAGCAAATATGTCAGAAGCAGCCGAATCATCTAAGGAGATAGCTCCAGTCGGAAGTCTCTCATCTGAAGAAGTTCAAAATTTTAGACGCCTTATGTCACAGCTAAATCTTTCATCCAGTGCTACCTCGAACTCCGTCCAAACAGGTAACACACTTGCTCATCCTACCTCTTGGATTATTGATTTTGGTGCGAATAGACATATGATAGGCACTTCTAAAGGCTTTATTAACTATTCTCCTTTTCTAAAAAAGGATAATGTCAGGGTAGCTGATGGGTCATTTACTCCTATTTCTGGAACAGGTTCCATTGTCTGTACTCCAAATATTAAGTTGTCTTCTATTCTTCATGTTCCTCAATTTCCTGTCAATCTTTTATCTGTCAGTGCTATCACTAAATCTCTAAACTGTAAAGTTGAATTTTTTTCCTAATTATTGTATTTTTCAGGACCTTCAAATAGGAAAGATGATTGGTAGTGGCAGAGAGCATGATGGCTTATACATGATGGACCACTGTCAAGGCCTAGCTTTGTTTGGAGGGCATAAAGATGTCAATCAGGAAATAATACAATGGCATAGGAGATTAGGACATCCATCCTTTTTCGTTTTAGAAAAACTATATCCCAATTTATTTTCTAAAACTAGGTTTGAGTTTTTATCTTGTGATGCTTGTGAGTATGCGAAACATACAAAAAATTCTTATCCTTTAAGTGATAATAAAACAACTGTCCCTTTTATGCTTGTCCATTCTAATGTTTGGGGTCCCACACAGACACCCTCTTTAACTGGAAATCGATAGTTTGTTACCTTTATTGATTGTTGCACCAGAATGACTTAGGTATATTTGATTAAGACAAAAAGTGAGATTTTCTCTTATTTTCAATCTTTTCATAAAATGGTCGACACCCAGTTTGATGGTAAAATAAAGGTTTTAAGAACTGATAATGTGATAGAATATATGGATAGTAGATTTGGAACTTATTTAGAATCTTAAGGGATCATTCACCAAACTAGTTGTCCTTATACTAGTGCTCAAAATGGAGTGGCTGAAAGAAAAAATAGGCATTTGTTGGAAGTTGCTAGATCTCTTATGTTTACTATGAATGTTCCAAAGCCATATTGGGGGGATGCAATACTAGTAGCTGCCTATCTTATTAATAGAATGCCTCTCAAAGCTCTTAATTTTAGGACTCCTTTAGAGGTTTTAACCGGGAAAACTCACTATATTGTTCCACCAAAAATTTTTGGGTGTGTTTGCTTTGTCCATACTAGGAATGTTGGGAAATTAGATCCAAGAGCGCTAAAATGTGTGTTCATTAGGTATTCATCAACTCAAAAGGGATATAAGTGTTACCACCCCCCATCTAGGAAATTTTATGTTAGTATGGATGTTACCTTTAGGGAGTCTGAACCTTATTTTAGCATTACTCAATCACCTCTTCAGGGGGAGAGTAGTAAAGAAGTGGTGATGGTGATAAATGAACCTGTGGTAGCTCATGAACCTGTGGTAAGTCATGATCTTATTCAGGAGAATAATATTGTTGATGTTCAGGGGGAGCAGAATGTTGATGTTCAAGGGGAGCAAAATGTTGTTGGTCATTTAGATAGACTTGATTTGTTGAGATACTCGAGAAAGAATAGGCCTGAAGAAGCTATCATGCACTCTACACTGCCAGAATCTTCGGGTGAGTTATTTTCTGATCCTGATTTAAATTTGCCTATTGCTCAAAGAAAAGGAGTCTGGTCTTGTACAAAACATTCTATTTCTAACTTTGTCTCTTATGATCATCTGTCTCCCTCCTATAGAGCCTTTGCCTTGTCTCTTTCTTTTATGTCTATTCCACAGGATTAGAGGGAAGCTATTATGGATCCAAAGTGGCAAGAAGCTATGGTAGAAGAAATGAAGGCTCTCTCAAAAAATGACACCTCGAAACTTGTTGACTCTCCAAAGAAGAAGTTAGTTGGTTGTAAATGGGTGTTCACAATAAAACACAAAGCCGATGGTTCGGTTGAAAGATTTAAAGCCAGATTAGTGGCAAAGGGATTCACTCAGACTTACGGAGTTAACTATCAGGAGACATTTGCACCTGTTGCAAAAATGAATATAATCAGAATCTTGTTATCTTGTGCAGCTAATTTGGATTGGGATCTGCAGCAATTTGATGTAAAAAATGCATTTCTCCATGAGGACCTAGAAGAAGAGGTTTATATGGAAATACCCCCTGATTTTGATGATGAAAGAACTAAAGGAAAGGTTTGCAGACTGAAAAAAGCTTTGTATGGATTGAAACAATCTCTGAGAGCTTGGTTTGACAGATTCAGCAAAGCCATGATTTATTTTGGTTATCAACAGAGCAATGCTGATCATACCCTCTTTATGAGACACTCCAAGGGTAAAATTACTCTTTTTATAGTTTATGTTGATGACATAGTGATGACAAGAGATGACAAAGAAGAAATGGTTCGCTTAAAAAGGCTTTTAAGTCAGGAATTTGAGATAGAAGATCTTGGAGAGTTACAATATTTCTTGGGAATAGAAGTTGCCAGATGAACCAAAGGAATCTTAATTTCTTAGAGAAAATACATCCTGGATCTCTTGGATGAGACTAGTATGTTAGGATGCAAACCGGCAGATACACCTATTGAGAGCAATCACAAGCTACAAGCAAAAGTTGGAAAGCCAGTTGATAAAGAGAGATATCAAAGGTTAGTTAGGAGACTCATTTATCTCTCACATTATAGGCCAGACATAGCCTACTCAGTGAGCTTGGTGAGTCAGTTCATGCATGATCCACGAGACTCTCATATGCAAACTGTTTTTTGAATTTTGCGGTATTTGAAGTCTGCCCCAGGAAAAGGTCTTCTTTTCTCCAAACATGGTCACCTCCGTATTGAAGCTTTTACAGATGCAGATTGGGCTGGATCTTTACATAACAGACAATCTACATCAGGATATTGTACTCTGGTAGGAGGAAACTTAGTTACTTGGAGAAGTAAGAAGCTAAGTGTAGTTGCAAGATCGAGTGCTGAAGCAGAATACAGGGCTATGGCTCAAGGAGTTTGTGAACTACTTTGGCTGAGAAAGCTACTAGAAGAATTGAGACTATTGAGGGAAGAAGACTATCCTTATATTGTGACAACAAAGCCGCCATTAGTATAGCTCATAATCCTGTTTAGCATGACCGAACGAAGCACATTGAAATCGATCGATATTTCATTAAAGAAAAGCTAACTGAAGGCATCTTGAGTTTATTACATGTAAAGTCAGATAAACAGTTAGCTGATATTTTCACAAAAGGATTCAATAGTCGAGTCTTTCACACCATGGTTTGCAAGTTGGGCATGTGTAATATTTTTGCACCGACTTGAGGGAGAGTGTTGAATATTGTTAGTCAATTGTACATTAGTTGTTATGTTGAATATAGTAGATATAGTTAGCTGTACGAGCAGATTTAGGAGCTGTTATTCTTTGACTTTACTAAACTAATTGTTGTATAAATAATTGTTATGTGTTAATGCAATCACAAGTGAGTGAAATTACACTTCTAAATTTCTTCAAATAGTTATAGGAGAACTAATAAATTATAAAAAATAAATCATTACTAAAACATTTAATTTATACAAATCTCCAATTGTCGGAGTGAAAATTATGGAAAATAGATTGATCTTTAAGAAAGGACAAAAGCATTAAAAAACATTCTTTATTTGATTAAAAGGAGTGCAAATAAATTATATAAATTGTTTACTTATATTTTCAAAGAATACATTCCGTATGAAAAAAAAAATTAAAATCTGGTTTCAAAACATCAAAGAACGTAGAAGCAAAATAAAATAAAATAAAATAACTATTTAGATGGTTTGAGTAAACTAACCTGAAAATAATGTAAATAACAACTGAACTATGACGATGACAAAACAATTGAAATCTAATAATTTCAGTATTTGGGTCGGCAAGGTATAAAATAGGAGTAGTTTGGTTAGAGTATGATGGAGTTCCTGTTCCTGTGTTTAGGTATTTAAGAGCAGTTTTATTGGAATAGGAAACTTGAAAGTGGGAAATTTTCTGTTATTTTCATTATATATATATATATATATATATATATATATATATATATATATATATATATATATATATATATATATATATATATATATATATATATATATATATATAATGAAAAGATTTATTTGATTTAAAAAAATTATTATAAAAATAGGGTTATAACACAAAGGCTAATATTAATTAAGTTGGATGAGAACATGGATGCGCAAGGAAACATTAGATAAATCAGGATAGGCCAACAAAAAACTAAACTATGGACGCATTAGAGATGCAGCAGCTTTCCATTCAAAGGAGACACAGCTAATCGTAAGGAAATTAGTACACCCTATCTGAAGCTACAACAAGTTATCTTCTCAAAAAAAGAAAAAAAATAATCATTTTTTCAAACATTGGTCCTGACTTACTTCATGAAACAACAATTTGGAAAATACAAAATTTATCATATTCCAGGCAATAAATGGCACATTGTACAACTTTAGAAGAATTCAAACAAACTCTTGGCGAGAAAACAGAAGAAAAAATGCAAATGGAAAAGCAGAAATCAACAACCATTAAAATTGAAGGTAAATATTCAGATTTCAGTCAAAAAAAAAATTAAGCAACAAATGAAGAATGAAATGTTCAGATTTCAGCCACAAGAACAATGATAAAAAAAATAATAATTAACCAACAAAATGGAAGAAGAGACAAAGCTAAGATTTCATTCACAACAAGAAGAATTATGGGGGGACAAAAAAAGAATCAAAGGAGAAATCGTAATGTACCTTCTTTTAAAGAACAGTCACGTATTAATCTGCCTCACTTGTCTGTTTAAACACCAAATTAATCTGCAAAAACACAAGAAAATAAACCCTGACTGTGAGAATTTGATGACTTAAATTTGAAAAGAAAAATCATGAGATGTAGAAGATGTAAATAACAGAGAAAAAAACTGAATTTCTCACACTTTAACACAGGAAAACAGGTCTTAATTTAACTTAAAAGAAAGATTGAAGTTGAAATGAAGGTAGGGAGTGAGAGAGGTGACGAACTGATGAAGAACTAAGAAAAAAGGAGCAAGAAACATATTAAATCAATGGCAGCTGCCTCAAACCCAAAATTACTACTTCTGATTGCTATCTTGAAATGTACTTTTCCTGCTGCTCTTGAAGTAACTTTGCTGATAACTTGGCATCCAGATATAATCCACTCACTTCTTCGAGATCTGCCTATATATTTTGCAGCATCCCACAATATCCATAAAAATCTTAGGTCCTTTGTATAGGTGTATTCACTTGTAAACATTAAATAACACTCATTTATCAATAAGAAGTCATAAGAAGTAAATGGAACTTATTTGTAACAATTAACTAATGATATCAATCTAAACCTTAAGGACGAGCTTTGTCTGATCTCTCCAAGAAATGCTAAACTCTCTTCATCCAATATCAGTTCCTCCACTTGTGCATGAATTGCCAAAATCTGAGCAAACAACAAGAATATATAATTAAGTGGCATTTTCATTTAAGGAAATTCTTAAGAGTTTATGCAGAAGTCTTAGGCAATACAAGCATGTGAAAATAAAGGTTGATACCTGTATCATATCAGCAGATATCTGTGTTCATATAATCACCAAGCGGTCCAACAAGTCAATAGGTATTCCATGGGGACTATCCATGTCCGTCCCTCTACATCCAGAAACATATCCATGTCAAAAATTAAGATGTCATAGATCGCATGTACATGCTTAAGCACTTGACCTTTTTGATATAAAAATGTGACACGGGTTACAAAAATATAACCAAGGTAGTATCAAAATGCTAATGCACAAAATTCAATACATTCTATCTATCAGGAATACATGATTCAAAATGTGATCAAGCTTGGTCTCCCCAACACATTTCTCAAAATGTTCATAAACAAAATAACATATCACGCATAAACATTATCCATACCTTACATTACATATTCCTCTATTGGCAACAAATATTACTACTGGAGACAATGAGCTCTCCAAGGCATGATTCAAATATGAAAAGCACTCCATATCTAGCATATGTATCTGTGAATTATGATCAGATAAGGTATGGAAATTTCTTTAGGTGAAAGAAAAAAGAACCTGATCAATGAACAGAACAACAGGGATAAGCTCCACAAAGCCTTGATCAATATATCAGTCAACAACCTGCCATTAATATACTTTTCTTAGAAAATCCTTCTTTCATAATTAGAAGTTCAGAAGGAAACTATTGGGAGCAAAAAAGAGAATAACCCTAGTAGCAGCTCATTTATATCATAGAACACCAAATACGAATGGCTTATCCATTAGAGATTAAAAGAAAATGAGCTGAGAATGAAAGGACTACACCAAAATCTAAAATTTTCAATATTAGCATTGTGATTATATGCTAGTAAACAAGTCAATAAGGACTATGGAATTTCACAAAATTTGAAGAAGAAAGACATAATCAATTCAGTAGCAAACCTTAAATTACTAGTTTACCCCAGAAAACATTATAAAACAAGTATCCGGTACAAAAGTAGGAAGCAGCGCCTTATTTATTTCTTATCGCAGTTCTGTTCTTCTGGGCTTCATCATTTGACCCATTAGTGACAAAATATCTTGCCCACCTTGAGGTCTTGCATTCGCAGATCAAGATCATGAAGTGTTCTGTCCGAAAAAAATAGAAAACCAAAAAGGTCATGCCAATATAAATAACTACAAAATTTGTACAAAACTAGACATTAAACCTGAAAAGGAAAGGGTAAAAGGCAAAAAGAAAAGGGAGGCATTCTTAAACAAGAAAAATTATGAAGCACAGAAGCTCAACCAACTCAAACGCTATGAAACGCCCTGCTAGTTTTGTCAAGCTACTTCCAAATATAAAGAATTGAACATTCAGAAATGTCCCATCAAGAACAAACTTCTCTAGATTTAGCACTTATGTTAGCTGAGTTCCTGTCATTTATAGAGTACATGCTTCACAAAGTAGTGCTAGGTCTATTTGAAAAGAGAGGTGCTCTGAGTGCCAGTAAAACCCTATTACTAATATACTTGAAAAGCTGATTCTTGAACAATTATATGTATCTTAAGGGGTCTTGAAACAAAGTAAGATAGCCCCATGGAATACATGTCTTGAATGGATATTGTGAAAAAGGTATAAAGAACCCGGGGTTTTATGCACATACCTGAACTATCTCCTCATTTTTGTGAACCTCTCCCTTAGGAAGTGGGACATTTTCTTCTGCCTCAAGGTCGAATTCAGTAGCAAAAGAGTCGCTTCTGCCCACCCTTTTGATAGCTCCACTGTTAGCTTCAATGTATATAACATCTCCTACAACTACCTGCAAATTGTATTAAGAAGATATGAGGGCTTTCAAGTAAGGTAAGTAAAATGAAAACCATAGAATGCAGGAAAATCAATAAAATAATGAGTAATGCCATAGAAGAACCTTACATATTTGGATGACCAAACCAGAAACTATCTTTACATTGCAGCATGTAAATACTCAAACAGTTCCCCACGCACATATATTAAGAAGGCACAAATGAGCAGCAAAAATAAATTTTTAAATGAGACTACCTCCTCCTTGATATTGCTACTGATCAAATTCTGCCAGTCAATAAGCCCATTCGCAAACCCTAACAGTGTGGCCATCTCTATCGAATCAGCAATGAGAGAGAAATGCATCGCAATTTGCTATTGGGAAAAAGATGCGAGAATAGAGAATTAGCAAAGTACTTGAAGAAGAAAAAAAATAATTCCTAAAATATAATAGTTACCTCAGTCCTTCATCTCTGACACTTCAATTGACACTTCAATTAGGCAACCGAAAAAAACAAAAAAAATCAAGCCACGTCGCCAGAGAAATTGAACGATTATGAATTTAATTTCTAATTAAGGAAAAATAAAGCATGTTATTTTATCTTATAAGTTGCAGGCAGGTATTTGTTTTATTTAAATATCATAAAAGTGAAGAAAATAATATATGCATATGTGACGCGCGCCGAACCCCGTAGGCCCCCGAAAGCCCGCTTTAGGGCGATCGAGAGAGGTTCATAAAACATGTAAGATATTTACAAGTGCGTCTATTTTGGGCAACAAAGAGATTTTATGGAGTCGCCACCCAATAAAATATTGCGAAAGTTCGTCTCCCCTCAGTGAGCCTAAGACGACGCAACTATGTCTATTTTGGGCAAACCAGAGGGGTCTTAGAGGTCCCATCCTAATAGAACATTAGGATGATTCTCTCGCCTTGTGGAGCTTAGGACTATGCAAATTAAAGCTTTTTTACGAGACACAAGAGGTGTCTTGGAGATCCCATCGAAATGGGTCTCTCATCTCGTTGAGCCCAAAGACCAGAGACAGGTTCGAGACTTCCCATTTATTCATACTTTGGCTAAGTTTATAATCAAGTTTTGAATTTTAGCATTTTATCCAATTTCTCATTCAATTTTAATGCAATTTAATTAAACGCATATCAATCATATAATAAAAGTGATAAATAAAGAAAATGAAAGCAAAATAAATTACAAAAAAATTAGGGGCGGAATACAACCCCCATTTGTAAATAAAATGCAAATGACCTTGGTCCTCTCATGCATAATTAAAAAAAAACAATTTTAAAGTGATAATTTATTTTGGATAAAAAATCTAGGACATTGGTCCCATTTTTATTAAATAAAATCCAATTTAGTTTAATAGAAATATTTTTGTGATTTTCTTAATTAACGTGCATAAAAATAAAATTAAATAAACTTATTACAAATTACATATTAGAAATAAATAAAATAATGAAAGCAAAATAATAAAAATAATAAAAATTAACAAATCAAATCCCCAATGGATCTTTAAATCTTCATGGGCTCCCACTTAGTATGGAAAAGACTCACATATAAAAAATAAGTATTGAAAATAAAAGAAAAAAACAAATAAAATTGAAGTTAGTAAAAAATTAATTAAACATATAACATGAAAACAATTAAATTAAGACAATCAAAATTACATCATATATGACAAGCCAATTAAAATGACATAATAAAAATATGCAATCTAATTAATTAACAATTTAGCATGCATAAAAGATAATATAACAATAATAAAAATTCAACATGCATAAACAAGTATAAAATAATGATGATAGAATTTAAAATGCATAAAAACACAAAATAACAACAATAACATCCCATCATGCATAAAAAGTAAAAGTAATAATAAAAATCAGCATGCATAAAACAAAAATAATAATAGTAATAATAAAATTAAACAAGAATAAGGATAATAATAATAATAATACTAATAATGGTAATAACTACAATAATAATAACACAATAATAAACAAAGAATATGAACAATCAAATACTATAATAATAATAATAATAATAATAATAATAATAATAATAACATCAAATAAGATGAACAATCATATAAACATGCAAGAACAATAGGAAATAAAAATCAACATGGCATGTTTAAGGCATGATAATAATAATACCAATAATAATATGGACAATCATATAAGCACATAATAATAATAATAATAATAATAATAATAATAATAATAATAATAATAATAATAACAATATATGAACAATTCAATTAAATATGGAAGAGTAAAATGAAAATAAGATAAGCCAATTATTCTAAAACATGTTAAATGATAATACTAATACTATTTGTGCACAAAAATGATGACAATAATATGAACATGAACAATTAAAGAAGAAATAAGAACAAGAAAAAATAGTATGAACAATTAGATAAAATACGAAGTAAAAAAATGAACAATTAAATAATAGATCTAAAAGAATTTACATGATAATTGATAAAGTCTTTTCTGACTTTATCGGGAGCACCGGGCACTGTACATATTGTCCGCTTTGGGCCGGAACCCTCACGGCTTTATTTCTAGGCCTTTGACCCAAAACGCGTGTACAGGGGTGAGATGTTCATGGCCTTATAAAGCCCACTTCAACCTCATCTCCAGCCGATGTGGGATTCATGATAGCATTGCTATCACTATTCCCCCTCCCGAAGAGGTCTTCAGGGCGTCTTCGGGCGCTGGCCACTTGTCGGGCCTGGCCGCTTTGGGCGCTGCCGATCGGGCGCTGGCCCTCGTACCCTTCGTCTCTCAACGAGAGTACCAAATGATAAAAGTCGAATTTTCTTTATCTGGAGAGGGAGGGAACAGCCGATCGGGTAAGAGCGACCTGCAAGGAAGAATGCCCGGTCGGACCGGGCGTAAGCATTCCGAAGCTTAAATCAGTGACTTTAGAGAGAGAAAGCCTAGAGAGAGAGTCCTTGGGTTTTCAATACCTGAGGCCATCGCTGGCTGGGCTATTTATAAGAGATGTTGAGGGGCACTTGAGTGCCTAGGGGAGTGATCTCTGGCTGTCAGAGTAGGTATCCGGCGAAGCGACAGCGAGTAGGAGGTTGAGGTGATCACTGCCTTGTGCCAGGCGGCTGATGGGACAGAATGTCACATCGTCCGATCGGTCCTTCTTGGGGTTCGTGTCTGTTGGCTTCACCTTGTGGGCCTTGGGCCTTGCCCGTGTTTAGGCCGACTCCATGGGCCTGAGAGCAGATGATATTTGCTGTGTTATCACTTGTCCCCCCTCAACAGGTCCGATCGGGCATGGAATTGCCTTTGAGGTCCCGTTCGGGCGAAACGCCGCTTGAGTTGTTCCGACCCGAGGGTATCCATTGGCGGGACTTTGAAATTTGAAAGGGCGGTCAGTCGAAAAGACGCGCTTGTTCGTACAGCTGTCTTCCCATTAAATGCCGCGCGTGTACCGAGGGCGACGCTTCGCTCTCTACAGAGCTGTAATACATTTGGCACGTGGCAATATTTTAGTGGCGAGGTCGTCGGCACATTCCAGAGGTCTAGGCCTATAAATAGGCTCTTTCTGAGCCTCTCTCTTTCCACTTCTTGCAATCCTTAACGAAACTCTGCTGAAATTTCCTCTTGTTTTCCATTGAGCTGTAGCGAACCTCTTTTCAGCTTCTTTTTTATAGAAACGCCTTCCATCGTCAAGTAAGTAAATTCCTTCTTCCTCCTTTGCCTTTTGCTTTCAATTTTTTTGCATCCATTCTTCTATTATTCCTTGTCTTGCATTCCCTTTCCTTTAAATGGCCTCTAGCAGCAGTACGACACCGAGCAGAGCCTTCTTGGACGATTATGAAAATCAGTTTGCGGTTGAGCAATGCTCCCGTTTGACGGCGGAAGAGGTGGCCGAGGTTTCTTCCTGATATGGTTTCCCATCGGATGTATTGGTGGTGGCTTGTCCGGACTCTATGTCGGTGTTGGAGGGACCGTTCATAGAGGACGATAGCGAGTGGTTCATCTGCCACTTGGGGAGCCTCGACGCCGGGATGCGACTTCCCTTTGGTGCCTTTGAGATCGCCGTGCTGGAGGGATACGGGCTCGCCCCTTTCGAGCTAAATTCGAACGGATGGCGGTCGGTGACTTGCTTTAAAGCATTGTGCCTCCTGAAGGGAGTGGCTCCGACAATGATAAAGTCTTTTCTGACTTTATCGAGAGCACCGGGCACTGTACATATTGTCCGCTTTGGGCCGGAGCCCTCACGGCTTTGTTTCTGGGCCTTTGACCCAAAACGCGTGTACAGGGGTGAGATGTTCATGGCCTCAAAGGAACATGCATTAACATGATTAAATCATCCAAACCAAAACTAGCAACTCATAATCCAAAAACTTAATGAGCTAAAAAAGTGAGTTTTAAGTTGTTCTTGATGAGTGGAATGTTGGATTTTGAGTATGTTGATTTGTGTGTGTGAGTTGGGTTGAAATCTGGAGAATTTCTGAGTTTCTATCAATCCACACGGCGGTATGGTCTGTCATACCCCCGTGTGAATCGTGAGATTTCCCCAGAAATCCTTGGTCGTGATTATACACGGCGGTGAGGAACTTTCCATACCGCCGTGTAAAGTCATTTTGCCTTGTAAGATTTGTGGGCCGTGCATTTTACACGGGGGTATGGATTTTCCATACCGCTTCAACCTCATCTCCAGCCGATGTGGGATTCATGATAGCATTGCTATCACTATTCCCCCTCCCGAAGAGGTCTTCAGGGCATCTTCGGGCGCTGGGCGCTTGTCGGGACTGGCCGCTTTGGGCGCTGCCGATCGAGCGCTGGCTCTCATACCCTTCGTCTCTCAATGAAAGCACCAATTGATAAAGTCTTTTCTAACTTTATCGGGAGCACCGAGCACTGTACATATTGTTCGCTTTGGGCCGGAGCCCTCACGGCTTTGTTTCTGGGCCTTTGACCCAAAACGCGTGTACAGGGTGAGATGTTCATGGCCTTATAAAGTCCACTTCAACCTTATCTCCAGCCAATGTGGGATTCATGATAGCATTGCTATCACTATTCCCCCTCCCGAAGAGGTCTTCAGGGCGTCTTCGGGCGCTGGCCGCTTGTCGGGACTGGCCGCTTTGGGCGCTACCGATCGGGTGCTGGCCCTCGTACCCTTCGTCTCTCAATGAGAGCACCAAATGATAAAGGTCGAATTGTCTTTATCTGGAGAGGGAGGGAACATTCGATCGGGTGAGAGCGACCAGCAAGGAAGAATGCCCGGTCGGACCGGGCTTAAGCACTCCGAAGCTTAAGTCAGTGACTTTAGAGAGAGAAAGCTTAGAGAGAGAGTGCTTGGATTTTCAATACCTGAGGCCATCGCTGGCTGGACTATTTATAAGAGATGTTGAGAGGCACTTGAGTGCCTAGTGGAGTGATCTCTGGCTGTCAGAGTAGGTATCCGGCGAAGCGACAGCGAGTAGGAGGTTGAGGTGATCACTGCCTTGTGTCAGGCGGCTGATGGGACGGAATGTCACATCGTCCGATCGGTCCTCCTTGGGGTTCATGTCTGTTGGCTTCGCCTTGTGGGCCTTGGGCTTTGCCCGTGTTTGGGCCGACTCCATGGGCCTGAGAGCAGATGATATTTGCTGTGTTATCAATAAGAAAAGCCAAGAAAAAGTTGGATAACCAAATCGGGAATGCAAAAGAAGTGACTATAAGATTGAATTGGAAACTCATAAGTTTGATCAGTAATATTGAAAACAAAGCAAAAAAGTTAAACGAAAATCGATTACAGGCTTGTGAAGGAGAATTCAATACCTGCGAGAATTCACTACCTCCACATTCTTGATCCACAATCCCATTGTCACCTAACAAAACTTGGCTACTGTGGGTATTAACAAGAGGACTCTTTTTCCACCTTTTTCTATCAATAAACACTTTGTCAATTCCATCCATGGCAAATTTGAATAGGAATAATTTTAGAACATCACAAAGACTTCTTGGTGACTCTATATCGTTTCTTCTGCAATCTAATCTGGTAACTTTATTGCCACTGTGTATTAAACCATTAACACTACTGACAACATCAGCATTTTCTTGGGGTTTAAATTCATCCATCCTAGATAGGGAGTGATAATAATAATTTTTAGGACTGAAACAACAAAAGGGACTTCGTGTATCAAACTGTTAATTGGACAATAAGCCATGCATATATATGTAAGGGGGAAAAAATGTTTCTTCGGAATCCAAATTGTATTTTGAAATCTCTTGGTGCATTGACCAATGTGATTATTTTTGAGATATGGTTGCCGTGTGATTTTATCGGTCAGGAGGATAAGTTTCAGTAAAACACTCACTTCAAAATAATATAATGTACTTGTCATTTGTCAACTAATTCAGAAAAGATCTGATTTTATCATCCAAAATAAATAAAGGGAAAAAGGTTAAATTTGATACTTTTAATTTCCTTTGAAGTAAACGTGAAAGATGGATAATTCTTGGTGGATGAGCACGATATGCCATTATTATTGGTATCCGGATAGATAAGGGATGGATGCGTATATAATAATGTAAACGGAAGAGGAACGAAAACAAAAATATGATGGAGAGTTTCGAATGTGAACAAATCTTGCTTCACCTCATTATTGATATCCACATAAGCCATTATTATTGATATCCATATAAGATGAGATCATGGATGTGTATATAATGGATGGGAAAGCAAACTGCTTTGATTTTTCAAGCGTTTTAATCTGGTTGCTTTATCCTCGTATCGATCCATCATGATGCATACATTTTATTGATCTATTATTTATACTCGTACTATGTTGTTTATATATCTTATTCAATATTTTGGACTTTATTTGATTTTTGTGATATTAAATGATTATTATCATGTGATGTCACAAAATTGAATTCAAATTTTTGTACAGTTATATGTTTTATTATGCTTGATATTTTTAAGTAGATTAATTAAAGTAACATGTTGCTAAAGTAACATATGTTGTATAGATTAATTTATTTGAAATATTGTGTGTTGTTATTTTTATTTTTGGAAAAATCGAGAGAAATCCCTAAGCAAATTAGCAGGACATGCGAGGGAAGAAAAGACCCATCACATCAGCTAACAAAAGATGGTGAAGACCCAAAGGAGTTTGAGGGAAGATCTTGAGGTCAGGATAGAAATGATTGCCAATTTGCCAAAGTAGCCATCTAATTAGCTTCTATCTTGTCCTTATAGGCTCCGTCGTTAATGATCAATAAGGATGAGAAATATTACCTAATATCAATGTGACCAATAAAAATTTAAATAGTTAATAGCAAAAAACGTGTAGATTTAGAGATCGGAGAATGCCTTTTATTACAAAAGTTGATTGCAATGGAATTTGATGCATAGTTAAAAAAGGGACCAACTTTTCATTATTTGTTTATAAAATGCTGCCTGATGTAATATTGTCATACGGTCAATATTCATTATGCGCTGGTTATGTTTTCTTTGTTGTAAAAATAAGCACCGGATTAGAGTAAAACTGCAGTTAAAATATAAATAATAAAGAACAAAAGATTTAACGAAGTTCGGCCAATATTGCCTACGTTTTCGGGACTAAAAATATTATTTCACTAAAACTGAAATGTGAAATAATACAAGAGAGAAAAAATATGTTTAACTAATTGACAAGCTAAGCAAACAAGGGATGATTAAACCTAGAACTAAAGGGCTATATTTATAGTTACAAAACTCATTCCCCTTTGCTAAAATCCCGATGTGGGATTCAAAGATTTTCCTTTTTTTTTTTTTTTGCCGTAATTGTTGACTTCTTTCCCCTTTTTTTCTATTCTTCTTTTCTAGCCTACAAAATGGACTAACAATCTCCCACTTGAAGATTTGATTGAATATCAATCACATCTTCACACTATTCTTTCTCTCTTGCCAATCCTGCTGCTTGTGTATCTGTCAGGCCACTGGAAGATCGACACCAAACAAATTTGTCAGCATTAATTGCTTTCGTCATAAAATCTGCTATATTATCTGTAGTATGAATTTTCTGCATATCCACGGTTCCTTCTTCCACTTTCTCACGAACGAAGTGATACTGAACTCGAATGTGTTTTGTCCTGGAATGAAATACTGGATTCTTTGCAAGATGCAAAGAACTCTGACTGTCACAAAATAGAGAAACATTCTCTCTTTTATGCCCGAGTTCCTCCAATAACAATTTCAACCATATAGCTTCTTTACTGGCTTGTGCAGCTGCCGTATATTCTGCTTCTGTTGTTGACGTAGCCACAACTAATTGCAGTTTTGAAACCCAGCTTACAGTTTCGCCAGCAAGTGTAAACACATATCCTGTAGTGGATTTGCTTTTATCTAAATCTCCAGCATAATCTGAATCAACATATCCTCTAACAATAAAGTCTGATCCTTCATAACACAATGCAACATCTACGGTCCCTTTAATGTATCTAAGGACCCTTTTTACTGCGTTCCAATGCTCTCCACCAGGATTTACCATGTATCGATTAACTGCTCCCACTGCATGTGTAATGTCTGGTCTTGTACAAATCATAGCGAACATTAAACTCCCCACTGTTGATGCATACGGTACTCGAGACACCTCCATCCTCTCTTCTTCATTGCTAGGACTTATCTTTGAGGATAACTTGAAATTAACAGGAAGTGGGGTAGAAATTGGCTTACAATCTTGCATATTGAAACGTCGCAAGATTTTCTTCAAATAATTCTTTTGAGAAAGCCAAATCTTCCTATTATTTCTGTCTCGGTGAATTTGCATCCCTAGAATCTTGTTTGCTGGTCCCAAGTCCTTCATATCAAATTCCCTAGCCAACTGAGCCTTTAACTCCTTGATGCGATCTTTGTTAGGGCCTGCTACCAACATGTCATCTACATACAACAGTAAGATAATGACATCACCAAACCTCTTGAAATATGCACAAGGGTCTGCATTTAGCCTGCGTATCCAAGGCTCATAATGAAAGAATCAAATCTCTTGTACCAACACCTTGGCGCCTGTTTTAGACCGTACAGAGATTTGTTCAACCTGCAAACCAAGTTCTCCTTTCCTTTTTCTTCAAAACCTTCTGGTTGAAGCATGTAAATTTCTTCTTCAAGATCTCCATGAAGAAATGCAGTTTTCACATCTAACTGCTCAAGATGCAAGTCAGAATTTGCACATATTACCAGGACTACTCGAATTGTAGTGAGACGAACTACAGGTGAGAAGATTTCATTAAAGTCCACCGCTTCTTTCTGAGCATATCCTTTTACTACCAATCTAGCACGATATCTCTCAACTTGATTATCACCATTCCGCTTGATTTTATAGACCCATTTATTGCCTATGGGTTTTCTCTCTTGCGGTAGTGACACCAGTTCCCATGTCTTATTCTTATGAAGAGCTTCAATTTCCTCTTGCATTGCTGCCATCCACTGAGATACATCTGAACTGTTCATTGCTTCTTGGAGAGTTGATGGCTCCCCATCCTCAGTTAGAAGACAATATGCAACATTACCCTCCATAATATAATCTGAGTGCCAATTGGGCGACCTTCTTGTGCGAGTTGATCGCTTATTATTTGAAACTTCAGTTTCGACTGGCTCTTCTTCCTCGTACTCTGGTGCAGCTTCAGAAGAATTACTGGTTTCTGATTCTCTTTCTACACATACTTTTGTAGTCTCGGACCTTTCTTCACTTTCTGCTTGCACTAGATCTTTATCTTCTACAAAAATAACTTCTCTGCTGACAACAACCTTGTGGGTAGTGGGATCCCACAGGCGATACCCCTTTACTCCTTCAACATACCCCAAGAATATACATTTTATGGATTTTGGATCCAGTTTTGTAGTTTCTTGGGCATTGAACATCACATAAGCAGGACTTCCAAATACATGAAGGTTTGAATAATCCACCGATTTTCCAGCCCACATCTCTATTGGTGTCTTACACTCAATTGCAGTTGATGGAGCTCGATTCACCACATAACAGGTAGTATTGACTACTTTCGCCCAGAATTTTTTATCTAAGCCTACAGTTCTCATCATTGCTCTTGTTCTTTCCAATAGAGTTCTGTTCATCCGCTCTGCCACTCCATTTTGTTGAGGAGTGTATGCCGTAGTGAATTGTCTTTTGATGCCTTCTTGTTTACAAAATTCATCAAATTCTTTACTGGTGTATTCTCCTCCATTATCTGTCCTCAAACACTTGATCTTTTGACCATATTCAAGTTCCACTCGCGCTTTGTAAGTTTTGAAAACTGGAAACACATATGCTTTCTTCTTGATAGGGAACACCAACACCTCCTGTAGTAATCATCGATAAACGACACAAAGTAGTTTGCTCCTCCTAAGGATGACACCAGTGCTTGCCATACATCAGAATGAACTAATTCCAAAATAGTCTTGCTTCTGAAATTTAATGTGTTGAACTTCAATCGATGCTGTTTGCTTACAATACAATGCTCACAAAAGGGTAGTGAGACCTTTGTGAGACCTGGAAGTAGATTTCTTTCTGCAAGAATTTTCATTCCTTGTTTAGACATATGTCCAAGTTTCTTATGCCAAATCATTGTACATTTTCCACTTGGACTGGTTGTGGCAACAAATGCCTCTCCTTCTTGCAAAGTCTCTCCCATTATCATGTATAAATTTGCAGCTATCTTTTCTCCCTTCATAAGTACAAGCGCTCCTCTTGATATCTTTAAGATCCCTTTCTCACCATTGAACTTGCACCCCAGATCATCCAATTGTCCTAAAGATAACAGATTTTTCTTTAGGCCCTCTACATGCCGTACATCTTGAATAGTACAAATTGTACCATCATACATCTTCAGCTTAATAGTTCCAATGCCAACAATCTTCAAAGCATGATCATTGCAGCTGTACACAGATCCTCTAGAGATAGGTTCATATTTATGGAACCATTCTCTTCGAGAAGTCATGTGAAATGTAGCTCCTGAGTCAAGAACGCATATTTCAGCAAATCTTTTTCTGCTTTCATTAGTCATTACTGCTTCACAACATAGAGCATCTCCGCTATTGGAACAGCTTGCCACATTTCCTTGAGAATCAGAGCTTTTCTTTAAACTCCAACAATCCTTCTTCAAGTGACCCTTCTTGCCACAATTGTAGCATTTAACATTCTTCTTAATTCTTGATTTTGATCTACCATGATTGTGACTCCCACTTGAGCCACGTTCCGTTGATATTCCCCTCATCACCGTCAAGGCTTCCACATGCTATGAACTTGCCTGCCTGTCTTCCTTATTTTTGCGCCGATTTTTTTCTTCTAGAACAGTAGCTGCAACATCATCGAAGACTAGAGCATCCGTATTATTTATTAAATTGATGATGAGTTGATCATACGAATCTGGTAAACTTTGAAGTAGAATCTCAACACGTTCTACTGACTCTATTTTATAACCCAACGAAGTGAGTTGAGAAAATAGAGTATTCAAAGTATTTAAGTGCTCCGTCACTGAAGTAGATTCCTCCATACGAAGAGTATAGAGTTTTCTTTTAAGGAAAATTTTGTTATGGAGTGATTTGGCTTCGTACAATTTAGTGAGATGATCCCAGACCTCCTTTGCCGTCTTCTTCTCTTCTATACTTGACAACACCCCATCTGCTAATGCCAGATGAAGATTTGCCATAGCATTTCCATTCATCTCGTTTCACTTATTATCATCTGTGAAATCAACCGGCCTTTGACTTATAGCCGCTAGACAATTATCTTTTCTCAAGATAGCCTTCATCTTCAATTTCCACAGTGAAAAATTACTCCCATTGAATTTCTCATCTCATATTTTATCGCCATTGCTTCTATCATGAACTTTTCTGCTAAAAAATTAGCTCTCACTATTTCACATGAATAGTAACCGTATAGATGAACAGTGATCGTATACGTGAATAGTACCGTATACGTGAACAGGAACCAAGGAAAAATCTTTTATGATGTGAAAGATCAGTCTATGCTGCAACTACAGAGCATACTAAGACAGAACCTCGGCTCTGATACCACTTGTTGTGAAAATAAGGACCGAATTAGAGCAAAACTGCAGCTAAAATATAAATAATAAAGAACAAAAGATTTAACGAGGTTCGGCCAATATTGCCTACGTCCTCGGGACTAAGAATATTATTTCACTAAAACTGAAATGTGAAATAATACAAGAGAGAAGAAATATGCTTAACTAATTGACAAGCTAAGCAAACAAGGGATGATTAAACCTAGAACTAAAGGGCTATATTTATAGTTACAAAACTCATTCCCCTTTGCTAAAATCCCGATGTGGGATTCAAAGATTTTCCTTTTTTTTTTGCCGTAATTGTTGACTTCTTTCCCCTTTTTTTCTATTCTTCTTTTCTAGCCTACAAAAATGGACTAACATTCTTTTGGGTAATAATTTCATTTATTAATTTTATTTTTGTTCCCTAAGAACACATTACTTGTTTGGATGCTAGAAATTTTCATCTTTCAGTTTTAGTAAATAGACTACAACTGCTATGCTTGGAAGATGCATCTTTTTTTTTCTTTTAAAAGAAGAAGAAGTTCAAATCACGCAACGCAGATAGTAGGCAACATCCACTCACATTTAACCAAATCCTATTTGCAAATTTTTGCTTCACTTACTCTGTTTTCTTCTTATGAGAGGAATGGTAAAAGAGTTCACGTAGATTCAATACAAATACATTTTTCAAGGAATCAATTACAATTGTACAAGTGCATGGTAAAAGAGTCCACGTAGATTCAATGCAAGTACATTTTTCAAGGAATCAATTACAATTGTACAAGTGCATATTTTCTTATCCTATGACCGTAAGAAAATGATATGAACAAAATTTGCTTATTGTCATTCTCACTAAATAAAACTCTTCTTTTTGTAGGGGAGCAAAAATTTAGAAAAGAAAGGTGTATTTGGAACTGCTTCTCATAGGTTTGTATCGTAGCGATTCTATTTGTTTGAATGTTTGGCATGCAATTATTATTTCACAAGGCTACATAGCTTCAACCACTTCAAGTTGTCGGTCTTTCTTAGGCTGACCACAATTCCTCACACCATCACTTGATTAAAGCTTCAATCTTTTCTCCAAGGTAACACTTTCTAGCTTCATATTCTATAATATGATTGAAATAACAAGTCAAACCTCGATACTCAGTACGGCAAGAGTTAGTTATTGAAGTCATTAAGAAGAATTTGTTAATCCAACACTCTTTCGATCTTGGGTTTAAGATTTGGGATTTGGGGATTAGGGTTTGTAAATTTGGGATTTGTGGTTTAGGGTCTAGGGTTTAGGTTTTAGGATATACAGTTTTAGGTTTTAGGAATTAGGGCTCTAGGGTTTAGGGCTTGGGTTTGGGTTTTGGATTTTAGGTTTTGGGGTTTGAAGTTTTGGGGTTTGGGGTTTGGGGTTTAAGGGTTCAGGGTTTTGGGGTTCGAGGTTTAGGGTTTGGAGTTGGGGGTTCGGGTTTTGGGCCTTAGAGCTTGGGGCTCGGGGTTCGGGGTTTAGGGGTTCGGGGGTTTTAGGGTTTAGAAGTTAGGAGTTTGGGGTTTGGGGTTTAGGGTCTAGGGTTTGGGATTTGGGTTTAGGGTTTAAGGTTTAGGATTTAAGCTTTAATTTTTGATATGAGTCATATAATTTAGAAAAATTTCATTCGAATGGTTATTGGAAGCTTAGAAATCACAATGTATTGAAAATTGGTTTCATAGAAATCTAACGAATTTTTATTGATTTCTGAAAGGATTATACTAGGAAAAATTACTAAAATCGAAAAATTATAAAAAGTTGTGAAATTTTTTATATGAGTCCTATAATTTAGAAAAATTTCATTGTAATGGCTATTAAAAACTTACCAATCACAATGTATTGAGAATTGAGCTCATAAAAATCTGAGAAATTTTTACTGATTTATGAAGGCATTATAATAGGAAAAATCACTAAATTCGAAAAATTATAAAAATTGGTAATTTTTTTATTTTTGTCCTATAATTTAGAAAAAATTTACTGGAATGGCTATTGGGAGCGTACCAATCATAATGCATTGAGAATTGGCTTTATCGAAATATGACGAATTTTTACGAATTTCTGAAGGCATTATATTAGGAAAAATAACTAAAATCGAAAAATTATAAAAAGTGATGAAGTTTTTGATTTTTGACCTATAATTTAGGAAAATTTCATTGGAATGACTATTGGAAGCGTACTAATCATAAAGCATTTAGAATTGGCGTCATCGAAATTTGACGAATTTTTATGGATTTCTGATTGCATTGTACTAGAAAAAATCACTAAAATCGAAAAATTATAAAAATTGAAAAAATTTTGGATGTGAGTCCTATAATTTAGAAAAATTTCATTGGAATAGCTATTGAAAACTTACCAATCACAATGCATTGAGTATTGGCTTCATCGAAATCTGACGAATTTTTACGAATTTCTGAAAGTATTATACATCAAAAAATTACAAAAATTAGTGAATTTTTTCATTTTTGTCCTATATTTTAGGAAAACTTCATTGGAATGGTTGTTGGAAGCGTACCAATCACAATGCATTGAGAATTGGTTTTATCGAATTCTGAAAAAATTTTATGGATTTCTGAAGGCTACTAGGGAAAATCACAAAAATCGAAAAATTACAAAAAGTAGTGAAATTTTAGATGTAAGTCCTATAATTTAGAAAAATTTTATTAGACTGGCTATTAGAAGCTTACCAATCACAACGCATTGAGAATTGACTTCATAGAAATCTGATGATTTTTTATTAATTTCTGAAGGTATTATACTAGGAAAAATAACTAAAATCGAAAAATTATAAAAAGTGGTGAAATTTTTTATTTTTGTCCTATAATTTTGGAAATTTTTATTGGAATGCATGTTGGAAGCGTACCAATCACAATGCATTGAGAATTGCTTTCATCGAAATCTGAATAATTTTTATGGATTCTGAAGGCATTGTTATTAGGGAAAACCACTAAAATCGAAAAATTATAAAAAGTGGTGAAATTTTTATTTGAGTCCTATAATTTAGAAAAATTTCATTTGAATTGCTATTGGAAGCTCACCAATCACAATGCGTTGAGAATTGGTTTCATAGAAATCTGACAAATTTTTATTGATTTTTGAAGGCAATATACTAGAAAAAATTACTAAAATCTAAAAATTATAAAAAGTGGTGAAATTTTGGATTCAAATCCTATAATTCAGAAATTTTTCATTGGAATGGCTATTGGGAGCTTACCAATTAAAATGTATTGAGAATTGGTTTAAACGGAATCTAACGAATTTTTATGGATTTTATAAGGCATTATATTAGATAAAATTACTAAAATCGAAAAATTATAAAAATTGGTGAATTTTTTATTTTTTTCCTATAATTTAGGAAAATTTCATTGGAATGGCTGTTAGAAGCGTACCAATGACAATTCATTGAGCATTGGTTTCATCGAAATTTGAAAATTTTTTATGGACTTCTGAAAGTATTAATACTAGAAAAAATAACTAAAATCGAAAAATTATAAAAAAAGTGAAATTTTTTATACAAGTCCTATAATTTAGAGAAATTTCATTGGAATGGTTTTTGGGAACTTACAAATCACAATGCATTGAGAATTGGTTTCATAGAAATCTGATGAATTTTTACTAATTTCTGAAGTTATTATATTAGCAAAAATCACTAAAATCAAAAAATTATAAAAATTGGTGAATTTTTTTTATTTTTGTGCTATAATTTAGGAAAATTTCATTGGAATGACTATTGGAAGCGTACCAATCGCAATGCATTGAGAACTAGTTTCATCGAAATCTGACGAATTTTTATAGATTTCTGAAGGCATTATATAAGAAAAAATCACTAAAATCGAAAAATTATAGACAGTGGTGAAATTCTAGATGTGAGTCCTATAATTTAGAAAAATTTCATTGGAATGGCAGTTAGAAGCGTACCAATCACAATGAATTGAGAATTAGGTTCATCGAAATCTGAAGAGTTTTTTTGGGCTTCTGAAGGCATTATACTATGAAAAATCACTAAAATCGAAAAATTATAAAGAGTTGTAAAATTTTTTATATGAATCATATAATTTTGAAAAATTTTATTAGAATGGCTATTGGAAGTTTAAAAATCACAATGTATTGAGAATTGGCTTCATAGAAATCTGACAAATTTTTATTTATTTCTGATGGCATTATAGTAGGAAAAATCACTAAAATAGAAAAATTATAAAAAGTGATGAAATTTTTAATCTGAGTCCTATAATTTAGAAAAATTTTGTTGGAATAGCTATTGGAAGTTTACCAATCACAATACATTGAGAATTGATTTCATCGAAATATGACAAAATTTTATGGATTTCTGAAAGGATTATACTAGGAAAAAATTACTCAAATCGAAAAATTATAAAAAGTGGTGAATTTTTATTTTTGTCCTATAATTTAGGAAAACTTCATTGGAATGGCTATTGGAAGCATACCAATCACAATGCATTGAGAATTAGCTTCATCGACATTTGACAAATTTTTATAGATTTCTGAAGATATTATACTAGGAAAAGTCACTAAAATCGAAAAATTATAAAAAGTGGTGAAATTTTGGATGTGAGTCCTATAATTTAGAAAAAGATCATTGTAATATCTATTGGACGCTTACCAATCACAATGCATTAAAAATTTGTTAAATTTTGAATCTGACGAATTTTTATGGATTTCTTAAGGCATTATACTAGGAAAAATCACTAAAACTGAAAAATCGTAAAAAGTGGTGAAATTTTGAATTTGAGTCCAATAATTTAGGAAAATTTGATTGCAATATCTACTGAAAACTTACCAGTCACAATGTATTGAGAATTGAATTCATCGGAATCTGACGAATTTTTATGGATTTCAGAAGGCATTATACTAGGAAAAATCACTAATATCGAAAAATCGTAAAAAGTGTTAAAATTTTTTATGTGAGTCCAATAATTTAGGAAAATTCGATGGGAATAGCCACTGGAAGCTTTCCAGTCACAATGCATTGAGAATTGGTTTCATCAAAATCTGATGAATTTTTATGGATTTCTGAAAGCATTATATTAGAAAAAATCACTAAAATCAAAAATTTGTAAAAAGTGAAGAAATTTTTTATCTGAGTTCAATAATTTAGAAAAGCTTCATTGCTATTGCTACTGGAAGCTTACCAGTCACCATGCTTTGAGAATTAGTTTCATTGGAATCTGACGAATTTTTATGAATTTCTGAATGCATTATATTAGTAAAAATTATTGAAATCGAAAAATCGTAAAAAGTGATAAAATTTTGGATCTGAGTCTAATAATTTAGAAAAACTTCATTGCTATTACTACTGGAAGCTTACCAGTCACCATGCTTTGAGAATTGGTTTTATCAGAATCTAACGAATTTTTGTTGATTTCTGAAGGCATTATATTAGGAAAAATCACTGAAATTGAAAAATCATAAAAAGTGGTGAAATTTTGGATCTGAGTCAAATAATTTAGGAAATTTTGATTGGAAAAGCTACTATAAGCTTACCAGTCACAATGTATTGAGAATTAATTTCATCAGAATCTGACGAATTTTTATGGATTTCTGAATGCATTATATTAGGAAAAATCATTAAAATCGAAAAATCGTAGAAAATTGTGAAATTTTGGATCTGGGTCCAATAATTTAGGAAAATTTGATTGTAATAGCTACTGAAAGCTTGCCAGTAACAATTCATTGAGAATTGGCTTCTGTGGAATCTGACGAATTTTTATAGATATTTGAAGGTATTATGCTAGGAAAAATCACTAAAATCGAAAAATCGAAAAAAGTGGTAAAATTTTGGATTTGAGTCCAATAATTTAGAAAAAATTCTTTGCTTTTTCTACTGGAAGCTTACTAGTCACCATACTTTGAGAATTGGATTCATCGAAATCTGACGAATTTTTATGGATTTCTGAAAGCATTATAGTAGGAAAAATCACTGAAATTGAAAAATCGTAAAACGTGGTAAAATTTTGGATCTAAGTCCAATAATTTAGGAAAACTCGATGGGAATAGCTATTGGGAGCTTAGCAGTCACAATGCATTGAGAATTGACTTCATTGAAATCTAACGAATTTTTATAGATTTCTGAAAGCATTATACTAGGAAAAATTACTAAAATCGCAAAATCATAAAAAGTGGTGAAATTTTTGATTTGAATACAATAATTTAGAAAAATTTCATTGCTATTGCTACTGGTAGCTTACCAGTCACCATGCTTTAAGAATTGGTTTCATCGAAATCTGATAAATTTTTATGGATTTTTGAAGGGATTATACGAGAAAAAATCACTAAAATCGAAAAATCGTAAAAAGTGGTGAAATTTTGGATTTGAGTACAATAATTTAGAAAAATTTCATTGCTATTGCTACTAGAAGCTTACCAGTCACCATGTTTGAGAATTGGCTTCATTGGAATCTGATGAATTTTTATGGATTTCTGAATGCATTATATTAGGAAAAATCTCTAAAATCTAAAAAACGCAGAAAGTGGTGAAATTTTGAATCTGAGTCCAAGAATTTAGGAATTTTTATGGATTTCTAAAAGCATTATACTAGAAAAAATCGCTAAAATTGAAAAAATCATAAAACGTTGTGAAATTTTGGATCTGAGTCCAGTAATTTAGAAAACTTTTATTTAAATAGCTACTGGAAACTTACTAGTCAAAATGTGTTGATAATTAATTTTATCGAAATCTGACAAATGTTTATGGATTTCTGAAAGCATTATACTAGGAAAAATCACTAAAATCAAAAAATCGTAAAAAGTAGTAAAATTTTGGATCTGAGTCTAATAATTTAAGAAAACTCGATTGGAATAACTACTGTAAGCTTACCAATCACAATGCATTGAAAATTGAGTCCAATAATTTAGGAAAACTCTATTAGAATAGTTACTGGAAGCTTACCAGTCACCATGTATTGAGAATTGATTTCATCGAAATCTGACGAATTTTTATGGATTTAAGAAGGAATTATATTAGGTAAAGTCACTAAAATCGAAAAATCGTAAAAAGTGGTGAAATTTTTTATCTGAGTCAAATAATTTAGGAAAACTGGATTGGAATAGCTACTGGAAGCTTACTAATCAAAATGCGTTGAGAATTGATTTCATCGAAAGCTTACGAATTTTTATGGATTTAAGAAGGCATTATATTAGGTAAAGTCACTAAAATCGAAAAATCGTAAAAAGTGGTAAAAAATTTTATCTGAGTCAAATAATTTAGGAAAAATGGATTGGAATAGCTACTGGAAGTTTACCAATCACAATGTGTTGGGAATTGACTTCTTCAAAATCTGACGAATTTTTATGGATTTCTGAAGGTATTGTACTAGAAAAAATCACTAAAATCGAAAAATCGTAAAAAGTGAAAAAATTTGGGATCTGACTCCAATAATATAGGAAAACTCGATGGGAATAGCTATTGAAAGTTTAGCAGTCACAATGCATTGTAATTGGTTTTTTCGGAATCTGGCGATATTTTTATGGATTTCTGAAAGCATTATACTAGGAAAAATCACTAAAATCGAAAAATCATAAAAAGTTGTGAAATTTTGGATCTGAGTCCAATAATATAGGAAAACTCGATGGGAATAGCTATTGGAAGCTTAGCAGTCACAATGCATTGAGAATTGGTTTCTTCGGAATTTGACGATATTTTTATGGATTTATGAAGGCATTATATTAGGAAAATCACTAAAATCGAAAAATCGTAAAAAGTGGTGAAATTTGGGAACTGAGTCTAATAATTGAGGAAAACTCGATAGGAATAGCTACTGTAAGCTTACCAGTCACATTGCTTTGAGAATTGGTTTCATCGGAATCTGGCGAATTTTTGTAGATTTCTGAAGGCATTATATTAGGGAAAATTACTAAAATCGAAAAATCGTAAAAAGTGATGAAATTTTGGATTTAAGTCAAATAATTTAGGAAAACTCGATGGGAATAGGTACTGGAAGATTACCAGTCACATTGCGTTGAGAATTGGTTTCATCGGAATCTAACGAATTTTTATGGATTTCTGAAGGTATTATACTAGGAATAATCACTAAAATCGAAATATCGTAAAAAGTGGTGAAATTTTGGATCAGGGTCCAATTATATAGGAAAACTCGATGGGAACAACTACTGGAAACTTAGCAGTCACAATGCATTAGGAATTGGCTTCTTCAGAATCTAACGATATTTTTATGGATTTCTAAAGGCATTATACTAGGAAAAATCACTAAAACCGAAAAATTATAAAACGTGGTGAAATTTTGGATCTAAATTCAATAATTTAGGAAAACTCGATGGGAATAGCTACTGGAAGCTTAGCGGTCACAATGCATTGAGAATTGGCTTCTTCGAAATCTGATGAAATTTTATGGATTTCTTAAGGCATTATACTAGGAAAAAACATCGTAAAAAGTGGTGAACTTTTGGATCTGAACCCAATAATTTAGGAAAACACGATGGGAATAGCTACTGAAAGTTTAGCAGTCACAATGGATTGGGAATTGGTTTCATCAAAATCTGACGAATTTTTATGGATTTCTGAAGGCAGTACACTAGGAAAAATCACTGAAATCAAAAAATCGCAAAAAGTGGCGAAATTTTTGATCTGATTCCAATAATTTAGGAAAACTTGATTGGAATAGCTATTAGAAGCTTACCGATCACAATGCATTGAGAATTGGTTTCGTCGAAATCTGGCGAATTTTTATGGATTTCTGAAGGCATTACACTAGGGAAAATCACTGAAATCGAAAAATCACAAAAAGTGGCGAAATTTTGGATCTAAGTCTAATAATTTAGGAAAAATCGATGGGAATAGCTACTGGAATCTTACCGGTCACAATGCATTGAGAATAGGATTCGTCGGAATCTGGTGAATTTTTATGGATTTCTGAAGGCATTATACTAGGGAAAATCACTGAAATCGAAAAATCGCTAAAAGAGGTAAAATTTTGGATCGGAGTCCAATAATTTAGGAAAACTCAATAGGAATAGCTACTGGAAGCTTACCGGTGACAATGCATTGAGAATTAGTTTTGTCGAAATCTAGCGAATTTTTATGGATTTCTGAAGGCATTACAGTAGGCAAAATTACTGAAATCGAAAAATCGCAAAAAGTGCCGAAATTTTGAATCTAAGTCCAATAATTTAGGAAAACTCGATTGGAATAGCTACTGAAAGCTTACCGGTCACAAAGCGTTGAGAATTGGCTTCGTCAGAATCTGGCGAATTTTTATGGATTTCTGAAGGCATTACACTAAGAAAAATCACTTAAATCAAGAAATCGCAAAAAGTGGCGAAATTTTGGATCTGAGTCCAATAATTTAGAAAAAATTAATTGGAATAGCTACTGGAAGCTTACCGGTCACAATGCATTGAGAATTGGCTTCGTCGGAACCTGACGAATTTTTATTTATTTCTGAAGGCATTAGATTGGAGAAAATCACTGAAATTAAAAAATCGCAAAAAGTGGCGAAATTTTGGATCTGAGTCCAATAATATAGGAAAACTTGATTGAAATAGCTACTGGATGCTTACCGGTCACAATGCGTTGAGAATTGGTTTCGTCGGAACCTGACAAATTTTAATGGATTTCTGAAAGCATTACACTGGGAAAAATCACTGAAATCAAAAAATCGCAAAAAGTGGCGAAAATTGGGATCTGAGTCCAATAATTTAGGAAAACTTAATTAGAATAGCTACTGAAAGCTTACCGGTCACAATGCATTGAGAATTGGCTTCGTCGAAACCTAACGAATTTGTATTGATTTCTGAAGGCATTAAATTGGGGAAAATCACTTAAATCGAAAAATCGTAAAAAGTGGCGAAATTTGGGATCTGAGTCCAATAATTTACGAAAACTTGATTGGAATAGCTACTGGAAGCTTGCCGGTCACGACGTATCGAGAATTGGTTTCGTCGAAATTTTTACGGAGTTCTGAATGGATACCACTAGGGAAAATCAACAAAATCGAAAAATCGTAAAAAGCGGTGAAATTTATGATCCGAGTCCAATAATTAAGGAAAACTTGATTGGAATAGCTACTGGAAGCTTGCCGGTCGCGACGTATCGAGAATTGGCTTCGTCAGAATTTTTACGGATTTCTGAAGAGGTACCACTAGGGAAAATCACCAAAATCGAAAAATCGTAAAAATTGGTAAAATTTATGATCCGAGTCCAATAATTCAGGAAAACTTGATTGGAATAGCTACTGGAAGCTTGCCGGTCATGACGCATCGTAAATTGGCTTCGTCGGAATTTTTATGGATTTCGGAAGGGGTACCACTAGGGAAAATAACAAAAATCGAAAAATCGTAAAAAGTGATGAAATTTTGGATCCGAGTCCAATAATTCAGGAAAACTTGATTGGAATAGCTACTGGAAGCTTGCCGGTCACGACGCATCGAGAATTGTCTTCGTCGAAATCTGACGAATTTTTACGGATTTCTGAAGGGGTACCTCTAGGAAAAATCACCAAAATCGAAAAATCGTAAAAAGTGGTGAAATTTTTGATCCGAATCAAATAAATCAAGAAAACTTGATTGGAATAGCTACTGAAAACTTGCCGGTCATGACGCATCGAGAATTGGTTTGGTCGAAATTTTTACGGATTTCTGAAGGGGGTACCACTAGGAAAAATCACCAAAATCGAAAAATCTTAAAAAGTGGAGAAATTTTTGATCCGAGTCCAATAATTAAGGAAAACTTGATTGGAATAGCTACTGGAAGCTTGCCGGTCACGACGCATCGAGAATTATTTTCGTCAGAATCTGACGAATTTTTACGGATTTCTGAAGGGGTACCACAAGGGAAAATCACAAATATCAAAAAATCGTAAAAAGTGGTGAAATTTTGAATGAGAGTCAAATAATTCAGGAAAACTTGATTGGAATAGCTACTGGAAGCTTGCCGGTCACGACGCATCAAGAATTGGCTTCGTCGAAATTTTTACGAATTTCTGAAGGGGTACCACTAGGAAAAATCACCAAAATCGAAAAATCGTAAAAAGTGGTGAAATTTTGGATACGAGTCCAATAATTTAGGAAAACTTGATTGGAATAGCTACTGGAAGCTTGCCGGTCATGACACATTGAGAATTGTCTTCGTCGGAATCTGACGAATTTTTACGAATTTCTGAAGGGGTACCACTAGGAAAAATCACCAAAATTGAAAAATCGTAAAAAGTAGTGAAATTTTGGATCCGAGTCAAATAATTCAGGAAAACTTGATTGGAATAGCTACTGGAAGCTTGCCGGTCAAGACGCATCGTGAATTGGCTTCGTCAAAATATGACAAATTTTTACGGATTTCTGAAGGGGTACCACTAGGGAAAATCACCAAAATCGAAAAATCGTAAAAATTTGTGAAATTTTTTATCCTAGTCCAATAATTCAGGAAAATTTGATTGGAATAGCTACTAGAAGCTTGCCGGTCACGACGCATCGAAAATTGGCTTCGTCGGAATTTTTACGTATTTTTGAAGGGGTATCACTAGGGAAAATCACCAAAATCGAAAAATTATAAAAAGTAGTGAAATTTTGGATCCGAGTCCAATAATTCAGGAAAACTTGATTGGAATAGCTACTGGAAGCTTGTCGGTAATGACGCATCGAGAATTGGCTTCGTCGGAATCTGTCGAATTTTTACGGATTTCTGAAGGGGTACCACTAGTGAAAATCACCAAAATCGAAAAATCGTAAAAAGTGGAGAAATTTTTGATCCGAGTCCAATAATTAAGGAAAACTTGATTGGAATAGCTACTGGAAGCTTGCCAGTCACGACGCATCGAGAATTATTTTCGTCAGAATCTGACGAATTTTTACGGATTTCTGAAGGGGTACCACAAGGGAAAATCACAAATATCAAAAAATCGTAAAAAGTGGTGAAATTTTGAATGAGAGTCAAATAATTCAGGAAAACTTGATCGGAATAGCTACTGGAAGCTTACCGGTCACGACGCATCGAGAATTGGTTTCGTCGAAATTTTTATGGATTTCTGAAGGGGTACAAGTAGGAAAAATCACCAAAATCGAAAAATCGTAAAAAGTGGTGAAATTTTGGATACGAGTCCAATAATTTAGGAAAACTTGATTGGAATAGCTACTGGAAGCTTGCCGGTCATGACACATTGAGAATTGTCTTCGTCGGAATCTGACGAATTTTTACGAATTTCTGAAGGGGTACCACTAGGAAAAATCACCAAAATTGAAAAATCGTAAAAAGTAGTGAAATTTTGGATCCGAGTCAAATAATTCAGGAAAACTTGATTGGAATAGCTACTGGAAGCTTGCCGGTCAAGACACATCGTGAATTGGCTTCGTCGAAATATGACAAATTTTTACGGATTTCTGAAGGGGTACCACTAGGGAAAATCACCAAAATCGAAAAATCGTAAAAATTTGTGAAATTTTTTATCCTAGTCCAATAATTCAGGAAAACTTGATTGGAATAGCTACTGGAAGCTTGCCGGTCACGACGCATCGAAAATTGGCTTCGTCGGAATTTTTACGTATTTTTGAAGGGGTATCACTATGGAAAATCACCAAAATCGAAAAATTATAAAAAGTAGTGAAATTTTGGATCCGAGTCCAATAATTCAGGAAAACTTGATTGGAATAGCTACTGGAAGCTTGTCGGTAATGACGCATCGAGAATTGGCTTCGTCGGAATCTGTCGAATTTTTACGGATTTCTGAAGGGGTACCACTAGTGAAAATCACCAAAATCGAAAAATCGTAAAAAGTGGTGAAATTTTTGATCCGAGTCCAATAATTCAGGAAAAATTGATTGGAATAGCAACTGGAAGCTTGCCGGTCACGACGCATCGAAAATTGGTTTCGTCGGAAATTTTACGGATTTCTGAAGGGGTACCACTAGGAAAAATCACCAAAATCGAAAAATCACAAAAAGTGATGAAATTTATGATCCGAGTTCAATAATTCAGGAAAACTTGATTGGAATAGCTACTGGAAGCTTACCGGTCGCGACGCATCGTGAATTGGTTTCGTCGAAATTTTTACGGATTTCTGAAGGGGTACCACTAGGAAAAATCACCAAAATCGAAAAATCGTAAAAAGTATTAAAATTTTAGATCCGAGTCCAACAATTCAGGAAAACTTGATTGGAATAGTTACTGGAAGCTTGCCGGTCACGACGCATCGAGAATTATTTTCGTCAGAATCTGACGAATTTTTACGGATTTCTGAAGGGGTACCACAAGGGAAAATCACAAATAACAAAAAATCGTAAAAAGTGGTGAAATTTTGAATGAGAGTCAAATAATTCAGGAAAACTTGATTGGAATAGCTACTGGAAGCTTGCCGTTCACGACGCATCAAGAATTGGCTTCGTCGAAATTTTTACGAATTTCTGAAGGGGTACCACTAGGGAAAATCACCAAAATCGAAAAATCGTAAAAAGTGGTGAAATTTTGGATCCGAGTCCAATAATTTAGGAAAACTTGATTGGAATAGCTACTGGAAGCTTGTCGGTCATGACGCATCGAGAATTGGTTTCGTTAGAATTTTTACGGATTTCTGGAGGGGTACCACTAGGGAAAATCACCAAAATCGAAAAATAGTAAAAAGTGGTGAAATTTTGGATCCGAGTCGCATAATTAAGAAAATATTGATTGGAATAGATACTGGAAGCTTGCTGGTCACGACGCATCGAGAATTGGTTTCGTCGAAATTTTTACGGATTTCTGGAGGGGTACCAATAGGGAAATTCACCAAAATCGAAAAATCGTAAAAAGTGGTGAAATTTTGGATCCGAGTCCAATAATTCAGGAAAACTTTATTGGAATAGCTACTGGAAGCTTGCCGGTCACGACATATCGAAAATTTGCTTCGTCGGAATCTGACGAATTTTTAAGAATTTCTGAAGGGGTACCACTAGGGAAAATCACAAAAATCAAAAAATCGTAAAAAGTGGTGAAATTTTGGATTCGAGTCAAATATTTCCGGAAAAGTTAATTGCAGTAGCTACTGGAAGCTTGCTGTTTATGACGCATCGAGAATTGGCTTCATCGGAATTTTTACGGATTTCTGAAGCGGGTACCACTAGAGAAAATCACAAAAATCGAAAAATCTAAAAAAGTAGAGAAATTTTTGATTCGAGTCCAATAATTCAGGAAAACTTGATTGGAAAAGCTACTGGAAGCTTGTCGGTCACGACGCATCGAAAATTTGTTTCGTCGGAATTTTTACGGATTTCTGAAGGAGTACCACTAGGGAAAATCACCACAATCGAAAAATCGTAAAAAGTGTTGAAATTTTGGATTCGAGTCCAATAATTTAGGAAAACTTGATTGGAATAGCTACTGGAAGCTTGCCGGTCATGACACATTGAGAATTGTCTTCGTCGGAATCTGACGAATTTTTACGAATTTCTGAAGGGGTACTACTAGGAAAAATCACCAAAATCGAAAAATCGTAAAAAGTAGTGAAATTTTGGATCCGAGTCAAATAATTCAGGAAAACTTGATTGGAATAGCTACTGGAAGCTTGCCGGTCAAGACGCATAGAGAATTGGCTTCGTCGAAATCTGACAAATTTTTACGGATTTCTGAAGGGGTACCACTAGGGAAAATCACCAAAATCGAAAAATCGTAAAAATTTGTGAAATTTTTTATCCGAGACCAATAATTCAGGAAAACTTGATTGCAATAGCTACTAGAAGCTTGCCGGTCACGACGCATCGAAAATTGGCTTCGTCGGAATTTTTACGGATTTTTGAAGGGGTATCACTAGGGAAAATCACCAAAATCGAAAAATTATAAAAAGTAGTGAAATTTTGGATCCGAGTCCAATAATTCAGGAAAACTTGATTGGAATAGCTACTGGAAGCTTGTCGGTAATGACGCATCGAGAATTGGCTTCGTCGAAATCTGTCGAATTTTTACGGATTTCTGAATGGGTACCACTAGTGAAAATCACCAAAATCGAAAAATCGTAAAAAGTGGTGAAATTTTTGATCCGAGTCCAATAATTCAGGAAATATTGATTGGAATAGCAACTGGAAGCTTGCCGGTCACGACGCATAGAAAATTGGTTTCGTCGGAAATTTTACGGATTTCTGAAGGGGTACCACTAGGAAAAATCACCAAAATCGAAAAATCACAAAAAGTGATGAAATTTATGATCCGAGTTCAATAATTCAGGAACACTTGATTGGAATAGCTACTGGAAGCTTACCGGTCGCGACGCATCTTGAATTGGCTTCGTCAAAATTTTTACGGATTTCTGAAGGGGTACCACTAGGAAAAATCACCAAAATCGAAAAATCGTAAAAAGTGTTGAAATTTTATAACCGAGTCCAATAATTCAGGAAAACTTGATTGGACTAGTTACTCGAAACTTGCCGGTCACGACGCATCGAGAATTGTTTTCGTCAGAATCTGACGAATTTTTACGGATTTCTGAAGGGGTACCACAAGGGAAAATCACAAAAATAAAAAAATCGTAAAAAGTGGTGAAATTTTGAATCTAAGTCAAATAATTCAGGAAAACTTGATTGGAATAGCTACTGGAAGCTTGTCGGTCATGACGCATCAAGAATTGGTTTCGTCGAAATTTTTACGAATATCTGAAGGGGTACCACTAGGAAAAATCACCAAAATCGAAAAATCGTAAAAAGTGGTGAAATTTTGGTTCCGAGTCCAATAATTCAGGAAAACTTGATTGGAATAGCTACTAGAAGCTTGCCGGTCACGACGCATCGAGAATTGGTTTCGTCAGAATTTTTACGGATTTCTGGAGGGGTACCACTAGGGAAAATCACCAAAATCGAAAAATAGTAAAATGTGGTGAAATTTTGGATCCGAGTCCCATAATTAAGAAAAAATTGATTGGCATAGATACTGGAAGCTTGCTGGTCACGACGCATCGAGAATTGGTTTCGTCGAAATTTTTACGTATTTTTAGAGGGGTACCAATAGGGAAATTCACCAAAATCGAAAAATCGTAAAAAATGGTGAAATTTTGGATTCGAGTCCAATAATTCAGGAAAACTTGATTGGAATAGCTAATGGAAGCTTGCCGGTCACGACATATCGAAAATTTACTTCGTCGGAATCTGACGAATTTTTAATGATTTCTGAAGGGGTACCACTAGGGAAAATCACAAAAATCAAAAAATCGTAAAAAGTGGTGAAATTTTGGATTCGAGTCAAATAATTCTGGAAAAGTTAATTGCATTAGCTACTGGAAGCTTGCCGTTTATGACGCATCGAGAATTGGCTTCATCGGAATTTTTACGGATTTCTGAAGCGGGTACCACTAGGGAAAATCACAAAAATCGAAAAATCTAAAAAAGTAGAGAAATTTTTGATTCGAGTCCAATAATTCAGGAAAACTTGATTGGAAAAGCTACTGGAAGCTTGCCGGTCACGACGCATCGAAAATTTGTTTTGTCGGAATTTTTACGGATTTCTGAAGGAGTACCACTAGGGAAAATCACCACAATCGAAAAATCGTAAAAAGTGTTGAAATTTTGGATTCGAGTCCAATAATTCAGGAAAACTTGATTGGAATAGCTACTGGAAGCTTTCCGGTCACGACGCATCGAGAATTGGATTCGTCGGAATCGGAATAATTTTTAAGGATTTCTGAAGGGGTACCACGAGGGAAAATCACCAAAATCAAAAAATCATAAAAAGTGGCGAAATTTTTGATCTGAGTCCAATAATTCAAGAAAACTTGATTGGATTAGCTACTGGAAGCTTGCCGGTCACGACGCATCGAGAATTGGCTTCGTCGGAATTTTTACGGATTACTGGAGGGGTACCAATAGGGAAAATCACCAAAATCGAAAAATCGTAAAAAGTGGCGAAATTTTGGATCCGAGTCAAATAATTCTGGAAAAATTGATTGCAATAGCAACTGGAAGCTTGCCGTTTATGACGCATCGAGAATTGGTTTCGTCGAAATTTTTACGGATTTCTGAAGCTGGTACCACTAGGGAAAATCACCAAAATCGAAAAATCTAAAAAAGTAGAGAAATTTTTGATTCGAGTCCAATAATTCAGGAAAACTTGATTGGAAAAACTACTGGAAGCTTACCGGTCACGACGCATCGAAAATTTGTTTCGTCGGAATTTTTACGGATTTATGAAAGAATACCACTAGGGAAAATCACCAAAATCGAAAAATCGTAAAAAGTGATGAAATTTTGGATCCGAGTCCAATAATTCAGGAAAACTTGATTGGAATAGCTACTGGAAGCTTTCCGGTCACGACGCATCGAGAATTGGTTTCGTCGGAATCGGACGAATTTTTAAGGATTTCTGAAGGGGTACCACTAGGGAAAATCACCAAAACCAAAAAATCCTAAAAAGTGGTGAAATTTTTGATCCGAGTCCAATAATTCAGGAAAACTTGATTGGATTAGCTACTGGAAGCTTGCCGGTCACGACGCTTCGAGAATTTGCTTCGTCGGAATTTTTACGTATTTTTGAAGGGGTACTACTAGGGAAAATCACCAAAATCGAAAAATCGTAAAAAGTGGTGAAATTTTTGATCCGAGTCCAATAATTCAAGAAAAATTGATTGGAATAGCTACTGGAAGCTTACCGGTCACGACGCATCGAGAATTTATTTCGTCGGAATTTTTACGGATTTCTGAAGGGGTACTACTAGGAAAAATCACCAAAATCGAAAAATCGTAAAAAGTGGTGAAATTTTGGATCCGAGTCCAATAATTAAGGAAAACTTGATTGGAATAGCTACTGGAAGTTTGCCGGTCACGACGCATCAAGAATTGGTTTCGTCGGAATTTTTATGGATTTCTGGAGGGGTACCAATAGGGAAAATCACCAAAATCGAAAAATCATCGTAAAAAGTGATGAACTTTTGGATCTGAACCCAATAATTTAGGAAAATACGATGGGAATAGCTACTGAAAGTTTAGCAGTCACAATGGATTGGGAATTGGCTTCATCAAAATCTGACGAATTTTTATAGATTTCTGAAGGCAGTACACTAGGAAAAATCACTGAAATCGAAAAATCGCAAAAAGTGGCGAAATTTCTGATCTGATTCCAATAATTTAGGAAAACTTGATTGGAATAGCTATTAGAAGCTTACCGATCACAATGCATTGAGAATTGGTTTCGTCGAAATCTGGCGAATTTTTATGGATTTCTGAAGGCATTACACTAGGGAAAATCACTGAAATCGAAAAATCACAAAAAGTGGCGAAATTTTGGATCTGAGTCTAATAATTTAGGAATAATCGATGGGAATAGCTACTGGAATCTTACCGGTCACAATGCATTGAGAATAGGCTTCGTCGGAATCTGGTGAATTTTTATGGATTTCTGAAGGCATTACACTAGGAAAAATCACTGAAATCGAAAAATCGCAAAAAGTGGCAAAATTTTGGATCGGAGTTCAATAATTTAGGAAAACTCAATAGGAATAGCTACTGGAAGCTTACCAGTGACAATGCATTGAGAATTAGTTTCGTTGGAATCTGGCGAATTTTTATGGATTTCTGAAGGCATTACACTAGGCAAAATCACTAAAATCGAAAAATCGCAAAAAGTGCCGAAATTTTGAATCTAAGTCCAATAATTTAGGAAAACTCGATTGGAATAGCTACTGAAAGCTTACCGGTCACAAAGCGTTGAGAATTGGCTTCATCGGAATCTGGCGAATTTTTATGGATTTCTGAAGGCATTACACTAGGAAAAATCACTTAAATCAAGAAATCGCAAAAAGTGGCGAAATTTTGGATCTGAGTCCAATAATTTAGAAAAAATTAATTGGAATAGCTACTGGAAGCTTACCGGTCACAATGCATTGAGAATTGGCTTCGTCGGAACCTGACGAATTTTTATTTATTTCTGAAGGCATTAGATTGGAGAAAATCACTGAAATCGAAAAATCGCAAAAAGTGGCGAAATTTGGGATCTGAGTCCAATAATATAGGAAAACTTGATTGAAATAGCTACTGGATGCTTACCGGTTACAATGCGTTGAGAATTGGTTTCGTCGTAACCTGACAAATTTTTATGGATTTCTGAAAGCATTACACTGGGGAAAATCACTGAAATCAAAAAATCGCAAAAAGTGGCGAAAATTGGGATCTGAGTCCAATAATTTAGGAAAACTTAATTAGAATAGCTACTGAAAGCTTACTGGTCACAATGCATTGAGAATTGGCTTCGTCGAAACCTAACGAATTTTTATTGATTTCTGAAGGCATTAAATTGGGGAAAATCACTTAAATCGAAAAATCGTAAAAAGTGGTGAAATTTGGGATCTGAGTCCAATAATTCACGAAAACTTTATTGCAATAGCTACTGGAAGCTTGCCGGTCACGACGCATTGAGAATTGGCTTCATCCGAATCTGACGAATTTTTAAGGATTTCTGAAGGGGTACCACTAGGGAAAATCACCAAAATCAAAAAATAGTAAAAATTGTTGAAATTTTGGATCCGAGTCCAATAATTCAGGAAAACTTGATTGGAATAGCTACTAGAAGCTTGCCGGTCACGACGCATCGAGAATTGTCTTAGTCGGAATCTGACGAATTTTTAAGGATTTCTGAAGGGGTACACTAGGGAAAATCTCCAAAATGGAAAAATTGTAAAAAGTGGTGAAATTTTGGATCCGAGTCCAATAATTTAGGAAAACTTGATTGCAATAGCTATTGGAAGCTTGTCGGTCTCGACGCATCGAGAATTTGTTTCGTCGAAATTTTTACGGATTTCTGAATGGGCACCACTAGGGAAAATCACCAAAATCGAAAAATCGTAAAAAGTGATAAAATTTATGATCCGAATCCAATAATTCAGGAAAACTTTATTGCAATAGCTACTGGAAGCTTGCCGGTAATGACGCATTGAGAATTGGTTTCATCAGAATTTTTACGGATTTCTGGAGGGGTACCACAAGGGAAAATCACCAAAATCGAAAAATCGTAAAAAGTGGTGAAATTTTGGATCCGAGTCAAATAATTCAGGAAAATTTGATTGGAATAGCTACTGGAAGCTTACCGGTCACGACGCATCTAGAATTTGCTTCGTCGAAATCTGACCAATTTTTACGGATTTCTGAAGCGGTACCACTAGTGAAAATCATTAAAATCAAAAAATCGTAAAAGTGGTGAAATTTTGGATCCGAGTCCAATAATTCAGGAAAACTTGATTGCAATAGCTACTGGAAGCTTGCCGATCACAACGCATCGAGAATTGGCTTCGTCGGAATCTGACGAATTTTTAAGGATTTCTGAAGGGGTACCACTACGGAAAATCACCAAAATCAAAAAATAGTAAAAAGTGGTAAAATTTTGGATCCGAGTCCAATAATTCAGGAAAACTTGATTGCAATAGCTACTAGAAGCTTGCCGGTCATGACGTATCGAGAATTTGTTTCGTCGGAATTTTTATGGATTTCTAAAGGGGTACTACTAGGGAAAATCACAAAAATCGAAAAATCGTAAAAAGTGGCAAAATTTTTGATCCAAGTCCAATAATTAAGGAAAACTTAATTGGAATAGCTACTGGAAGCTTTTCGGTCACGACGCATCGAGAATTTTCTTCGTCAGAATTTTTACGGATTTCTGAATGGGTACTAATAGGAAAAATCACCAAAATCGAAAAATCGTATAGAGTGGTGAAATTTTAGATCGAGTCCAATAATTCAGGAAAACTTGATTACAATAGCTACTGGAAGCTTGCCGGTCACAACGCATCGAGAATTGGTTTCATCGGAATCTGACGAATTTTTAAGGATTTCTGAAGGGGTACCACTAGGGAAAATCACCAAAATCAAAAAATCGTAAAAAGTGGTAAAATTTTTGATCCGAGTCCAATAATTCAGGAAAACTTGATTGTAATAGCTACTGGAAGCTTAACGGTCATGACGCATCGAGAATTTGCTTCGTCGGAATTTTTACGGATTTCTGAAGGGGTACTACTAGGGAAAATCACAAAAACTAAAAAATTGTAAAAAGTGGTGAAATTTTGGATTCGAGTCCAAAAATTCAGGAAAACTTGATTGCAATAGTTACTGGAAGCTTGTCGGTCACGACGCATCGAGAATTGGTTTCATCAGAATTTTTACGGATTTCTAGAGGGGTACCACTAAGGAAAATCACCAAAATCGAAAAATCGTAAAAAGTGGTGAAATTTTGGATCCGGGTCCAATAATTTAGGAAAACTTGATTGCAATAGCTATTGGAAGCTTGTCGGTCTCGACGCATCGAGAATTTGTTTCGTCGAAATTTTTACGGATTTCTGAATGGGCACCACTAGGGAAAATCACCAAAATCGAAAAATCGTAAAAAGTGGTGAAATTTATGATCCGAATCCAATAATTCAGGAAACCTTTATTGCAATAGCTACTGGAAGCTTGCCGGTCATGACGCATTGAGAATTGGTTTCATCAGAATTTTTACGGATTTCTGGAGGGGTACCACAAGGAAAAATCACCAAAATCGAAAAATCGTAAGAAGTGGTGAAATTTTGGATCCGAGTCCAATAATTCAGGAAAATTTGATTGGAATAGCTACTGGAAGCTTACCGGTCACGACGCATCTAGAATTTGCTTCGTCGAAATCTGACCAATTTTTACGGATTTCTGAAGCGGTACCACTAGTGAAAATCACTAAAATCAAAAAATCGTAAAAGTGGTGAAATTTTGGATCCGAGTCCAATAATTCAGGAAAACTTGATTGCAATAGCTACTGGAAGCTTGCCGGTCACAACGCATCGAGAATTGGCTTCGTCGGAATCTGACGAATTTTTAAGGATTTATGAAGGGGTACCACTACGGAAAATCACCAAAATCAAAAAATAGTAAAAAGTGGTAAAATTTTTGATCCGAGTCCAATAATTCAGGAAAACTTGATTGCAATAGCTACTAGAAGCTTGCCGGTCATGACGTATCGAGAATTTGTTTCGTCGGAATTTTTACGGATTTCTGAAGGGGTACTACTAGGGAAAATCACAAAAATTGAAAAATCGTAAAAAGTGGTAAAATTTTTGATCCAAGTCCAATAATTAAGGAAAACTTAATTGGAATAGCTACTGGAAGCTTTTCGGTCACGACGCATCGAGAATTTTCTTCGTCAGAATTTTTACGGATTTCTGAATGGGTACTAATAGGAAAAATCACCAAAATCGAAAAATCGTATAGAGTGGTGAAATTTTAGATCGAGTCCAATAATTCAGGAAAACTTGATTACAATAGCTACTGGAAGCTTGCCGGTCACAACGCATCGAGAATTGGTTTCATCGGAATCTGACGAATTTTTAAGGATTTCTGAAGGGGTACCACTAGGGAAAATCACCAAAATCAAAAAATCGTAAAAAGTGGTAAAATTTTTGATCCGAGTCCAATAATTCAGGAAAACTTGATTGTAATAGCTACTGGAAGCTTACCGGTCATGACGCATCGAGAATTTGCTTCGTCGGAATTTTTACGGATTTCTGAAGGGGTACTACTAGGGAAAATCACAAAAACTAAAAAATTGTAAAAAGTGGTGAAATTTTGGATTCGAGTCCAATAATTCAGGAAAACTTGATTGCAATAGTTACTGGAAGCTTGTCGGTCACGACGCATCGAGAATTGGTTTCATCAGAATTTTTACGGATTTCTAGAGGGGTACCACTAAGGAAAATTACCAAAATCGAAAAATCTTAAAAAGTGGTGAAATTTTGGATCCGGGTCCAATAATTCAGGAAAACTTAATTGGAATAGCTACTGGAAGCTTATCGGTCATGACGCATCGATAATTTGATTCGTCAGAATTTTTACGGATTTCTGAAAGGGTACTACTAGACAAAATCACCAAAATCGAAAAATCGTAAAAAGTGGTTAAATTTTGGATCTGAGTCCAATAATTCAGGAAAACTTGATTGGAATAGCTACTAGAAGCTTGCCGGTCACTACGCATCGAGAATTTGTTTCGTCGAAATTTTTACGGATTTTTGGAGGGGTACCACTAGGGAAATTCACCAAAATCGAAAAATAGTAAAAGGTTGTGAAATTTTGGATCCGTGTCAAATAATTCAGGAAAACTTGATTGGAATAGCTCTTGGAAACTTGCTGGTGACAACGCATCGAGAATTGGCTTCGTCGGAATCTTTACGGATTTCTGGAGGGGTACCAATAGGAAAAATCACCAAAATCGAAAAATCGTAAAAAGTGGTAAAATTTTTGATCCGAGTCTAATAATTTAGGAAAACTTGATTGGAATAGCTACTGGAAGCTTGCCGGTCACGACGCATCGAGAATTGGCTTCGTCGAAATGTGACGAATTTTTAAGGATTTCTGAAGGGGTACACTAGAGAAAATCACCAAAATCGAAAAATCGTAAAAAGTGGTGAAATTTTGGATCCGAGTCCAATAATTCAGGAAAACTTGATTGCAATAGCTACTCGAAACTTGCCGGTCAGGACGCATCGAGAATTGATTTCGTCGGAATTTTTACGGATTTCTGGAGGGGTACAACTAGGGAAAATCACCAAAATCGAAAAATAATAAAAAGTGGTGAAATTTTTGATCTGAATCCAATAATTCAGGAAAACTTGATTGGAATAGTTAAGGAAAATTTTTCGGTCACGACGCATCGAGAATGTGCTTCGTCAGAATTTTTACGGATTTCTGAAGGGGTACTACTAGGGAAAATCACCAAAATAGAAAAATTGTAAAAAGTGGTGAAATTTTGTATCTGAGTCCAATAATTTAGGAAACTAGATTGGAATAGCTACTGGAAGCTTGCCGGTCACGACGCATCGAGAATTGGTTTCGTCGGAATCTGACGAATTTTTAAGGATTTTTGAAGGGGTACACTAGGAAAAATCACCAAAATTGAAAAATTGTAAAAAGTGGTGAAATTTTGGATCCGAGTCCAATAATTCAGGCAAACTTGATTGGAATAGCTACTGGAAGCTTGCCGGTCACGACGCATCGAGAATTAGTTTCGTTGAAATTTTTACGGATTTCTGGAGGGGTACCACTAGGGAAAATCACCAAAATCGAAAAATCATAAAAAGTTGTGAAATTTTTTATCCGAATCCAATAATTCAGGAAAACTTGATTTAAATAGCTACTGGAAGCTTGCCGGTCATGACGCATCGAGAATTGGGTTCGTCGTAATCTGTCAAATTTTTACGGATTTCTAAAGGGGTACCACTAGGAAAAATCACCAAAATTGAAAAAACGTAAAAAGTGGTGAAATTTCGGATCAGAGTCCAATAAAACATGAAAACTCGATTGGAATAGCTACTGGAAGCTTGCCGGTCACAACGCATCGAGAATTGGCTTCGTCTGAATCCGACGAATTTTTACGGATTTCCCTAGGGGTACCACTAGGAAAAATCACCAAAATCGAAAAATTGTAAAAAGTGGTGAAATTTTTTATTTGAGTCCAACAATTTAGGAAAACTCGATTGGAATAGCTACTGGAAACTTGCCGGTCACAACGAATCGAGAATTGGCTTCGTCGGAATCCGACGAATTTTTACAGATTTTCCTTGGGGTACCACTAGGAAAAATCACCAAAATCGAAAAATCGTAAAAAGTAGTGAAATTTCGGATCCGAGTCTAATGATTCAGGAAAACACGATTGGAATAGCTACTAGAAGATTTCCGGTCACAACGCATCGAGAATTGGCTTCGTTGAAATCCGACGAATTTTTACAAATTTCCCTAGGGGTTCCACTAGGGAAAATCACCAAAATCGAAAAATCGTAAAAATTGGTGAAATTTTTTATCCGAGTCAAACAATTCAGGAATCCGACGAATTTTTACGGATTTTCCTAGGGGTACCACTAGGGAAAATCACCGAATCGAAAAATCGTAAAAAGTGGTGAAATTTTTGATTCGAGTCCAATAATTCAGGAAAAATCGATTGGAATAGCTACTGGAAGCTTGCTAGTTACAATGCATCGAGAATTGGCTTCGTCGAAATCCGACGAATTTTTACGAATTTCCCTAGGGGCACCACTAGTGAAAATCACCAAAATCGAAAAATCGTAAAAAGTGGTGAAATTTCGGATCCGAATGAAATAATACAGGAAAACTCGATTGGAATAGCTACTGGAAGCTTGCCGGTCACAACGCATCGAGAATTGGCTTCGTCGAAATCCGACAAATTTTCACGGATTTCCCTAGGGGTACCACTAGGGAAAATCACCAAAATCGAAAAATCGTAAAAAGTGGTGAAATTTCGGATCCGAGTCCAATAAATCAGGAAAACTCGATTGGAATAGCTACTGAAAGCTTGCCGGTCACAACGCATCGAGAATTGGCTTCGTCGAAATCCGACGAATTTTTACGGATTTCCCTAGGGGTACCACTAGGGAAAATCACAAAAATCGAAAAATCGTAAAAGTGTTGAAATTTCGGATCCGAGTCCAATAATTCAGGAAAACTCGATTGGTATAGCTACTGGAAGCTTGCCGGTCACAACGCATCGAGAATTTTTTTCGTCCAAATCCGACAAATTTTTACGGATTTTCCTAGGGGTACCACTAGAGAAAATTACCAAAATCGAAAAATCGTAAAAAGTGGTAAGATTTCGGATCCGAGTCCAATAAATCAGGAAAACTCGATTAGAATAGCTACTGAAAGCTTGCCGGTAACAACGCATCGAGTATTGGCTTCGTCGGAATCCGACGAATTTTTACGGATTTCCCTAGGGGTACCACTAGGGAAAATCACCAAAATCGAATAATCGTAAAAAGTAGTAAAATTTCGGATCCGAGTCCAATAATTCAGGAAAACTCGATTGGAATAGTTACTGGAAGCTTGCCGGTCACAACGCATCGAGAATTGGCTTCGTCGAAATCCGACGAATTTTTACGGATTTTCCCAGGGGTACCGCAAGGAAAAATCACCAAAAGCGAAAAATCGTAAAAAGTAGTGAAATTTCGGATGCGAGTCCAATAATTCAGGAAAACAGGATTGGAATAGCTACTGGAAGATTTCCGGTCACAACGCATCCAGAATTGGCTTCGTCGAAATCCAACGAATTTTCCTAGGGGTACCACTAGGGAAAATCACCAAAATCGAAAAATCGTAAAAAGTGGTGAAATTTTTGATCCGAGTCCAACAATTAAGGAAAACTCGATTGGAATAGCTACTGGAAGCTTGCCGGTCACAACGCATCGAGAATTGGTTCCGTCGGAATCCGACGAATTTTTACGGATTTGCCTAGGGGTACCACTAGGGAAAATCACCATATCGAAAAATCGTAAAAAGTGGTGAAATTTTTGATCCGAGTCCAATAATTCAGAAGAAATTGATTGAAATAGCTACTGGAAGCTTGCTGGTCACAACGCATCGAGAATTGGCTTCGTCAGAATCCGACGAATTTTTACGGATTTCCCTAGGGGTACCACTAGGGAAAATCACCAAAATGGATTAATCGTAAAAAGTGGTAAAATTTTTAATTCGAGTCAAATAATTCAGGAAAAATCAATTGGAATAGCTACTGGAAGCTTGCAGGTCACAACGCATCGAGAATTGGTTTCGTCGAAATCCGACGAATTTTTACGGATTTCATTAGGGGTACCACTAGGGAAAATCACCAAAATCGAAAAATCGTAAAAAGTGGTGAAATTTCGGATGCGAGTCCAATAAATCAGGAAAACTCGATTGGAATAGCTACTGGAAGCTTGCCGGTCACAACGCATCGAGAATTGGCTTCGTCGGAATCCGACGAATATTTACGTATTTCCCTATGGGTACCACTAGGGAAAAATACCAAAATCGAAAAAACGTAAAAAGTGGCGAAATTTCGGATCCGAGTCAAATAATTCAGGAAAACTCGATTGTAATTGCTACTGGAAGCTTGCCGGTCACAACGCATCGAGAATTGGTTTCGTCGAAATCCGACGAATTTTTACGGATTTCCGTAGGGGTACCACTAGGGAAAATCACAAAAAGCGAAAAATCGTAAAAAGTGGTAAAATTTCGGATCCGAGACCAATAATTTAGGAAAACACGATCGGAATAGCTACTGGAAGATTGCCGGTCAAAACGCATCGAGAATTGGCTTCTTCGGAATCCGACGAATTTTTACGGATTTCCCTAGGGGTACCACTAGGGAAAATCACAAAAATCGAAAAATCGTAAACAGTGGTGAAATTTTTGATCCGAATCCAATAATTAAGTAAAACTCGATTGGAATAGCTACTGGAAGATTGCCGGTCACAACGCATCGAGAATTTGCTTCATCGAAATCCGACGAATTTTTACGGATTTCCCTAGGGGTACCACTAGGAAAAATCACAAAAATCGAAAAATCATAAGTGGTGAAATTTTGGATCCGAGTCCAATAATTCAGGAAAACTCGATTGGAATAGCTACTGGAAGCTTGCCGGTCACAACGCATCGAGAATTGGTTTCGTCGGAATCCGACGAATTTTTACGTATTTCCCTAGGGGTACCACTAGGAAAAATCACCAAAACTGAAAAATCGTAAAAAGTGGTGAAATTTCGGATTCGAGTCCAATAATTAAGGAAAACTCGATTGGAATAGCTACTGGAAGCTTGCCGGTCCCAACTCATCGAGAATTGGCTTCGTCGGAATCCGACGAATTTTTCTGGATTTCCCTAGGGGTACCACTAGGAAAAATCACCAAAATCGAAAAATCGTAAAGAGTGATGAAATTTCGGATCCGAGTCCAATAATTCCGGAAAACAATATTAGAATAGCTACTGTATTATTGCCGGTCACAACGCATCGAGAATTGGTTTCGTCGGAATCCGACGAATTTTTACGGATTTCCCTAGGGGTACCACTAGGGAAAATCACCAAAATCGAAAAATCGTAAGCAGTGGTGAAATTTCGGATCCGAGTCCAATAATTAAGTAAAACTCGATTGTAATAGCTACTGGAAGCTTGCCGGTCACAACGCATCGAGAATTGGCTTCGTCGGAATCCGACGAATTTTTACAGATTTCCCTAGGGGTACCACTAGGGAAAATCACCAAAGTCGTAAAATCGTAAAAAGTGGTGAAATTTTGGATCCGAGTCCAATAATTCAGGAAAACTCCATTGGAATAGCTACTGGAAGCTTGCCGGTCACAACGCATCGAGAATTAGCTTTTTCGGAATTCGACGAATTTTTACGGATTTTCCTAGGGGTACCACTAGGAAAAATCACCAAAATCGAAAAATCGTAAAAAGTGATAAAATTTCGGATCCGAGTCAAATAATTCAGGAAAATAGGATTGGAATAGTTACTGTAAGATTGCCAGTCACAACGCATCGAGAATTGGCTTCGTCGTAATCCGACGAATTTTTACGGATTTTCCTTGGCGTACCACTAGGGAAAATCACCAAAATCGAAAAATCGTAAAAAGTGATGAAATTTCGGATCCGAGTCAAATAATTCAGGAAAACTCGATTGGAATAGCTACTGGAAGCGTGACGGTCACAACGCAATGAGAATTGGCTACGTCGGAATCCGACGAATTTTTAAGGATTTCCCTAGGGGTACCACTAGGGAAAATCAAAAAAATCGAAAATTCGTAAAAATCGTTGAAATTTCGGATCCGATTCCAATAATGCAGGAAAACTCGATTGGAATAGCTACTGTAAGCTTGCCAGTTACAACACATCGAGAATTGGCTTCGTCGGAATCCGACGAATTTTTTCGGATTTCCCAAGGGGTACCACTTGGGAAAATCACCAAAATCGAAAAATCGTAAACAGTTGTAAAATTTCGGATCCGAGTCCAATAATTAAGGAAAATTCGATTGCAATAGCTACTGGAAGCTTGCCGGTCACAACGCATCGAGAATTGGCTTCGTCGAAATCCGACCAATTTTTACGAATTTCCCTAGGGGTACCACTAGGAAAAATCAGCAAAATCGAAAAATCGTAAAAAGTGATAAAATTTCGGATCCGAGTCCAATAATTCAGGAAAACACGATCGGAATAGCTACTGGAAGATTGCCGGTCACAACGCATCGAGAATAGGCTTCGTCGGAATCCGACGAATTTTTACGGATTTTCCTAGTGGTACCAATAGGGAAAATCACCAAAATCGAAAAATCGTAAAAAGTGGTGAAATTTCGAATCCGAGTCAAATAATTTAGGAAAAATCGATTGGAATAGCTACTGGAAGCTTTCCGGTCACAATGCATCGAGAATTGGTTTCATCGCAATCCGACTAATTTTTACGAATTTCCCTAGGGGTACCACTAAGTAAAATCACCAAAATCGAAAAGTCGTAAAAAGTGGTGAAATTTCGGATCCGAGTCCAATAAATAAGGAAAACTCGATTGGAATAGCTACTGGAAGCTAGCCGGTCAAAATGCATCGAGAATTGGTTTCGTCGGAATGCGACGAATTTTTACGGATTTTCCTAGGGGTACCACTAGGGAAAATCACCAAAATCGAAAAATCGCAAAAAGTGGTGAAATTTCGGATCCGAGTGCAATAATTCAGGAAAACTCGATTCGAATGGCTACTGAAAGCTTTCCGGTCACAATGCATCGAGAATTGGCTTCGTCGGAATCTGACGAACTTTTGCGTATTTCCCTAGGGTACCACTAGGAAAAATCACCAAAATCGAAAAATCGTAAAAAGTGGTGAAATTTCGGATCCAAGTCCAATAATTAAGGAAAACTCGATTGGAATAGCTATTGGAAGCTTGTCGGTCCCAACGTATCGAGAATTGGTTTCGTCGGAATCCGACGAATTTTTCCGGATTTCCCTAGGGGTACCACTAGGAAAAATCACCAAAATCAAAAAATCGTAAAAAATGATTAAATTTCGGATCCAAGTCCAATAATTCAGGAAAACACGATTGGAATAGCAACTGGATTATTGCCGGTCACAACGCATCGAGAATTGGCTTCGTCGGAATCCGATGAATTTTTACGGATTTCCCTAGGGGTACCACTAGGGAAAATCACCAAAATCGAAAAATCGTAAACAGTTGTGAAATTTTGGATCCGAGTCCAATAATTAAGTAAAACTCGATTGTAATAGGTACTGGAAGCTTACCGGTCACAATGCATAGAGAATTGGTTTCGCCGGAATCCGACGAATTTTTACGGATTTCCCTAGGGGTACCACTAGGAAAAATCACCAAAATTAAAAAATCATAAAAAGTGATGAAATTTCTGATCCAAGTCTAATAAATCTGGAAAACTCGATTGGAATAGCTACTGGAAGCTTGCCGGTCACAACGCATCGAGAATTGGCTTCGTCGGAATCCGACGAATATTTACGGATTTCCCTATGGGTACCACTAGGGAAAAACACCAAAATCGAAAAAACGTAAAAAGTTGTGAAATTTCGGATCCGAGTTAAATAATTCAGTAAAACACGATTGGAATAGCTACTGGAAGCTTACCGGTCACAACGCTTCGAGAATTGGTTTCGTCGAAATCCGGGGAATTTTTATGGATTTCCGTAGGGGTACCACTAGGAAAAATCACCAAAATCGAAAAATCGTAAAAAGTGGTGAAATTTCGGATCCGGGTCCAATAATTTAGGAAAACACGATCGGAATAGCTACTGGAAGATTGCCGGTCACAACGTATCGAGAATTGGCTTCTTCGGAATCTGAAGAATTTTTACGAATTTTCCTAGGGTACCACTAGGGAAAATCACAAAAATCGAAAAATCGTAAACAGTGGTGAAATTTCGGATCCGAATCCAATAATTAAGTAAAAGTCAATTGGAATAGCTACTGGAAGCTTGCCGGTCCCAACGCATCGAGAATTGGCTTCGTCGGAATCCGACGAATTTTTCCGGATTTCCCTAGGGGTACCACTAGGAAAAATCACCAAAATCGAAAAATCGTAAAAAGTGATGAAATTTTTTATCCGAGTCAAATAATTCATTGGAATAGCTACTGGATTATTGCCGGTCACAACGCATCGACAATTGGCTTCGTCGGAATCCGACGAATTTTTACGGATTTTCCTAGGGGTACCAGTAAAGAAAATCACCAAAATCGAAAAATCGTAAAAAGTGGTGAAATTTCGGATCCGAGTCCAATAAATCATAAAAACTCGATTGGAATAGCTACTGGAAGCTTGCCGGTCACAACGCATCGAGAATTGCTTTCGTCGAAATTCGACGAATTTTTACGGATTTCCCTAGGGGTACAACTAGGGAAAATCACCAAAATCGAAAAATCGTAAAAAGTGGTGAAATTTCGGATCCGAGTCCAATAAATCAGGAAAACTCGATTGGAATAGCTACTGGAAGCTTGCCGGTCACAACGCATCGAGAATTGGCTTCGTCGGAATCCAAGTCAAATAATTCAGGAAAACTCGATCAGAATAGCTACTGGAAGCTTGCCGGTCACAACGCATCGAGAATTGGTTTCGTCAAAATCCGACGAATTTTTACGGATTTCCTTAGGGGTACCACTAGTGAAAATCACAAAAATCGAAAAATCGTAAAAAGTGGTGAAATTTCGGATCCGAGTCCAATAATTTAGGAAAACACGATCGGAATAACTACTGGAAGATTGCCGGTCACAACGCATCGAGAATTGACTTCTTAGGAATCCGACGAATTTTTACGGATTTCCCTAGGGGTACCACTAGGGAAAATCACAAAAATCGAAAAATCGTAAACAGTGGTGAAATTTCGGATCTGAATCCAATAATTAAGTAAAACTCGATTGGAATAGCTACTGGAAGCTTGCCGGTCACAACGCATCGAGAATTTGATTCATCGGAATCTGACGAATTTTTACGGATTTCCCTAGGGGTACCACTAGGGAAAATCACCAAAATCGAAAAATCATAAGTGGTGAAATTTTGGATCCGAGTCCAATAATTCAGGAAAACTCGATTGGAATAGCTACTGGAAGCTTGCCGGTCACAAAGCATCGAGAATTGGCTTCGTCGGAATCTGACGAATTTTTACGTATTTCCCTAGGGGTACCACTAGGAAAAATCACCAAAATTGAAAAATCGTAAAAAGTGGTGAAATTTCGGATTCGAGTCCAATAATTAAGGAAAACTCGATTGGAATAGCTACTGGAAGCTTGCCGGTCCCAACTCATCGAGAATTGGCTTCGTCGGAATCCGACGAATTTTTCCGGATTTCCCTAGGGGTACCACTAGGAAAAATCACCAAAATCGAAAAATCGTAAAAAGTGATGAAATTTCGGATCCGAGTCCAGTAATTCAGGAAAACACGTTTGGAAGAGCTACTGGATTATTGCCGGTCACAACGCATCGAGAATTGATTTCGTCGGAGTCCGACGAATTTTTACGGATTTCCCTAGGGGTACCACTAGGGAAAATCACCAAAATCGAAAAATCGTAAACAATGGTGAAATTTCGGATCCGAGTCCAATAATTATATAAAACTCGATTGTAATAGCTACTGGAAGCTTTCCGGTCACAACGCATCGAGAATTGGTTTCGTCGGAATCCGACGAATTTTTACGGATTTCCCTAGGGGTACCACTAGGGAAAATCACCAAAGTCGTAAAATCGTAAAAAGTGGTGAAATTTTGTATCCGAGTCTAATAATTCAGGAAAACTCGATTGGAATAGCTAGTGGAAGCTTGCCGGTCACAACGCATCGAGAATTAGCTTCGTCGGAATTCGACGAATTTTTACGGATTTCCCTAGGGGTACCACTAGGAAAAATCACCAAAATCGAAAAATCGTAAAAAGTGGTAAAATTTCGGATCCGAGTCAAATAATTCAGGAAAATAGGATTGGAATAGTTACTGTAAGATTGCCAGTCACAACGCATCGAGAATTGGCTTCGTCGTAATCCGACGAATTTTTACGAATTTTCCAAGGGGTACAACTAGGGAAAATCACCAAAATCGAAAAATCGTAAAAAGTGATGAAATTTCGGATCCGAGTCAAATAATTCAAGAAAACTCGATTGGAATAGCTACTGGAAGCGTTCCGGTCACAACGCAATGAGAATTGGCTACGTCGGAATCCGACGAATTTTTACGGATTTCCCTAGGGGTACCACTAGGGAAAATCACAAAAATCGAAAATTCGTAAAAAGTGTTGAAATTTCGGATCCGATTCCAATAATGCAGGAAAACTCGATTGGAATAGCTACTGTAAGCTTGCCAGTTACAAAGCATCGAGAATTGGCTTCATCGGAATTCGACGAATTTTTTCGGATTTCCCGAGGGGTACCACTAGGGAAAATCACCAAAATCGAAAAATCGTAAACAGTTGTAAAATTTCGGATCCGAGTCCAATAATTAAGGAAAACTCGATTGCAATAGCTACTGGAAGCTTGCCGATCACAACGCATCGAGAATTGGCTTCGTCGGAATCCGACGAATTTTTACGAATTTCCCTAGGGGTACCACTAGGAAAAATCAGCAAAATCGAAAAATCATAAAAAGTGATGAAATTTCGGATCCGAGTCCAATAATTCAGGGAAACACGATCGGAATAGTTACTGGAAGATTGCCGGTCACAACGCATCGAGAATTGGCTTCGTCGGAATTCGACGAATTTTTACGGATTTTTCTAGTGGTACCAATAGGGAAAATCACCAAAATCGAAAAATCGTAAAAAGTGGTGAAATTTCGAATCCGAGTCAAATAATTCAGGAAAAATCGATTGGAATAGCTACTGGAAACTTGCCGGTCACAACGCATCGAGAATTGGTTTCATCGCAATCCGACGAATTTTTACGGATTACCCTAGGGGTACCACTACGTAAAATCACAAAAATCGAAAAATCGTAAAAAGTGGTAAAATTTCGGATCCGAGTCCAATAAATAAGGAAAACTCGATTGGAATAGCTACTGGAAGCTTGCCGGTCACAACGCATCGAGAATTGGTTTCGTCGGAATCCGACGAATTTTTACGGATTTTCCTAGGGGTACCACTAGGGAAAATCACCAAAATCGAAAAATCGCAAAAAGTGGTGAAATTTCGGATCCGAGTGCAATAATTCAGGAAAACTCGATTCGAATGGCTACTGAAAGCTTGCCGGTCACAACGCGTCGAGAATTGACTTCGTCGAAATCCGATAAATTTTTACTGATTTCCCTTAGGGTACCACTAGGGAAAATCACCAAAATTGAAAAATCGTAAAAAGTATTGAAATTTCGGATCCGAGTCCAATAATTCAGTAAAAGTCGATTGGAATAGCTACTGGAAGCTTGCCGGTCACAACTCATCGAGAATTGACTTCGTCGGAATCCGACAAATTTTTACGGATTTCCCAAGGGGTACCACTAGGGAAAATCACCAAAATCGAAAAATCGCAAAAAGTGGTGAAATTTCGGATCCGAGTTCAATAATTCAGGAAAACTCGATTGGAATAGCTACTAGAAGCTTGCTGGTCACAACGCATCGAGAATTGGTTTCGTCGGAATCCGACGAATTTTTACGTATTTCCCTAGGGGTACCACTAGGGAAAATCACCAAAATCGAAAAATCGTAAAAAGTGGTGAAATTTCGAATCCGAGTACAATATTTCAGGAAAACTCGATTGGAATAGCTACTTGAAGCTTGCCGGTCACAACGCATCGAGAATTGGCTTCCTCGGAATCCGAAGAATTTTTACGGATTTCCCTAGGGGTGCCACCAGGGAAACTCACCAAAATCGAAAAAACGTAAAAAGTTGTGAAATTTCGGATCCGAGTCAAATAATTCAGGAAAACTTGATTAGAATAGCTACTGGAAACTTGCCGGTCACAACGCATCGAGAATTGGTTTCGTCGAAATCCGACGAATTTTTACGGATTTCCATAGGGGTACCACTAGGGAAAATCACAAAAATCGAAAAATCGTAAAAAATGGTGAAATTTCGGATCCGAGTCCAATAAAATAGGAAAACTCGATTGGGATAGCTACTGGAAGTTTCTCGGTCACAACGCATCGAGAATTGGCTACGTCAGAATCCGATGAATTTTTTCGGATTTCCCTAGGGGTACCACTAGGGAAAATCACAAAAATCGAAAAATCGTAAACAATTGTAAAATTTGGGATCCGAGTCCAATAATTAAGGAAAACTCGATTGGAATAGCTACTGGAAGCTTGCCGGTCACAACGCATCGAGAATTGTATTCGTTGGAATCCGACGAATTTTTACGGATTTCCCTAGTGGTACCACTATGAAAAATCACCAAAATCGAAAAATCGTAAAAAGTGATGAAATTTCGGATCCAAGTCCAATAATTCAGGAAAACACGATCGGATTAGCTACTAGAAGATTGTCGGTCACAACGCATGGAGAATTGACTTCGTCGGAATCCGACGTATTTTTACGGATTTTTCTCGGGGTACCATTAGGGAAAATCACCAAAATCAAAAAATCGTAAACAGTGGTGAAATTTTGGATCCGAGTCCAATAATTCAATAAAACTCGATAGGAATAGCTACTGGAAGCTTGCCGGTCACAACGCATCGAGAATTGGCTTCGTCGGAATCCGACGAATTTTTACGGATTTCCCTAGGGGTACCACTAGGAAAAATCACCAAAATCGAAAAATCGTATACAGTGGTGAAATTTCGGATCCGATGTTAATAATTTAGGAAAACTCCATTGGAATAGCTACTGGAAGCTTGCCGGTCAGAACGCATCGAGTATTGGTTTCGTCGGAATCCGACGAATTTTTACGAATTTTTCTAGGGGTACCACTAGGGAAAATCATCAAAATCGAAAAATCGTAAAAAGTGATAAAATTTCGGATCCGAGTCAAATAATTCAGGAAAACTCGATTTGAATAGCTACTGGAAGCTTGCTGGTCACAACGCATCGAGAATTGGTTTCGTCGAAATACGACGAATTTTTACGGATTTCCCTAGCGGTACCACTAGGGAAAATCACCAAAATCGAAAAATCGTAAACAGTGGTGAAATTTCGGATCCGAGTCCAATAATTAAGTAAAACTCGATTGGAATAGCTACTGGAAGCTTGCACGTCACAACGCATCGTGAATTGGCTTCATCGGAATCCGACGAATTTTTACGGATTTCCCTAGGGGTACCACTAGGGAAAATCACAAAAATTGAAAAATTGTAAAAAGTGATGAAATTTCGGATCCGAGTCCAATAAATCAGGAAAACTCGATTGGAATAGCTACTGGAAGCTTGCCGGTCACAACGCATCGAGAATTGGCTTCGTCGGAATCCGACGAATTTTTACGCATTTCCCTTGTGGTACCACTAGGGAAAATCACCAAAATCGAAAAATCGTAAAAAGTGCTGAAATTTCAGATCCGAGTCAAATAATTCAAGAAAAATCGATTGGAATAGCTACTGGAAGCTTGCCGGTCACAACGCATCGAGAATTGGTTTCGTCGAAATCCGAAGAATTTTTACGGATTTTCCTAGGGGTACCACTAAGGAAAATCACCAGAATCGAAAAATCGTAAAAAGTGGTGAAATTTCAGATCCGAATCCAATAAATCAAAAAAACACGATTGGAATAGCTACTGGAAGCTTGCCGGTCACAACGCATCGAGAATTAGTTTTGTCGAAATCCGACGAATTTTTACGGATTTTTCTAGGGGTACCACTAGGGAAAATCACAAAAATCGAAAAATCGTAAAAAGTGGTGAAATTTCGGATCCGAGTCCAATAAATCAGGAAAACTCGATTGGAATAGCTACTGGAAGCTTGCCGGTCACAACGCATCGAGAATTGGCGTCGTCGGAATCCGACGAATTTTTACGGATTTCCCTAGGGGTACCACTAGGGAAAATCACCAAAATCGAAAAAACGTAAAAAGTGGTGAAATTTCGGATCCGAGTCAAATAATTCAGGAAAACTCGATTGGAATAGCTACTGGAAGCTTGCCAGTGACAACGCATCGAGAATTGGTTTCGTCGAAATCCGACGAATTTTTACGGATTTTCCTAGGGGTACCACTAGGGAAAATCACCAGAATCGAAAAATCGTAAAACGTGGTGAAATTTCGGATCCGAGTCATATAATTCATGAAAACTCGATTGGAATAGCTACTGAAATCTTGCCGGTCACAATGCATTGGGATTTGGTTTCGTCGAAATCCGACGAATTTTTACGGATTTACTTATGGGTACCACTAGGGAAAATCACCAAAATCGAAAAACGTTAAAAAGTGGTGAAATTTCGGATCCGAGTCCAATAAATCAGGAAAACTCGATTGGAATAGCTACTGGAAGCTTACCGGTCACAACGTATCGAGAATTGGTTTTGTCGGAATCCGACGAATTTTTACGGATTTCCCTAGGGGTACCACTAGGGAAAATCACTAAAATCAAGAAATCGTAAAAAGTGGTGAAATTTCGGATCCGAGTCCAATATTTCAGGAAAACTCGATTTGAATAGCTAGTGGAATCTTGCCGGTCACAACGCATCGAGAATTAGTTTCGTCGGAATCCGACGAATTTTTACGGATTTTCCTAGGTGTACCACTAGGAAAAATCACCAAAATTGAAAAACCGTAAAAATTGTGAAATTTCCGATCCAAGTCCAATAATGCAGGAAAACTCGATTGGAATAGCTACTATAAGCTTGCCGGTCACAACGCATCGAGAATTGACTTCATCGGAATCCGACGAATTTTTACGGATTTCCCAAGGGGTACAACTAGGGAAAATCACAAAAATCTAAAAATCGTAAAAAGTGGTGAAATTTCGGATCCGAGTCCAATAATTCAGGAAAACTCGATTGAAATAGCTACTGGAAACTTGTCGGTCACAACGCATCGAGAATAGGCTTCGTCGGAATCCAACGAATTTTTACTGATTTCCCTAGGTGTACCACTAGGGAAAATCACCAAAATTGAAAAATCATAAATAGTAGTGAACTTTCGGATATGAGTCCAATAATTTAGGAAAACTCGTTTGGAATAGCTACTGGAAGCTTGCTGGTCACAACGCATCGAGAATTGGCTTCGTCGGAATCCGATGAATTTTTACGGATTTGCCTAGGGGTACCACTAGGAAAAATCACCAAAATCGAAAAATCGTAAAAAGTGGTGAAATTTTGGATCCGAGCCAAATGATTCAGGAAAACTCGATTGGAATCGCTACTGGAAGCTTGCCGGTCACAACGCATCGAGAATTGACTTCGTCGGAAGCCGACGAATTTTTACAGATTTCCCTAGGAGTGCCACTAGGGAAAATCACCAAAATCGAAAAATCGTAAAAGGTGGTGAAATTTCGGATCCGAGTCATATAATTCAGGAAAACTCGATTGGAATAGCTACTGGAAGCTTGCCGGTCACAACGCATCGGGATTTGGTTTCGTTAGAATCCGACGAAATTTTACGGATTTACTTAGGGGTACCACTAGGAAAAATCATCAAAATAAAAAAATCGTAAAAAGTGGTGAAATTTCGGATCCGAGTCCAATAAATCAGGAAAACTCGATTGGAATAGCTACTGGAAGCTTGCCGATCACAACGCATTGAGAATTGGTTTCATCGGAATCCGACGAATTTTTACGGATTTTCCTAGGGGTACCACTAGGGAAAATCACCAAAATCGAAAGATCGTAAAAAGTGGTGAAATTTCGAATCCGAGTCCAATATTTCAGGAAAACTCGATTGGAATAGCTACTGGAAGCTTGCCGGTCACAACGCATCGAGAATTGGCTTCGTCGGAATCCGACGAATTTTTACGGATTTCCCTAGGGGTACCACCAGGGAAACTCACCAAAATCGAAAAAACGTAAAAAGTGGTGAAATTTCGGATCCGAGTCCAATAATTCAGGAAAACTCGATTTGAATAGCTACTGGAATCTTGCCGGTCACAACACATCGAGAATTAGTTTCGTCAGAATCCGACGAATTTTTACGGATTTTCCTAGGTGTACCACTAGGAAAAATCACCAAAATCGAAAAATCATAAAAGTGGTGAAATTTCGGATCCGAGTCAAATAAATCAGGAAAACTTGATTGGAATAGCTACTGGAAGCTTTCCGGTCATAACGCATCGAGAATTGGTTTCGTCGGAATCCGACGAATTTTTACGGATTTTCCTAGGGGTACCACTAGGGAAAATCACCAAAATCGAAAAATCGTAAAAAATGGTGAAATTTCAGATCCGAGTCCAATAATGCAGGAAAACTCGATTGGAATAGCTACTGTAAGCTTGCCGGTCACAACGCATCGAGAATTGACTTCGTCGAAATCCTACGAATTTTTACGGATTTCCTTAGGGGTACCACTAGGGAAAATCACCAAAATCTAAAAATCGTAAGAAGTGGTGAAATTTCGGATCAGAGTCCAATAATTCAGGAAAATTCGATTGAAATAGCTACTGGAAACTTGCCGGTCACAACGCATCTAGAATAGGCTTCGTCGGAATCCAACGAATTTTTACTGATTTCCCTAGGTATACCACTAGGGAAAATCACCAAAATTGAAAAATCATAAATAGTGGTGAAATTTCGGATATGAGTCCAATAATTCAGGAAAACTCGATTGGAATAACTACTGGAAACTTGCTGGTCACAACGCATCGAGAATTGGCTTCGTCGGAATCCGACGAATTTTTACGGATTTGCCTAGGGGTACCACTAGGGAAAATCACCAAAATCGAAAAATCGTAAAAAGTAGTGAAATTTTTGATCCGAGCCCAATGATTCAGGAAAACTCGATTGGAATAGCTACTGGAAGCATGCCGGTCACAACGCATCGAGAATGGATTTCGTCGAAATCCGACGAATTTTTACGGATTTCCCTAGGAGTACCACTAGGAAAAATTACCAAAATCGAAAAATCGTAAAAAGTGGTGAAATTTCGGATCCGAGTCATATAATTCAGGAAAACTCGATTGGAATAGCTACTGGAAGCGTGCCGGTCACAACGCATCTGGATTTGGTTTCGTCGGAATCCGACGAATTTTTACGGATTTACTTAGGGGTACCACTAGGGAAAATCACCAAAATCGAAAAATCGTAAAAAGAGGTGAAATTTCAGATCCGTGTCCAATAAATCAGGAAAACTCGATTGGAATAGCTACTGGAAGCTTGCCTGTCACAACGCATCGAGAATTGGTTTCGTCTGAATCCGACGAATTTTTACGGATTTCCCTAGGGGTACCACTAGGGAAAATCACCAAAATCGAAAAATCTTAAAAAGTGGTAAAATTTCGGATCAGAGCCCAATAATTCAGGAAAACTCGATTAGAATAGCTACTGGAAGCTTGCCGCTCACAACGCATCGAGAATTGGTTTCGTCGGAATCCGACGAATTTTTACGGATTTCCCTAAAGGTACCACTAGGGAAAATCACCAAAATCGAGAAATCCTAAAAAGTGGTGAAATTTCGGATCCGAGTCCAATAATTCAGGAAAACTCGATTTGAATAGCTACTGGAATCTTGCCGGTCACAACGCATCGAGAATTGGTTTCGTCGGAATCCGACGAATTTTTACGGATTTTTCTAGGGGTACCACCAGGAAAAATCACCAAAATCAAAAAATCGTAAAAAGTGATGAAATTTCGGATCCGAGTCAAATAAATCAGGAAAACTTGATTGGAATAGCTACTGGAAGCTTGCCGGTCACAATGCATCGAGAATTGGTTTCGTCGGAATCCGACTAATTTTTACGGATTTCCCTAGGGGTACCACTAGGGAAAATCACCAAAATCGAAAAATCGTAAAAAATGATGAAATTTCGGATCCGAGTCCAATAATGCAGGAAAACTCGATTGGAATAGCTATTGTAAGCTTGCCGGTTACAACGCATCGAGAATTGACTTCGTCGGAATCCGACGAATTTTTACGGATTTGCCTAGGGGTACCACTAGGGAAAATCACAAAAATCGAAAAATCGTAAAAAGTGGTGAAATTTTGGATCCGAGCCCAATGATTCAGGAAAACTGGATTGGAATAGCTATTGGAAGCTTGCCGGTCACAACGATTCGAGAATTTACTTCGTCAGAATCCGACGAATTTTTACGGATTTCCCTAGGAGTACCACTAGAGAAAATCACCAAAATGGAAAAATCGTAAAAAGTGGTGAAATTTTTTATCCGAGTCCAATAAATTAGAAAAACACAATTCCAATGGATATTGGGGGCTTACCAATCACAATGGGTGGAGAATTGTCTTAACCGAAATCTGACAAAATTTCTTCGATTTCTGAAAGTGTTATACTAGGGAAAATCACTATAACCGAAAAATTAGAAAAAGTGGTGAAATTTTTTATCTGAGTTCTATAAATTAGAAAAACACGATTCTAATTGATATTGGAGGTTTACAAATCACAATGGACGGAGAATTGGCTTCATCGAAATCTGACAAATTTTTTCTGATTTCTGAAAGTGGTATACTAGGGAAAATGACTATAACCGAAACATTAGAAAAAGTGGTCAAATTTTTTATCTGAATCCTATAAATTAGAAAAATTCCATTATAATGGATATTTTAGGCTTAAAAATCACAATCTATGGAGAATTGGCTTCACCGAAATATGACAAATTTTCTCCGATTTCTGAAGGTGTTATACTAGGAAAAATGACTATAATCGAAACATTAGAAAAAGTGGTAAAATTTTTTATCCGAGTCCTATAAATTAGAAAAACTCAATTCTAATAGATATTAGAGGCTTACCAATCACAATGGGTTGAGAATTGGCTTAACCGAAATTCGACAAATTTTCTCTGATTTTTGAAGGTGTTATACAAGGGAAAACCACTCTATTCGAAAAATTAGAAAAAGTGGTGAAATTTTATATCTGAGTTCTATAAATTAGGAAAACATGATTCTAATGGATATTGGAGGCTTACCAATCACAATTGATGGAAAATTGGCTTAACCGAAATCCGACAAATTTTCTCCGATTTCTGAAGGTGTTATACTACGGAAAAACACTATAGTCGAAACATTAGAAAAAGTGGTGAAATTTTTTATCTGAGTCCTATAAAATAGAAAAACTCAATTATAATTGATATTAGAGGCTTACCTATAACAATGGATGGAGAATTGGCTTCATCAAAATCCGATAAAGTTTCTCCGATTTCTGAAGGTGTTATACTAGGGAATATCACTACAATCAAAAAATTAGAAAAAGTGATGAAATTTTTTATCTGAGTTCTATAAATTAGAAAAACACGATTCTAATGGATATTAGAGGCTTACCAATCACAATTGATGGAAAATTGGCTTCATCGAAATCTGACAAATTTTCTCCGATTTCTGAAAATTTTACACTAGGGAAAATCACTATAATCGTAACATTAGAAAATGTGGTGAAATTTTTTATGTGAGTCCTATAAATTAGAAAAACACCATTCTAATGGATATTGGAGGCTTACCAATCACAAGGGATGGAGAATTGGCCTCATCGAAATCTGATAAAGTTTCTCCGATTTTTTAGGTGTTTTACTAAGGAAAGTCACAATAATCGAAATATTAGAAATGTTATGAAATTTTTTATGTGAGTCCTATAAATTAGAAAAACTCCATTCTAATGGTTATTGGAGGTTTAACAATCACAATGTATGGAGAATTGGCTTAACCGAAATCTGACAAAATTTCTTCGATTTCTGAAGATGTTATACTAGGGAAAATCACTATAATCGAAACATTAGAAAAATTGGTGAAATTTTTTATCTGAGTCCAATAAATTAGAATAATTCCATTATAATGGATATTTTAGGCTTACCAATCACAATCTATGGAGAATTGGGTTCACCGAAATATGACAAATTTTCTCCAATTTCTGAAGGTGTTATACTAGGGAAAATCACTATAATCGAAACATTAGAAAAAGTGGTGAAATTTTTTATGTGAGGCCTATAAATTAGAAAAACTCCATTCTAATGGATATTAGTGGCTTAACAATCACAATGGATTGAGAATTGGCTTCATCGAAATCCGATAAATTTACTCTGATTTCCGAAGGTGTTATACTAGGAAAAATGACTATGATCGGAACATTAGAAAAAGTGGTGAAATTTTTTATCCGAGTCCTATAAATTAGAAAAACTCTATTCTAATAGTTATTGGAGGCTTACCAATCACAATGGATGGAGAATTGGCTTCATAGAAATCCAAAAAATTTACTTCTATTTCTGAAGGTGTTATACTAGGGAAAATGACCATAATAGAAACATTAGAAAAATTAGTGAAGTTTTTTATTTGAGTCCTATAAATTAGAAAAACTCCATTCTAATAGATATTAGAGGCTTCCCAATCACAATGGGTGGAGAATTGGCTTAACCGAAATTTGACAAAGTTTCTCCGATTTCTGAAGGTGTTATACTAGAGAAAATCACTATAATCGAAAAATTAGAAGAAGTGCTGAAATTTTTTATCTGAGTTCTATAAATTAGAAAAACAGGATTCTAATTGATATTGGAGGATTACCAATCAAAATGGATGGAGAATTTGGTTCATCGAAATCCAACAAAATTTCTCCGATTTCTGAAGGAGTTATACTAGGGAAAATGACTATAATCGAAACATTAGAAAAAGTGGTGAAATTATTTATCTGAGTCCTATAAATTAGAAAAATTCCGTTATAATGAATATTTTAGGCTTACCAATCACAATCTATGGGGAATTGGCTTCACCGCAATATGACAAATTTTATCCGATTTCTGAAGGTGGTATACTAGGGAAAATCACTATAATCGAAACACTAGAAAAAGTGGTGAAATTTTTTATGGGAGGCCTATAATTTAGAAATCCTCCATTCTAATGGATATTAGAGGCTTAACAATCACAATGGATGGAGAATTGGCCTCATGGAAATTCGACAAATTTTCTCCGATTTCTGAAGGTGTTATACTAGGGAAAATCACTATAATCGAAACATTAGAAAAAGTGGTGAAATTTTTTATCTAAGTCCTATAAAATAGAAAAACTCAATTATAATTGATATTAGAGGCTTACCTATCACAATGGATGGAGAATTGGCTTCATCGAAATCCGATAAAGTTTCTCCGATTTCAGAAGCTGTTATACTAGGGAATATCACTACAATCGAAAAATTAGAAAAAGAGGTGAAATTTTTTATCTGAGTTCTATAAATTAGAAAAACATGATTCTAATGGATATTAGAGGCTTACCAATAACAATTGAAAGAAAAATGGCTTCATCGAAATCTGACAAATTTTCTCCGATTTCTGAAAATTTTATATTAGGGAAAATCACTATAATTGTAACATTAGAAAAAGTGGTGAAATTTTTTATGTGAGTCCTATAAAGTAGAAAAACACCATTCTAATGGATATTGGAGGCTTAACAATCACATTGGATGGAGAATTGGCATCATGGAAATTTGACAAAATTTCTCCGATTTCTTAAGGTGTTATACTAGGGAAAATCACTATAATCGAAACATTAGAAAAATTGGTGAAATTTTTTATCTGTGTCCTATAAATTAGAAAAATTCTATTCTAATGGATATTGGAGGCTTACCAATCACAATGGATGGAGAATTGGCTTCATCGAAGTTTGATAAATTTACTCCGATTTCTGAAGGTGTTATACTAATGAAAATGATTATAATCGAAACATTAGAAAAATTGGTGAAATTTTTTATCCGAGTCCTATAAATTAGAAAAACTCCATTATAATAGATATTGGAATCTTACCAATCACAATGGGTGGAGAATTGGCTTCATGGAAATCTTACAAATATTTTTCGATTTCTGAAGTGTTATACTATGTAAAATGACTATAATCGAAACATTAGAAAAATTGGTGAAATTTTTTATCTGAGTCCTATTAATTAGAAAAACTCCATTCTAATAGATATTCGAGGCGTACCAATCACAATGGGTGGAGAATTGGCTTAACCAAAATCCGACAAATTTTCTCCGATTTCTGAAGGTGTTATACTAGGGAAAATGACTATGATCGAAATATTAGAAAAAGTGGTGAAATTTTTTATTTGAGTCATATAAATTAGAAAAACTCCATTACAGTGGATATTGGAGGCTTAACAATCACAATGGATGGAGAATCGGCTTCATCGAAATTCGATAAATTTACTCCGATTTCTGAAGGTGTTATACTAGGGAAAATGACTATAATCGAAACATTAGAAAAATTGGTGAAATTTTTTATCTGAGTCCTATAAATTAGAAAAACTCCATTCTAATAGATATTAGAGGCTTACCAATCACAATGGGTGGAGAATTGACTTAACCGAAATCTTACAAAATTTCTTCGATTTCTTAAGGTGTTATACTAGGGAAAATTACTATAATCGAACAATAAGAAAAAGTGCTGAAATTTTTTATCCGAGTTCTATAAATTAGAAAAATAGGATTCTAATTGATATTGGAGGTTTACCAATCACAATAGATGGAGAATTGGCATCATCGAAATCCGACAAATTTTCTCCGATTTCTTAAGGAATTATACTAGGGAAAATGACTATAATCGAAACATTAGAAAAAGTGGTGAAATTTTTTATCTGAGTCCTATAAATTAGAAAAATTCCATTATAATGGATATTTTTGGCTTACCAATCACAATTTATGGAGAATTGGTTTCACCGAAATATGACAAATTTTCTCCGATTTCTGAAGGTGTTATACTAGGGAAAATGACTATAATCGAAACATTAGAAAAAGTGGTGAAATTTTTTATGTGAGAACTATAAATTAGAAAAATTCCATTCTAATGGATATTAGAGGCTTAACAATCACAATGAATGGATAATTGGCTTCATGAAAAATTGACAAATTTTCTCCGATTTCTGGAGGTATTATTCTAGGGAAAATCACTATAATCGAAACATTAGAAAAAGTGGTAAAATTTTTTTTATCTTAGTCCTATAAAATAGAAAAACTTAATTATAATTGATATTATAGGCTTACCTATCACAATGGATGGAGAATTGGCTTCATCGTAATCCGAAAAATTTACTCCGATTTCTGAAGGTGTTATACTAAGGAAAATGATTATGATCGAAACATTAGAAAAAGTGGTGAAATTTTTTATCTGAGTCCTAGAAATTAGAAAAACTCCATTCTAATGGATATTGGATGCTTACCAATCACAATGGATGGAGAATTGGCTTCATCGAAGTCCGATAAATGTTCTCCAATTTCTGGAGGTATTATACTAGGGAAAATGACTATAATCGAAATATTAGAAAAATTGGGGAAATTTTTTATCTGAGTCCTATAAATTAGAAAAACTCCATTCTAATAGATATTAGAGGCTTACCAATCACAATGGGTGGAGAATTGGCTTCATGGAAATCTGACAAATATTTTCTAATTTCTGAAGGTGTTATACTATGGAAAATGACTATAATCGAAACATTAGAAAAAGTGGTGAAATTTTTTTATCTGAGTCCTATTAATTAGAAAAACTCCATTCTAATAGATATTCGAGGCTTACCAATCACAATGGGTGGAGAATTGGCTTAACCGAAATTCGACAAATTTTCTCCGATTTCTGAAGGTGTTAAACTAAGGAAAATGACTATGACTGAAAGATTAGAAAAAGTGGTGAAATTTTTTATCTGAGTTCTATAAATTAGAAAAAATCCATTCTAATGGATATTGGAGGCTTACCACTCACAATGGATGGAGAATTGGCTTCATCGAAATCCGATAAATTTATTCCGATTTCTGAAGGTGTTATACCAGGGAAAATGACTATAATCGAAACATTAGAAAAAATGGTGAAATTTTTTATTTGAGTCCTATAAATTAGAAAAAATCCATTCTAATAGATATTAGAGGCTTACCAATCACAATGGGTGGAGAATTGGCTTAACCGAAATCTGACAAAATTTCTCCGATTTCTGAAAGTGTTATATTAGGAAAAATCACTGTAATCGAAACATTAGAAAAAGTGATGAAATTTTTTATCTGAGTCCTATAAATTAGAAAATCTCCATTATAATCGATATTGGAGGCTTACCAATCACAATGGATGGAGAATTGGCTCCATCGAAATCCGATAATTTTTTTCTGATTTCTGAAGGTGTTATAGTAGGGAAAATGACTATAATCGAAACATTAGAAAAAGTGGTGAAATTTTTTATCTGAGTCCTGTAAATTAGAAAAATTCCATTATAATGGATATTTTAGGCTTACCAATCACAATCTATGGACAATTTGCTTCATGAAAATCTGACAAATTTTCTCTAATTTCTGAAGGTGTTATACTAGGGAAATTGACTATAATCGAAACATTAAAAAAAGTAGTGTAATTTTTTATCTGAGTCCTATAAATTAGAAAAACTCCATTCTAATGGATATTGGATGCTTAACAATCACAATGGATGGAGAATTGGCTTCATCAAAATTCGACAAATTTTCTCCGATTTCTAAAGGAGTGATACTAGGGAAAATGACTATAATCGAAACATTAGAAAAAGTGGTGAAATTTTTTATCTGAGCCATATAAATTAGAAAAGTTCCATTATAATGGATATTTTTGGCTTACCAATCACAATCTATGGAGAATTGGCTTCACCGAAATATGACAAAGTTTCTCCGATTTCTGAAGGTGTTATACCAGGAAAAATAATTATAATCGAAACATTAGAAAAAGTGGTGAATTTTTTTATGTGAGAACTATAAATTAGAAAAATTCCATTCTAATGGATATTAGAGGCTTAATAATCACAATGGATGGAGAATTGGCTTCATGGAAATTGGACAAATTTTCTCCGATTTCTGAAGGTATTATTCTAGAGAAAATCACTATAATCGAAACATTAGAAAAAGTGGTGAAATTTTTTATCTGAGTCCTATAAAATAGAAAAACTCAATTATAATTGATATTAGAGGCTTACCTATCACAATGGATGGAGAATTGGTTTCATCAAAATCCGAGAAATTTTCTTCGATTTCAGAAGGTGTTATACTAGGGAATATCACTACAATCAAATAATTAAAAAAAAGTGGTGAAATTTTTTATCTGAGTAATATAAATTAGAAAATCTGCATTATAATGGATATTGAAGGCTTACCAATCACAATGGATGGATAATTGGCTTCACCGAGATATTACAAATTTTCTGCGATTTTTTAAAGTGTTATACTACGAAAAATGACTATAATCGAAACATTAGAAAAAGTGCTGAAATTTTTTATCTGAGTCCTATAAATTAGAAAAACTCCTTTCTCATGGATATTGGAGGCTTACCAATCAAAATGGATGGAGAATTGGCTTTATGAAAATCCGACAAATTTTTTCCGATTTCTTATGGTGTTATACTAGGAAAAATGACTATAATCGAAACATTAGAAAAATTTGTGAAATTTTTTTTCTGAATCCTATAAATTAGAAAAACTCAATTATAATGGATATTTTAGGCTTACCAATCACAATCTATGGAGAATTGGCTTCACCGAAATATGAAAATTTTTTTTCGATTTCTGAAGGTGTTATACTAGGGAAAATCACTATAATCGAAACATTATAAAAAGTGTGTGAAATTTTTTATCTGAGTTCTATAAATTAGAAAAACACGATTCTAACGGATATTGGAGGCTTACCAATCATTATTGATGGAGAATTTGCTTCATCGAAATCCGAAAAAATTTCTCCGAATTCAGAAGGTGTTATACTAGGGAATATCACTACAATCGAAAAATTAAAAAAAGTGGTGAAATTTTTTATCTGAGTTCTATAAAGTAGAAAAATACGATTCTAATGGATATTGGAGGCTTACCAATCACAATGGGTGGAGAATTGTCTTTACCAAAATCTGACAAAATTTTTCTGATTTCTGAAAGTGTTATACTAGGAAAAATCACTATAATCGAAAAATTAGAAAAACTGGTGAAATTTTTTATCTGAATTCTATAAATTTGAAAAATACGATTCTAATTGATATTGGAGGTTTGCCAATCACAATGGATGGAGAATTTGCTTCATCGAAATCTGACAAATTTTCTCTGATTTCTGAAGGTGTTTTACTAGGGAAAATGACTATAATCGAAACATTAAAAAAATTGGTGAAATTTTTTATCTGAGTCCTATAAATTACAAAAATTCCATTAAAATGGATATTTTAGGCTTACCAATCACAATCTATGGAGAATTGGCTTCATTGAAATCTGAATAATTATCTCTGATTTTCGAGGGTGTTATAATAGGGAAAATCACTATAATCGAAAAATTAGAGAAAGTGGAGAAATTTTTAATCCGAGTCATATAAATTAGAAAAACAAGATTTTGATTGATATTGGAGGTTTACCAATCACAATGGATGGAAAATTGGCTTCATCGAAATCTGACAAATTTTCTCCGATTTTTGAAGGTGTTATGCTAGGGAAAGTGACTATAAGCGAAGCATTAGAAAAATTGGTGAAATTTTTTATCTGGGTCCTATAAACTAGAAAAACTCCATTCTAATGGATATTGGAGGCTTACCAATCACAATGGATGGAGAATTGGCTTCATCGAAATCCGATAAATTTAGTCCGATTTCTGAAGGTGTTATATTATGGAAATTGACTATGATCGAAACATTAGAAAAAGTGGTGAAAATTTTTTATCTGAGTCCTATAAATTAGAAAAACTCCATTCTAATGGATATTTGAGGCTTACCAATCACAATGGATGGAGAATTGGCTTCGTCGAAATCCGATAAATTTATTCCGATTTCTGAAGGTGTTATACTAGGGGAAATGACTATAATCGAAACATTAGAAAAATTGGTGAAATTTTTTATCTGAGTCCTATAAATTAGAAAAACTCCTTTCTAATAGATATTAGAGGCTTACCAATCACAATGGATGGAGAATTGGCTTAACCGAAATCTGATAAATTTTCTCCGATTTCTGAAGGTGTTATACTAGGGAAAATCACTATATTCGAAAAATTAGAAATAGTGGTGAAATTTTTTATCTGAGTTCTATAAATAAGAAAAACACGATTCTAATTAATATTGGAGGTTTACAAATCACAATGGATGGAGAATTGGCTTCATCGAAATCTGACAAATGTTTTTTGATTTCTGAAAGTGGTATACTAGGGAAAATGACTATAATCGAAACATTAGAAAAAGTGGTCAAATATTTTATCTGAGTCCTATAAATTAGAAATATTCCATTATAATGGATATTTTAGGCTTACCAATCACAATCTATGGAGAATTGGCTTCACCGAAATATGACAAATTTTCTCCGATTTCTGAAGTTGTTATACTAGGAAAAATCACTATAATCGAAACATTAGAAAAAGTGGTGAAATTTTTTATGTGAGGCCTATAAATTAGAAAAACTTCATTCTAATGGATATTAGAGGCTTAACAATCACAATGGATGGAGAATTGGCTTCATGGAAATTTGACAATTTTTTTCCGATTTCTTAAGGTGCTATACTAGGGAAAATCATTATAATTGAAACATTAGAAAAAGTTGTGAAATTTTTTATCTGAGTCTTATAAATTAGAAAAACTCAATTATAATAGATATTAAAGGCTTACCTTTCACAATGGATGGAGAATTGGCTTCATCGAAATCCGATAAATTTTCTCCGATTTCAGAAGTTGTTATACTAGGAAATATCACTACAATCGAAAAATTAGAAAAAGTGGTGAAATTTTTTATCTGAGTTCTATAAATTAGAAAAACACGATTTTAATGGATATTGGAGGCTTACCAATCACAATTGATGGAGAATTGGCTTCATCGAAATCTGAAAAATTTTCTTCGATTTCTGAAAATTTTATACTAGGGAAAATCACTATAATCGTAACATTAGAAAAAGTGGTGAAAGTTTTTATGTGAGTAACATAAATTAGAAAAACACCATTCTAATGGATATTGGAGGCTTGCCAATCACAATGGAAGGAGAAGTGGCCTCATCGTAATCTGACAAATTTTCTCCGATTTTACAAGCTGTTTTACTAGGGAAAGTCACAATAATCGAAACATTAGAAAAGTTGTGAAATTTTTTTTTGTGAGTCCTATAAATTAGAAAAACTCCATTCTAATGGTTATTGGAGGTTTAAAAATCACAATGGATGGAGAATTGGCTTAACCGAAATCCAACAAAATTTCTCCGATATCAGAAGGTGTTATACTAGGGAAAATCACTATAATCGAGACATTAGAAAAAGTGGTGAAATTTTTTATCTGAGTCGCATAAATTAGAAAATCTCTATTATAATCGATATTGGAGACTTACCAATCACAATGGATGGAGAATTGGCTTAACCGAAATCCGATAAATTTTCTCCGATTTCTGAAGGTGTTATACTAGGGAAAATCACTATAATCGAAGCATTAGAAAAAGTGGTGAAATTTTTTATCTGAGTCCCATAAATTAGAAACTCTCCATTCTAATGGATATTAGTGGCTTACCAATCAAAATGGATGGAGAATTGGCTTCATGGAAATCCGACAAATTTTCTCTGATTTATAAAGGTGCAACTAGGGAAAATGATTATAATCGAAGCATTAGAAAAAGTGGTGAAATTTTTTATCTGCATCCTATATATTATAAAAACTCCATTCTAATGGATATTGGAGGCTCACCAATCACAATGGATGGAGAATTGGCTTCATCGAAATCCTATAAATTTACTCCGATTTCTGAAAGTGTTATACTAGGGAAAATGACTATAATCGAAACATTAAAAAAATTGGTGAAATTTTTTATTTGAGTCCTATAAATTAGAAAAACTCAATTCTAATAGATATTATAGGCTTACTAAATACAATGGGTGGAGAATTGGTTTCACCGAAATCTGACAAAATTTCTCCTATTTCTGAAGGTATTATACTAGGGATAATCACTATAATCGAAAAATTAGAAAAAGTGGTGACATTTTTTATCTGAGTTCTATAAATTAGAAAAACACGATTCTAATTGATATTGGAGGTTTACCAATCACAATGGATGGAGAATTGGCTCCATCGAAATCCGACAAATTTTTTCTGATTTCTGAAGTTGTTATACTAGGGAAAATCACGATAATTGATATATTAGAAAAAGTGGTGAAATTTTTTATCTGAGTTATATAAATTAGAAAAATAGGATTCTAATTTATATTGGAGGTTTACCAATCACAATGGATGGAGAATTGCCTTCATCAAAAGTCGACAAATTTTCTCCGATTTCTGAAGGAGTTATACTAGGGAAAATGACTATAATCAAAATATTAAAAAAGTGGTGAAATTTTTTATCTGAGTCCTATAAATTAGAAAAATTCCATTATAATTGATATTTTAGGCTTACCAATCACAATCTATGGAGAATTGGTTTCATGGAAATCTGAAAAATTTTCTCTGATTTCTGAAGGTGTTATACTAGGGAAATTGACTATAATCGAAACATTAGAAAAAGTGGTGAAATTTTTTATCTGAGTCCTATAAATTAGAAAAAATCAATTATAATTGATATTAGAGGCTTACCTAACACAATGAATGGAGAATTGACTTCATCCAAATCCGATAAATTTACTCCGATTTCTGAAGGTGTTATACCAGGGAAAATGACTATAATCGAAACATTAGAAAAAATGGTGAAATTTTTTATCTGAGTCCTATGAATTAGAAAAACTCTATTCTAATAGATATTAGAGGCTTACCAATCACAATGGGTGGAGAATTGGCTTAACCGAAATCCGACAAAATTTCTCCGATTTCTGAATGTGTTATATTAGGAAAAATCACTATAATCGAAACATTAGAAAAAGTGGTGAAATTTTTATCTGAGTCCTATAAATTAGAAAATCTCAATTATAATCGATATTGGAGGCTTACCAATCACAATAGGTGGAGAATTGGCTTAACCGAAATCCGATAAAATTTCTCTGATTTCAGAAGGTGTTATACTTGGAAAAATCACTATAATCGAAACATTAGAAAAAGTGGTGAAATTTTTTATCTGAGTCCTATAAATTAGAAAATATCCATTATAATCGATATTTGAGGCTTACCAATCACAATGGATGGAGAATTGGATTCATCGAAATCCCACAAATTTTCTCCGATTTCTGAAAGTGTTATATTAGGGAAAATGACTATAATCGAAGCATTAGAAAAAGTGGTAAAATTTTTTATCTGAGTCCTATAAATCAGAAAAATTCCATTATATTGGATATTTTAGGCTTGCCAATCACAATATTTGGACAATTGGCTTCATGAAAATCTGACAAATTTTCTCTGATTTCTGAAGGTGTTATACTAGGGAAATTGACAATAATCGAAACATTAGAAAAAGTGGTGAAATTTTTTATCTGAGTCCGATAAATTAGAAAAACTCCATTTTAATGGATATTAGATGCTTAACAATCACAATGGATGGAGAATTGGCTTCATGGAAATCTGACAAATTTTCTCCGTTTTCTGAAGGTGTTATGCTACATAAAATCACTATAATCGAAACATTAGAAAAAGTGGTGAAATTTTTTATCTGAGTCCTATAAATTAGAAAAACTCAATTTTAATTGATATTAGTGGCTTACCTATCACAATGGATGGAGAATTGGCTTCATCGAAATCCGACAAATTTTCTTCGATTTCAGAAGGTGTTATACTAGGGAATATCACTACAATCGAAAAATTAAAAAAAGTGGTGAAATTTTTTATTTGAGTAATATAAATATAAATTAGAAAATCTCCCTTATAATGGGTAATGGAGGCTTACCAATCACAATGGATGGAGAATTGGCTTCACCGAGATATGACAAATTTTTTGCGATTTTTGAAGGTGTTATACTAGGCAAAATGATTATAATCGAAACATTAGAAAAAGTGGTGAAATTTTTTATCTGAGTCCTATAAATTAGAAAAACTCCATTCTCATGGATATTGGAGGCTTACCAATCAAAATTAATGAAGAATTGGCTTCATGAAAATCCGACAAATTTTTTCCGATTTCTGATGGTTTTATACTAGGGAAAATGACTATAATCGAAACATTAGAAAAATTGGTGAAATTTTTTATCTGAGTCCTATAAATTAGAAAAACTCAATTATAATGGATATTTTAGGCTTACAAATCACAATCTATGGAGAATTGGCTTCACCGAAATATGATAAATTTTTTTCGATTTCTGAAGGTGTTATACTTGGGAAAATCACTATAATCGAAACATTAGAAAAAGTGGTGAAATCTTTTATCCGAGTTCTATAAATTGGAAAAACACGATTCTAATGGATATTGGAGGCTTACCAATCACAATTGATGGAGAATTTACTTCATCGAAATCCGACAAAATTTCTCCGAATTCAGAAGGTGTTATATTAGGGAATATCACTACAATCGAAAAATTAGAAAAAGGGGTGAAATTTTTTATCTGAGTTCTATAAATTAGAAAAACACGATTCTAATGGATATTGGAGGCTTACCAATCACAATGGGTGGAGAATTGTCTTTACCGAAATCTGACAAAATTTCTCTGATTTCTGAAAGTGTTATACTAGGGAAAATCACTATAATCGAAAAATTAAAAAAAGTGGTGAAATTTTTTATCTGAGTTCTATAAATTAGAAAAATACGATTCTAATTGATATTGGAGGTTTACTAATCACAATGGATGGAAAATTTACTTCATCGAAATCTGACAAATTTTCTCTGATTTCTAAAAATGTTTTACTAGGAAAAATGACTATAATCGAAACATTAGAAAAATTGGTGAAATTTTTTATCTGAGTCCTATAAATTAAAAAAACTCAATTATAATGGATATTTTAGGCTTACCAATCACAATCTATGGAGAATTGGCTTCACCGAAATATGATAATTTTTTTTTCAATTTCTGAAGGTGTTATACTAGGGAAAATCACTATAATCGAAACATTAGAAAAAGTGGTGAAATTTTTTATCTGAGTTCTATAAATTAGAAAAACACGATTTTAATGGATATTGGAGGCTTACCAATCACAATTGATGGAGAATTTGCTTCATCGAAATCCGACAAAATTTCTTCGAATTCAGAAGGTGTTATACGAGGGAATATCACTACAATCGAAAAATTAGAAAAAGTGGTGAAATTTTTTATCTGAGTTCTGTAAATTAGAAAAAAACGATTATATTGGATATTGGAGGCTTACCAATCACAATGGGTGGAGAATTGTCTTTACCGAAATCTGACAAAATTTCTCTGATTTCTGAAAGTGTTATACTAGGAAAAATCACTATAATCGAAAAGTTAGAAAAAGTGGTGAAATTTTTTATCTGAGTTCTATAAATTAGAAAAATACGATTCTAATTGATATTGGAGGTTTACCAATCACAATGGATGGAGAATTTGCTTCATCGAAATCTGACAAATTTTCTCTGATTTCTGAAGGAGTTTTACTAGGGAAAATAACTATAATCGAAACATAAGAAAAATTGGTGAAATTTTTTATCTGAGTCCTATAATTTAGAAAAATTCCATTATAATCGATATTTTAGGCTTACTAATCACAATCTATGGAGAATTGGCTTCATTGAAATCTGAATAATTATCTCTGATTTCCGAGGGTGTTATACTAGGTAAAATCACTATAATCGATAAATTAGAAAATGTGGTGAAATTTTTTATCTGAGTTCTATAAATTAGAAAAACACGATTTTAATCGATATTGGAGGTTTACCAATCACAATGGATGGAAAATTAGTTTCATCGAAATCTGACAAATTTTCTCCGATTTCTGAAGGTGTTATACTAGGGAAAATGACTATAAACGAAGCATTATAAAAAGTGGTGAAATTTTTTATCTGGGTCCTATAAACTAGAAAAACTCCATTCTAATGGATATTGGAGGCTTACCAATTACAATGGATGGAGAATTGGCTTCATCGAAATCCGATAAATTTACTCCGATTTCTGAAGGTGTTATACTATGGAAAATGACTATGATCGAAACATTAGAAAAATTGGTGAAATTTTTTATATGAGTCCTATAAATTAGAAAAACTCCATTCTAATAGATATTAGAGGCTTAACAATCACAATGGTTGGACAATTGGCTTAACCGAAATCAGACAAATTTTCTCCGATTTCTGAAGTTTTTATACTAGGAAAAATCAATATAATCGAAAAATTAGAAAAAATGGTGAAATTTTTTATCTGAGTTCTATAAATTAGAAAAATACGATTCTAGTTTATATTGGAGGTTTACAAATCACAATGGATGGAGAATTGGCTTCATCGAAATCTGAAATTTTTTTTTTGATTTCTGAAAGTGGTATACTAGAAAAAATGACTATAATCGAAACATTAGAAAAAGTAGTCAAATTTTTTATCTGAGTCCTATAAATTAGAAAAATTCCATTATAATGGATATTTTAGGCTTACCAATCACAATCTATGGAGAATTGGCTTCACCGAAATATGACAAATTTTCTCCGATTTCTGAAGGTGTTATACTAGGGAAAATCACTATAATCGAAAAATTAGAAAAAGTGGTGAAATTTTTTATGTGAGACCTATAAATTAGAAAAAATCAATTATAATAGATGTTAGAGGCTTACCTTTCACAATGGATGGAGAATTGGCGTCATCGAAATCCGAAAAATTTTCTCCGATTTCAGAAGGTGTTATACTAGGGAATATCACTACAATCGAAAAATTAGAAAAAGTGGTGAAATTTTTTATCTGAGTTCTATAAATTAGAAAAAAATGATTCTAATGGATATTGGAGGCTTACCAATCACAATGGGTGGAGAATTGTCTTTACCGAAATCTGACAAAATTTCTCTGATTTCTGAAAGTGTTATACTAGGAAAAATCACTATAATCGAAAAGTTAGAAAAAGTGGTGAAATTTTTTATCTGAGTTCTATAAATTAGAAAAATACGATTCTAATTGATATTGGAGGTTTACCAATCACAATGGGTGGAGAATTTGCTTCATCGAAATCTGACAAATTTTCTCTGATTTCTAAAGGAGTTTTACTAGGGAAAATAACTATAATCGAAACATTAGAAAAATTGGTGAAATTTTTTATCTGAGTCCTATAAATTAGAAAAATTCCATTATAATCGATATTTTAGGCTTACTAATCACAATATATGGAGAATTGGCTTCATTGAAATCTGAATAATTATCTCTGATTTTCGAGGGTGTTATACTAGGTAAAATTACTATAATCGATAAATTAGAAAATGTGGTGAAATTTTTTATCTGAGTTCTATAAATTAGAAAAACACGATTTTAATCGATATTGGAGGTTTACCAATCACAATGGATGGAAAATTGGTTTAGTCGAAATCTGAAAAATTTTCTCCGATTTCTGAAGGTGTTATACTAGGGAAAATGACTATAAACTAAGCATTAGAAAAAGTGGTGAAATTTTTTATCTGGGTCCTTTAAACTAGAAAAACTCCATTCTAATGGATATTGGAGGCTTACCAATTACAATGGATGGAGAATTGGCTTCATTGAAACCCGATAAATTTACTCCGATTTCTTAAGGTGTTATACTATGGAAAATGACTATGATCGAAACATTAGAAAAATTGGTGAAATTTTTTATCCGAGTCCTATAAATTAGAAAAACTCCATTCTAATAGATATTAGAGGCTTACCAATCACAATGGGTGGAGAATTGGCTTAACCGAAATCAGACAAATTTTCTCCGATTTCTGAAGTTTTTATACTAGGGAAAATCACTATAATCGAAAAATTAGAAAAAATGGTGAAATTTTTTATCTGAGTTCTATAAATTAGAAAAATACGATTCTAATTTATATTGGAGGTTTACAAATCACAATGGATGGAGAATTGGCTTCATCGAAATCTGACAAATGTTTTTTGATTTCTGAAAGTGGTATACTAGGAAAAATGACTATAATCGAAACATTAGAAAAAGTAGTCAAATTTTTTATCTGAGTCCTATAAATTAGAAAAATTCCATTGTAATGGATATTTTAGGCTTACCAATCACAATCTATGGAGAATTGGCTTCACCGAAATATGACAAATTTTCTCCGATTTCTGAAGGTGTTATACTAGGGAAAATCACTATAATCGAAACATTAGAAAAAGTGGTGAAATTTTTTATCTGAGTTCTATAAATTAGAAAAACACGATTTTAATGGATATTGGAAGGTTACCGATCACAATTGATGGAGAATTTGCTTCATCGAAATCTGACAAAATTTCTTCGAATTCAGAAGGTGTTATACGAGGGAATATCACTACAATAGAAAAATTAGAAAAAGTGGTGAAATTTTTTATCTGAGTTCTATAAATTAGAAAAAAATGATTATAATGGATATTGGAGGCTTACCAATCACAATGGGTGGAGAATTGTCTTTACCGAAATCTGACAAAATTTCTCTGATTTCTGAAAGTGTTATACTAGGAAAAATCACTATAATCGAAAAGTTAGAAAAAGTGGTGAAATTTTTTATCTGAGTTCTATAAATTAGAAAAATACGATTCTAATTGATATTGGAGGTTTACGAATCACAATGGATGGAGAATTTGCTTCATCGAAATCTGACAAATTTTCTCTGATTTCTGAAGGAGTTTTACTAGGGAAAATAACTATAATCGAAACATTAGAAAAATTGGTGAAATTTTTTATCTGAGTCCTATAAATTAGAAAATTTCCATTATAATTGATATTTTAGGCTTACTAATCACAATCTATGGAGAATTGGCTTCATTGAAATCTGAATAATTATCTATGATTTCCGAGGGTGTTATACTGGGTAAAATCACTATAATCGATAAATTAGAAAATGTGGTGAAATTTTTTATCTGAGTTCTATAAATTAGAAAAACACGATTTTAATCGATATTGGAGGTTTACCAATCACAATGGATGGAAAATTGGTTTCATCGAAATCTAACAAATATTCTCCGATTTCTGAAGGTGTTATACTAGGGAAAATGACTATAAACGAAGCATTAGAAAAAGTGGTTAAATTTTTTATCTGGGTCCTATAAACTAGAAAAACTCCATTCTAATGGATATTGGAGGTTTACAAATTACAATGGATGGAGAATTGGCTTCATCGAAATCCGATAAATTTACTCCGATTTCTGAAGGTGTTATACTATGGAAAATGACTATGATCGAAACATTAGAAAAAGTGGTGAAATTTTTTATCTGAGTCTTACAAATTAGAAAAAATCCATTATAATGGATATTTGAGGCTTACCAATCACAATGGATGAAGAATTGGCTTCATCGAAATCCGATAAATTTACTCCGATTTCTGAAGGAGTTATACTACGGAAAATGACTATAATCGAAACATTAGAAAAATTGGTGAAATTTTTTATATGAGTCCTATAAATTAGAAAAACTCCATTCTAATAGATATTAGAGGCTTACCAATCACAATGGGTGGAGAATTGGCTTAACTGAAATCAGACAAATTTTCTCCGATTTCTGAGGTTTTTATACTAGGGAAAATCACTATAATCGAAAAATTAGAAAAAATGGTGAAATTTTTTATCTGAGTTCTGTAAATTAGAAAAATACGATTCTAATTTATATTGGAGGTTTACAAATCACAATGGATGGAGAATTGGCTTCATCGAAATCTGACAAATTTTTTCTGATTTCTGAAAGTGGTATACTAGGAAAAATGACTATAATCGAAACATTAGAAAAAGTGGTCAAATTTTTTATCTGAGTCCTATAAATTAGAAAAATTCCATTATAATGGATATTTTAGGCTTACCGATCACAATATATGGAGAATTTGCTTCGTCAAAATCCAATGAATTTACTCTGATTTCTGAAGGTTTTATATTAGGGAAAATCACTATAATCGAAAAATTAGAAAAAGTGGTGAAACATTTTTATGTGAGGCCTATAAATTAGGAAAAATCTATTCTATTGGATATTAGAGGCTTAACAATCACAATGGATGGAGAATTGGTTTCATGAAAATTTGACAAATTTTCTCCGATTTCTGAAGGTGTTATACTAGGAAAAATCACTATAATCAAAACAATAGAAAAAGTGATGAAATTTTTTATCTGAGTCCTATAAATTCGAAAAAATTAATAATAATCGATATTAGAGGCTTACCTATCACAATGGATGGAGAATTGGCTTCCTCGAAATCCGATAAATTTTCTCCGATTTCAGAAGGTGTTATACTAGGGAATATCACTACAATCGAAAAATTAGAAAAAGTAGTGAAATTTTTTATCTGAGTTCTATAAATTAGAAAAACACGATTCTAATGGATATTGGAGGCTTACCAATCATAATTGATGGGAATTGACTTCATCGAAATCTGAAAAATTTTCTCCGATTTCTGAAATTTTTATAACAGTGAAAATGACTATAATCGTAACATTAGAAAAAGTGGTGAAATTTTTTATGTGAGTCCTATAAATTAGAAAAACACCATTCTAATGGATATTGGAGGCTTACCAATCATAATGGATGGATAATTGGCCTTATCGAAATCTGACAAATTTTCTCCGCTTTTTCAAGGTGTTTTACTAGGGAAAGTCACAATAACCAAAACATTAGAAAAGTTGTGAAATTTTTTATGTGAGTCCTATAAATAAGAAAAACTCCATTCTAATGGTTATTGGAGGTTTAATAATCATAATGGATGGAGAATTTCCTTAACCAAAATCTGACAAAATTTCTCCGATTTCAAAAGGTGTTATACTAGGGAAAATCACTATAATCGAAACATTAGAAAAAGTGGTGAAATTTTTTATCTGAGTCCTATAAATTAGAAAAACTCCATTGTAATGGATATTAGAGGCTTAACAATCACAATTGATGAAGAATTTGCTTCAGGGAAATTTGACAAATTTTTTCCGATTTCTGAAGGTGTTATACTAGGGAAAATAACAATAATCGAATCATTAGAAAAAGTGGTGAAATTTTTTATCTGAGTCCTATAAATTAGAAACACTCCATTCTAATGGATATTAGAGTCTTGCCAATCACAATGGATGGAGAATTGGCTTCATGGAAATTAGACAAATTTTCTCCGATTGCTGGAGGTGTTATACTATGGAAAATGACTATAATCGAAGCATTAGAAAAAGTGGTGAAATTTTTTATCTGCATCTTATAAATTAGAAAAAATCCATTCTAATGGATATTGGAGGCTTACCAATCACAATGGATGGAGTATTGGCTTCATCGAAATCCGATAAATTTATTCTGATTTCTGAAGGTGTTATACTGGGAAAATGACTATAATCGAAACATTAGAAAAATTGGTGAAATTTTTTATCTGAGTTCTATAAATTAGAAAAACTCCATTCTAATAGATATTATTGGCTTACCAATCAAAATGGGGGGAGAGTTGGCTTCACCAAAATCTGACAAAATTTCTCCGATTTCTGAAGGTGTTATACTAGGGAAAATCACTATAATCGAAAAATTAGAAAAAGTGGTGACATTTTTTATCTGAGTTCTATAAATTAGAAAACACGATTCTAATTGATATTGGTGGTTTATCAATCATAATGGATGAAAAATTGGCTTCATCGAAATCCGACAAATTTTTTCTGATTTCTGAAGGTGTTATACTAGGGAAAATAACTATAATCGAAACATTAGAAAAATTGGTGAAATTTTTTATCTGAGTCCTATAAATTAGAAAAACTCCATTCTAATAGATATTATAGGCTTACCAATCACAATGGGGAGAGAGTTGGCTTCACCGAAATCTGACAAAATTTCTCAAATTTCTGAAGGTGTTATACTAGGGAAAATCACTATAATCGAAAAATTAGAAAAAGTGGTGACATTTTTTTATCTGAGTTCTATAAATAAGAAAAACACGATTCTAATTGATATTGGAGGTTTACCAATCATAATGGATGGAGAATTGGCTTTATCGAAATGTGACAATTTTTTTCTGATTTATGAAGGTGTTGTACAAGGGAAAATCAATATTATCGAAACATTAGAAAAAGTGGTGAAATTTTTTATCTGAGTCCTATAAATTAGAAAAATTCCATTATAATGGATATTTTAGGCTTACCAATCACAATCTATGGAGAATTGGATTCACCGAAATATGACAAATTTACTCCGATTTCTGAAGGTGTTATACTAGGGAAAATCACTATAATCGAAACATTAGAAAAAGTGGTGAAATTTTTTATGTGAGGCCTATAAATTAGAAAAACTCCATTCTAATGGATATTAGAGGCTTAACAATCACAATGGATGGAGAATTGGCTTCATGGAAATTTGACAAATTTTCTCCGATTTCTGAAGGTATTATACTAAGGAAAATCACTATAATCGAAACATTAGAAAAAGTGGTGAAATTTTTTATCTGAGTCCTATAAAATAGAAAAACTCAATTATAATTGATATTAGAGGCTTACCTATCACAATTGATGGAGAATTGGCTTCATCGAAATCCGACAAATTTTCTTCGATTTCAGAAGGTGTTATACTAGGGAATATCACTACAATCAAAAAATTAGAAAAAGTGGTGAAATTTTTTATCTGAGTTCTATAAATTAGAAATACACAATTCTAATGGATATTGGAGGCTTACCAATCACAATTTATGGAGAATTGGCTTCATCGAAATCTGAAAAATTTTCTTCGATTTCTGAAAATTTTATACTAGGGAAAATCACTATAATCGTAACATTAGAAAAAGTGGTGAAATTTTTTATGTGAGTCCTATAAATTAGAAAAACACCATTCTAATTAATATTGGAGGCTTACCAATCACAATGGATGGAGAATTAGGCTCATCAAAATCTGACAAATTTTCTCCGATTTTTCAAGGTGTTTTACTAGGGAAAGTCATAATAATCGAAACATTAGAAAAGTTGTGAAATTTTTTATGTGAGTCCTATAAATTAGAAAAACTCCATTCTAATGGTTATTGGAGGTTTAACAATCACAATGGATGGAGTATTGGCTTAACCAAAATCCGGCAAAATTTCTCCGATTTCAGAAGGTTTTATACTAGGAAAAATCACTATAATCGAAACATTAGAAAAAGTGGTGAAATTTTTTATCTGAGTCCCATAAATTAGAAAATCTCCATTATAATCGATATTGGAGGCTTACCAATCACAATGGATGGAGAATGGGCTTAACCGAAATCCGACAAATTTTCTTCGATTTCTGAAGATGTTAAACTAAGGAAAATGACTATAATTGAAACATTAGAAAAATTGGCAAAATTTTTTATCTGAGTCCTATAAATTAGAAAAAATCCATTCTAATAGATATTATAGGCTTACCAATCACAATGGGTGGCGAATTGGCTTAACCGAAATCTGACAAAATTTCTCCGATTTCTGAAGGTGTTATACTAGGAAAAATCACTATAATCGAAAAATTAGAAAAAGTGGTGACATTTTTTATCTGAGTCCTATAAATTAGAAAAACACGATTCTAATTAATATTGGAGGTTTACCAATCACAATGGATGGAGAATTGACTTCATCGAAATCCGACAAATTTTTTCTGATTTCTGAACATGTTATACTAGGAAAAATCACTATAATCGAAACATTAGAAAAAGTGGTGAAATTTTTTATCTGAGTCCTATAAATTAGAAAAATTCCATTATAATGGATATTTTAGGCTTACCAATCACAATCCATGGAGAATTGGCTTCACCGAAATATGACAAATTTACTCTGATTTCTGAAGGTGTTATATTAGGGAAAATCACTATAATCGAAACATTAGAAAAAGTGGTGAAATTTTTTATGTGAGGCCTATAAATTAGAAAAACTCCATTCTAATGGATATTAGAGACTTAACAATCACAATGGATGGAGAATTGTCTTCATGGAAATTTGACAAATTTTCTCCGATTTCTGAAGGTGTTATACTAGGGAAAATCACTATAATCGAAACATTAGAAAAAGTGGTGAAATTTTTTATCTGAGTCCTATAAAATAGAAAAACTCAATTATAATTGATATTAGAGGCTTACCTATCATGATTGATGGAGAATTGGCTTCATCGAAATCCGACAAATTTTCTCCGATTTCAGAAGGTGTTATACTAGGGAATATCACTACAATCGAAAAATTAGAAAAAGTGGTGAAATTTTTTATCTGAGTTCTATAAATTAGAAATACACAATTCTAATGGATATTGGAGGCTTACCAATCACAATTTATGGAGAATTGGCTTCATCCAAATCTGAATGATGGAAAATAAGTAAATAAATAATGGAAACGTACTTGTTTGTAGCGCGGTAATCACGTTGCGGAAGCGGTACAAGGATCTTCCTTTATTGGTCACCGGTCTGGCTTTTACCCACTCGGGATAATAGCGGCTAGATCACAATCTAGAAGTCCCTGAAAGATTAACACAAAATAATAGTGAGTGGGAACGAGCAGCCTTGCGGCGTATAAGTTTTCTCGTTACCAAATTATGAGGACCTCACCTCTATTTATAGAGGTCCTAAAGGCTAGAGTCTTAACCCCAGTCTAACTCAGAATCCTTTCTGAGATAGGATTTGGTAATTTAATTTAGATTAAATAACTCAATTTAATCTGGATAGGAACTCAATCCTATATAGAGTCATGGGCGTATCATAACTCTATCATCTCCCACTCGCACATGACGGAACACATTCCATATATATAATCTTCAGTTATACAGACTAATAGATTGTGTGACCAGCATACCTCGAGAGCTCATTTGCTATACACCTGTTAGGGATATATAGCTTCTCGAAAAGGCGATCCTTTTATTTCACGTATGCCTAACCCTAGACCACCTTCTCACAATCACCGTTTTAACTCATGATCTCATAAAACGTCATTCGTGTTCACTATTATGTTTCAACTCATAGAAACAATAATAGACATGTCGGTGAAACACGAATTCTTATGAATGTGATCAAAAGGTTATCTTCCCCTCTTACTATATGCCATCCATCATGATTCAACTCGCTTTTCTAGTTAGATCCGCCAGGCCTAAATTTTTTCCCAGACCTCTTGGAGACTAACCAAGCTAGCCACATCGAACCATACTTCAGGGATAAGTTAAGGGTTCTAAGGGTCGAAATATTAACAGGGTCTCACAATAGGGAAAATTGAGATCAATTGCATTAAATTCCCATCCCTTTGGTCACTTAAGCACACACGGTATAAAACATGTGTTATGGTGTTCTTTCCTTCCCTTAAAGGAGCGCATGTCTCACATTTTAAATAATGTGCATATAAAACACCATACAGAAGCGTAAGGTTGCGATGCACCGAAGCACTCAACTTTAGTTCGCTTACTTAAGAACTACTTCTGGCTTTTAAGACAGAACATGGTAGTTACACATAACTAACCATCGGATCCCATACGATCCTTATTTTGGATCTCAATCCAAAGCATACAATCTTATGTATGACTTTATCTTGCACCTTAACAAGACATATCTTGTAATTTCTGCAAGACGGCACTTTCATTTTGAACAGGCTCTCGAGCATACTCATTTGTTCAAAATTCGCCTCATCTTAGTCTTTGCCAACTCGTTGACAAAACCAAGGTAAACACCCTTGTGAGTGGGCTACTTCTCTGTCTGACATGCTCAAACTCAAACAATTAACAGTAAATGTTCACATATTAAACATTCACATTATTATTCATAAATAATAATGTTAAGGGATTACACAAATAAAGTCAGTACACATCAAATTCTACGCAAACCCTGAATTCTAATGTGTCTCTCAAACACATCTCTAGTTACAGGTTTAGTTAACGGATCTGCAATCATATCATGCGTAGATATGTACTGTAAGTTCACATCTCCCCGTGCAACTACATCTCTAATATAATGATACTTAATGTCGATATGCTTAGTCCTACTATGAAATTTCGGATCTTTTGTGTAAGCTATCGATGATTGACTGTCGCAAAAGACTGTCACTTGTCCCTCCGAGGTAGTTACTCTTAAATGGTCCATCAACCGTTTTAGCCAAACTGCCTCTTGTACTGCAGCTGCGGAAGCTACGAATTCAGCTTCCATTGTTGATAAGGCTACACAGGTTTGTTTCTTGCTACTCCATGAGATGGCACCCTTGCCAAGCAAGAATATGAAACCTGAAGTGGATTTCCTCTCGTCCATATCTCCAGCCCAATCAGCATCAGTGTATCCTCTCAATTGCAGATCCTTGCCTTCATAACAGAGAGAATAATCTGCTGTACCTTTGAGGTATCTAAGTATCCTCTTTACTGCTTTCCAATGTGCTTTGCCCGGGTTAGATTGATATCTACTCGCCATGCCCACTGCATAGCAAATGTCTGGTCTCGTACACAACATAGCATACATGAGACTACCCACGGCACTGGCATAAGGAACGTCTCTCATACGCTCCATTTCATCTAGCGTTTTAGGACACATTTCTTTGCTAAGAAACTGATTCTTGGCAATGGGGCAGGATATGGGTTTGCAGTTTTGCATATTGAACCGTTCAAGGACTTTGTTGATATATGTCTCTTGGGAAAGGGACAACAACCTTCTTGAACGATCTCTTGAAATCTTAACTCCAAGAATATAATCTGCATTACCCATATCCTTCATTTCAAAGTTGGACGATAACCAATCTTTGATTTGATTTACGTACGCTTTGTCATTTCCAGCTATTAGTATGTCGTCTACATACAATGTCAAAATGACAAAGTTATTTTTAGAGCTTTTATTATACACGCAATGGTCTTCATCAATCATGTTGAACCCATTCGACATGATTGTATCATGAAATCTCAAATACCATTGTCGCGAAGACTGTTTCAGGCCATAGATTGATCTTTTCAATCGGCAAACCTTATGTTCGCTGCCTTTTTCGATGAAACCTACAGGTTGTTCCATGTAGATTTCTTCATTCAGTTCTCCATTGAGAAAAGCAGTCTTTACATCCATTTGATGTAGCTCAAGGTCTAAACTCGCCACTATGGCAAGAATTAACCTTATAGACGTAAATCTTACAACAGGGGAGAAAGTCTCCTCATAGTCAATCCCTTCCTGCTGTGTAAACCCCTTAGCTACTAGCCGAGCTTTGTATCTTTCGATACTTCCATCAGCTTTTCGCTTAACCTTGAGAATCCATTTGTTCCCAATCGGTTTGCGTCCTTCCGGTAGATCAACCAGTTCCCAAACATGGTTTGACCTCATCGATGCTATTTCTTCTTCCATTGAATTGATCCATTTTTCTTTAGCTGGGCATGAGAAGGCCTCTTTTATGTTTTTAGGCTCTTCATCATCTTGTGGGGTAATCAAAAGGGCTTCGTTCAAGCCTTCGATCTCAAATCGTCGGCGAGGAACACTTATCCTTTTAGATTTACGCAGTTCCGAATCTTGATAAACATGTCTCATATATTCATCGTAATTCGGAATACTCCCACTAGGACCATGTTCCATACTCCCACTGGAGTCAGGAATGCTCCCACTCAAATCAGGGTCTCGAACATCCGGATCATGTAGAGGAGGAAGATCTTGACCTTCTTCCTCTAATTCCCTCCCACTCGGATGGAGCGATCCTGATGGTTCATCTTCCTGAGTTTCATAGAAAGTGAAATCTTGATTCACTTCGCCCAACTTTGGAAACTCATTTTCCAAGAATATGACGTCTCGTGATTCAAATTCAGTCACAGAACCATTCTTTTGCTCACCCATGAATATGTATCCTTTTGATACTTCAGAATATCTCACAAAGATACTCTTTTTACCTCTTGGTCCCAATTTACCAAATTTACTTGAGGTATCATGGACGTAAGCAGCACAACCCCAAGGTCGTAGATGGCTTAGGTCAGGTTGTCGACCAGTCCACAACTCGTAAGGTGTGGATGAGACTGATTTTGAGGGCACTCGGTTTAGAACATATGTGGCAGTAAGTAAAGCATCTCCCCAATAGGAGATGGGCAAATTTGCTTCTGCCATCATAGATCTAACCATATCAAGGAGAGTCCTATTTCTCCTTTCCGCAACACCGTTTTGTTGTGGAGTTCTGGGAATGGACAACTGATGTTCAATCCCTTTTTCATCACATAAAGCTTTAAATTCATCTGAAAGATATTCCCGACCTCGGTCAGTTCTTAAAGCTTTTATCTTTTTATCTAATTGATTCTCAACTAAGTTCATAAAAGTTTTGAAGCAACTCAATGCTTCTGACTTGTGAGAAATCAAATAGACATGACCATACCTTGTATAGTCATCTATAAATGTGATGAAGTAGTAGGCCCCATGCCTTGCCCTCACATTCATTGGACCACAAACGTCAGAATGAATTAACTGCAATGGAAATTCAGCTCTAGTCCCCTTTCCGAACGGTTTTCTTACTAGTTTCCCTTTTAGACAATGCTCACAAGTAGGTAATTCGACCTCATTCAAATCACCTAGTAAACCAACTTTGGCTAACCGACTCATTCGATTTTGCCCAATATGGTTTAATCTAGCATGCCACAATTTCACATGATTCTCATTATTATGTGAAGTAGAAGAGATTAAAGAAAAACTATTATTATTCATAAAGTTAGGATCGATATCCAAAACAATGAAATTGTTCGAAATAAAACCAGAACCATAATAGACATCATTTAAACATAAGTTCACACTGTCATCTTTAAAGTGTAAATCAAAACCAAGTCTTAATAACACTAAAACAGAAACTAAATTCCTACGAATATCTGGAGCATAAAGTACATCATGTAGGAGTAAGGTTCGGCCTTTGCGTAAGACTAATCTACACGCGCCAATCCCTCGAACCAGCACTCTTGCGTCGTTTCCCACATACACATATTTTGCTCCATATGGTATTCGTCGGAACTCTACAAAGGCATCTTGATCCTTTGCTACATGGTCCGTTGCTCCTGAATCAACCACCCACAAAGGATGAAATTCAGTTAGAAATACAGAACTAGATACACAAATTTCACTCACTCTTGAGTTAGAATAGTGTACCTGAGTGGGCACAGTGCAGTCTCTTGCATAGTGTCATTTCTGCTGGCAGTTAAAACATTTCACTTTTGAAATGTTTATCTTTTTCTTGCCTTTGGACCTTTTAGAATTCTGCTCCTTTTTCTGCCTTTTGTTTCTCTTGGCAGGTTCCTTATCCCGACCCTTAAAGCTCTTTCTTTTGTTCTGGTTGGAACTCATTCCACCAGAACGGGACTGTGCCACATGCACTTCAGCATTGACCTTAATCGATGCCAATCTGTCCTCTTCAAGCTCCAAGTGACGTGCGACATCCTCAAATGTCTTCACACTATCCATATGAGTCAGTTGCATTTTCATATGCTCCCAACTCTTGGGTAAGGAACGGATGACAGCTTGCACTTGCTGCTCGTCGGTCAACTTATGACCATATTCACTAAGCTCGCTCATCATATTTTCCATCTCCCTGAGATGTTTTCGCATTGTATGATCAGCTTTCTTCTGATAAGTATCAAACTTGATCGTCAAAGATCGGAGCTTTGTTAGAGTCACTCCTCCAAACTTCTCCCGCAAAGCGATCCACAGATCCATTGCGTTCTGATACTTGCGAAATTGCTTAGTTATATCATCCTCCATAGCACTCAGGAGAATGATACGAGCAGTGGAATTCTTTTTCTTCCAAGCCAGATATACATCTCGGTCCCGCCTATGCTGGGCCGTGTTGCCATCCTCGGGTTCAGCCATAACCGAACTCAAGGTTTCAAGAGCCTCTTGCTCCTCTAGCACATACTGGATCTTCATGCTCCAGATTTCATAATTGTCGCCATTTAATTTCAAGTCTTTGTTTAATTCAGCGATAATAGATTTGGAAGCAGATGCCATTTGTATCCTCTGATTCAAATGGAACAAAGTTGCACGTTATTAGTGGGAGATTAGGCAATACATGCAATTTACTATACACCTGAAATAATAACCTAATAAAGTTTTCTATTAGAGTTAAATTCGAAAAGTATACTTAGAGTACAAATTACCTTCTAAGTTCTAATGTCCAACTTTATAGGTTAAGATTTCATGCATAGTAAATCAGAATTATTGGATTATCAAGTTCTTAAACTTATGAGGGATATCTTATTGGTTTTATTTTATTAAGTCTCTACTTAATCAACATGCAAACATTTTACTTATAAAATATTGCAGGGCAATTAACATTTTAAAATAAACATATTTATTAAAAAAAAAAAATTAAAGCCATAAAGAATAAACTCATTCATTCAACCAATAAATAAATCCAATCATTCTCAAATAAGACACACATGTCAAAATAATAATAATAATAATAATAGGAAACATAAATCCTATAAAAACCAAACGCTAACTATAATTGACACTCATGTCAACTAATCTAGAAAACTAGATCTCCTCAAGACCTTTACTAACACTGGGACTGATTCTTTGACCAACTTCATCAATTCATATGGGAACTCATAAGTTCGCTGATGAAGCCATGGACGATACACTTCACGTCCGCTTCTCAATTTCATCACAGATGGAATGTTGCTTCTCAACACTCCTCTTTTGGCAACTCTAGCCAAAAAATGGATGATAGATTTCTTATTAACTCTATCTCCTATGTACCAAGTAGTTTCCAAAAGCTCTCTTAGGACTGGATGATATGCAAAAGAATTAACCAACGCTTTGATTTTATCTCTGTCATCCCTTCCTAAGCTTAAGCCTCCAATCCAAATGCACTCCTGCATTTGATCATGCATAGTCAATATATGACGCACTATAGCATCAATATCATCAGCTCGAATGTTCCTCCGCATTCTCATTTTGCTTAGTGAACGCACTCTTGCATTTCTTAAAGCAATCCCATGCGGGGTTTTAGGAATCATAGGTGTCCTTATCATCATTTCTGAAATACATTACAGAAATTTTAAATGGTTAATACACTCATGTATAAACTCATATGATTGAAACACATTCCAATCAACAAATAAGGATAAAAAATCATATAAAAAATTTTTTCAAAATATTTTAAAATAGAAAACTCATTTTCCATAATTATTTTATAATATTTATTTTAAAAAATAAACAAAAATATTTTATGGTCATCAAAAAATTTTCAAACATAGACCAATAAATCAGAAATATTTTGAAAAATATTTTCGCAAAAAAAATGGAGCTGATTTGGAGGCCGGAGAAGCTCCCACGCGCCGACGAGAGGGAGGGGGACGCGCTCACGCGCCCCCACGCGCCACACGCGCGTCTTCAACTGGTCGGACACGTGTCAACACCACAGTGTGACACGTGTTCAACCATTACTGGTCCACGTGTTGCCCACGTGGCAACATGTGGACACGTGGCGGACTCTGATTGGTACACGTGGGTCCCCCCTGACACGTCATCATGACACGTGGCAAGCCCCAGCTCTGCCACGTGTTGACCCCTTATTGGTCCACCTGGCGCCACGTACCGGGTGGACACGTCGGAGCCACGTGGCATGACCTCAGTCTGCCACGTGGCTCTGACCTATTGGGCCACGTGTCGATGACGCGCCACGTCATCGACACGTGTTTGCGTGCGTGTGGGCCACCGCCCACGCACACGCGCCCAACGTATGGTGGCGCGTGCAAGCCATGCGCCACCTTCCCGGCCTCGTTTGGACTCCGGATTTCGGCCGGCCTGGGGTTTTCGGGGTCTGTGAACACAGTGGAATGGTCAAAAATAAAAATCCCAATTTCTAGACTAGCGTTTCGAATATTCAATTTTATCCCTCGGGTTTCGGTGTACACATACACGGAATTGAGCCAAAATATACACGCATATATATTTTTCACACAAAAAATAAATTTTTGTTGCGTTTCATGCTTCCTAAATCTATAAATTTTACTCATAAAATTTTAGATTGATTTTAAAGCCGCATGCCAGGACGCAATAAAACGATGGCTCTGATACCAATGATGGAAAATAAGTAAATAAATAAAGGAAACGTACTTGTTTGTAGCGCGATAATCACGTTGCGGAAGCGGTACAAGGATCTTCCTTTATTGGTCACCGGTCTGGCTTTTACCCACTCGGGATAATAGCAGCTAGATCACAATCTAGAAGTCCCTGAAAGATTAACACAAAATAATAGTGAGTGGGAACGAGCAGCCTTGCGGCGTATAAGTTTTCTCGTTACAAAATTATGAGGACCTCACCTCTATTTATAGAGGTCCTAAAGGCTAGAGTCTTAACCCCAGTCTAACTCAGAATCCTTTCTGAGATAGGATTTGGTAATTTAATTTAGATTAAATAACTCAATTTAATCTGGATAGGAACTCAATCCTATATAGAGTCATGGGCGTATCATAACTCTATCACTGAAAAATTTTCTCCGATTTCGGAAAATTTTATACTAGGGAAAATCACTATAATCGTAACATCAGAAAAAGTGGTGAAATTTTTTATGTGAGTCCTATAAATTAGAAAAACACCATTCCAATTGATATTAGAGGTTTACCAATCACAATGGATGGAGAATTGGCCTCATCGAAATCTGACAAATTTTCTCCGATTTTTCAAGGTGTTTCACTAGGGAAAGTCATAATAATCGAAACATTAGAAAAGTTGTGAAATTTTTTATGTGAGTCCTATAAATAAGAAAAACTCCATTCTAATGGTTATTGGAGGTTTAACAATCACAATGGATGGAATATTGGCTTAACCAAAATCCGGCAAAATTTCTCCGATTTCAGAAGGTTTTATACTAGGAAAAATCACTATAATCGAAACATTAGAAAAAGTGGTGAAATTTTTTATCTGAGTCCCATAAATTAGAAAATCTCTATTATAATAGATATTAGAGGCTTACCAATCACAATGGATGGAGAATGGGCTTAACCAAAATCCGACAAATTTTCTCCGATTTCTGAAGGTGTTATACTAGGGAAAATGACTATAATCGAAACATTAGAAAAATTGGCGAAATTTTTTATCTGAGTCCCATAAATTAGAAAAACTCCATTCTAATAGATATTATAGGCTTACCAATCACAATGGGTGGAGAATTGGCTTAACCGAAATCTGACAAAATTTCTCCGATTTTTGAAGGTGTTATATTAGGGAAAATCACTATAATAGAAAAATTAGAAAAAGTGGGGACATTATTTATCCGAGTCCTATAAATTAGAAAAACCCGATTCTAATTGATATTGGAGTTTTACCAATCACAATGGATGGATAATTGGCCTAACCAAAATCCGACAAAATTTCTCCGATTTCAGAAGGTGTTATACTAGTAAAAATCACTATAATCGAAACACTAGAAACAGTGGTGAAATTTTTTATCTGAATCCTAAAATTAGAAAATCTCCATTATAATTGATATTGGAAGCTTACCAATCACAATAAATGGAGAATGGGCTTAACCGAAATCCAACAAATTTTTTCTGATTTCTGAAGGTGTTATACTAGGAAAAATGACTAAAATCGAAGCATTAGAAAAAGTGGTGAAATTTTTTATCTGAGTCCTATAAATTACAAACACTCCATTCTAATGGATACTAGAGGCTTACCAATCAAAATGGATGGAGAATTGGCTTCATGAGAATCCGACAAATTTTCTCCGATTTCTGAAGGTGTTATACTAGGAAAAATGACTATAATCGAAGCATTAGAAAAAGTGGTGAAATTTTTTATCTGCGTCCTATAAATTAGAGAAACTCCATTCTAATGGATATTGGAGGCTTACCAATCAAATTGGATGGAGAATTGGCTTCATCGAAATCCGATAAATTTACTCCGATTTTTTAAGGTGTTATACTAGGGAAAATGACTAAAATCGAAACATTAGAAAAATTGGTGAAATTTTTTATGAGTCCTATAAATTAGAAAAACTCAATTCTAATAAATATTATAGGCTTACCAATCACAATGGGTGGAAAATTGGCTAAACCAAAATCTGACAAAATTTCTCCGATTTTTGAAGGTGTTATACTAGGGAAAATCATTATAATCGAAAAATTAGAAAAAGTGGTGACATTTTTTATCTGAATTCTTTAAATTAGAAAAACACGATTCTAATTGATATTGGAGATTTACCAATCACAATGGATGGAGAATTGGCTTCATCGAAATCCGACAAATTTTTTCTAATTTCTGAAGGAGTTATACAAGGGAAAATCACTATAATCGAAACATTAGAAAAAGTGGTGAAATTTTTTATCTAAGTCCAATAAATTAGAAAAATTCCATTATAATGGATATTTTAGGCTTACCAATCACAATCTATGGAGAATTGGCTTCACTGAAATTAGACAAATTTTTTCCGATTTCTGAAGGTATTATACTAGGGAAAATCACTATAATCGAAACATTAGAAAAAGTGGTGAAATTTTTTATGTCAGGCCTATTAATTAGAAAAACTCCATTCTAATGGATATTAGAGGCTTAACAATCACAATGGATGGAGAATTGGCTTCATCGAAATCTAAAAAATTTTCTCCGGTTTCTGAAAATTTTATACTAGGGAAAATCACTATAATCGTAACATTAGAAAAAGTGGTGAAATTTTTTATGTGAGTCCTATAAATTAGAAAAACACCATTCTAATTGATATTGGAGGTTACTAATCACAATGGATGGATAATTTGCCTCATCGAAATCTGATAAATTTTTTTCGATTTTTCAAGGTGTATTACTAGGGAAAGTCACAATAATCGAAAATTAGAAAAGTTGTGAAAGTTTTTATGTGAGTCTTATAAGTAAGAAAAACTCCATTATAATGATTATTGGAGGTTTAACAATCACAATGGATGTAGAATTGGCTTAACCGAAATCCGACAAAATTTCTCCGATTTCAGAAGGTGTTATACTAGGAAAAATCACAATAATCGAAATATTAGAAAAAGTGGTGAAATTTTTTATCTGAGTCCTATAAATTAGAAAATCTCCATCAAAATCGATATTGGAGGCTTACCAATAACAATGGATGGAGAATGGGCTTAACCGAAATCCGACAAATTTTCTCCGATTTCTGAAGGTGTTATACTAGTGAAAATCACTATAATCGAAGCATTAGAAAAAGTGGTGAAATTTTTTATCTGAGTCCTATAAATTAGAAACACTCCATTCTAATGGATATTAGAGGCTTACCAATCACAATGGATGGGGAATTGGATTAATCGAAATCCGATAAAATTTTTCCGATTTCTGAAAGTGTTATACTAGAGAAAATTACTATAATCAAAGCATTAGAAAAAGTGGTGAAATTTTTTATCTGAGTCCTATAAATTACAAAAACTCCATTCTGATGGATATTAGAGGCTTACCAATCACAATGAATGAAGAATTGGCTTCATGAAAATCCGTCAAATTTTCTCCGATTTCTGAATGTGTTATATTAGGGAAAATGACTATAATCGAAGCATTAGAAAAAGTGGTGAAATTTTTTATCTGCGTCCTATAAATTAGAAAAACTCCATTCTTATGGATATTAGAGGCTCACCAATCACAATGGATGGAGATTTGGCTTTATCGAAATCTGATAAATTTACTCCGATTTCTGAAGGTTTTATACTAAGGCAAATGACTATAATCGAAACATTAGAAAAATTGGTGAAATTTTTTAGCTGAGTCCTATGAATTATAAATACTCCATTCTAATAGATATTATAGGCTTACCAATCACAATGAGTGGAGAATTGGCTTCACCGAAATCTGACAAAATTTCTCCTATTTCTGAAGGTGTTATATTAGGAAAAATCACTATAATCGAAAAATTAGAAAAAGTGGTGACATTTTTTATATGAGTTCTATAAATTAGAAAAACATGATTCTGATTGATATTGGAGGTTTACCAATCACAATGGATGGAGAATTGGCTTCATTGAAATCCGAAAAATGTTTTCTCATTTCTGAAGGTGTTATAATAGGAAAAATCACTATAATCTAAACATTAGAAAAAGTGGTGACATTTTTTTCTGAGTCCTATATATTAGAAAAATTCCATTATAATGGATATTTTAGGCTTACCAATTACAATCTATGGAGAATTGGCTTCACCGAAATATGACAAATTTTCTCCGATTTCTGAAGTTGTTATACTAGGAAAAATCACTATAATGGAAACATTAGAAAAAGTGGTGAAATTTTTTATGTTAGGCCTATAAATTAGAAAAACTCCATTGTAATGGATATTAGAGGCTTAACAATCACAATGGATGGAGAATTAGCTTCATCGAAATTTGACAAATTTTCTCCGATTTCTGAAGGTGTTATGCTAGGGAAAATCACTATAATCGAAACATTAGAAAAAGTGGTGAAATTTTTTATCTGAGTCTTATAAAATAGAAAAACACGATTCTAATTGATATTGGAGGTTTACCAATCACAATGGATGGAGAATTGGCTACATCGAAATCCGACAAATTTTTTCTGATTTCCGAACGTGTTATACTAGAGAAATTCACTATAATCTAAAAATTCGAAAAAGTGGTGAAATTTTTTATCTGAGTCCTATAAATTAGGAAAATTCCATTATAATGGATATTTTAGGCTTACCAATCAGAATCTATGGAGAATTGGCTTCACCGAATTATGACAAATTTTCTCCGATTTCTGAAGGTGTTATACTAGGGAAAATCACTATAATCGAAACAATAGAAAAAGTGGTGAAATTTTTTATGTGAGGCCTATAAATTAGAAAAACTCCATTTTAATGGATATTATAGGCTTACCAATCACAATGGATGAAGAAATGGCTTCATCGAAATCTGAAAAATTTTCTCCGATTTCTGAAAATTTTATACTAGGGAAAATCACTATAATCGTAACATTTGAAAAAGTGGTGAAATTTTTTATGTGAGTCCTATAAAATAGAAAAACACCATTCTAATGGATATTGGAGGCTTACGAATAACAATGGATAGAGAATTGGCCTCATCGAAATCTGACAATTTTTTTTCGATTTTTCAAGGTGTTTTACTAGGGAAAGTCACAATAATCGAAACGTTAGAAAAGTTATGAAATTTTTTATGTGAGTCTTATAAATAAGAAAAACTCCATTCTTATGATTATTGGAGTTTTAAAAATCACAATGGATGGAGAATTGGCCTAACCGAAATCCGACAAAATTTCTCCGATTTCAGAAGGTGTTATACTAGGAAAAATCACTATAATCGAACCATTAAAAAAAGTGGTGAAATTTTTTATCTGAATCCCATAAATTAGAAAATCTGCATTATAATCGATATTGGAAGATTACCAATCACAATAGATGGCGAATGGGCTTAACCGAAATCCGACAAATTTTTTCAGATTTCTGAAGGTGTTATACTTGGGAAAATGACTATAATCGAAGCATTAGAAAAAGTGGTGAAATTTTTTATCTGAGTCCTATAAATTAGAAACACTCCATTCTAATGGATATTAGAGGCTTACCAATCAAAATGGATGGAGAATTAGCTTCATGTAAAACCGACAAATTTTCTCCGATTTCTGAAGGTGTTATACTAGGGAAAATGACTATAATCGAAGCATTAGAAAAAAGTGGTGAAATTTTTAATCTGCGTCCAATAAATTAGAAAAACTTCATTCTAATGGATATTGGAGGCTTACCAATCACAATGGATGGAGAATTGGCTTCATCGAAATCCGATAAATTTACTCCGATTTCTGAAGGTGTTATACTAGGGAAAATGACTATAATCGAAACATTAGAAAAATTGGTGAAATTTTTTATCTGAGTCCTATGAATTAGAAAAACTCCATTCTAATAGATATTATAGGCTTACCAATCACAATGGGTGGAGAATTGCCTTCACCGAAATCTGACAAAATTTCTCCTGATTCTGAAGGTGTTATACTAGGAAAAATCACAATAATCGAAAAATTAGAAAAAGTGGTGACATTTTTATATGAGTTCTATAAATTAGAAAAACACCATTCTAATGGATATTGGAGGTTACTAATCACAATGGATGGAGAATTGGCCTCATCGAAATCTGACAAATTTTTTTCCGATTTTTCAAGGTGTTTTACTAGGGAAAGTCACAATAATCGAAACATTAAAAAAGTTGTGAAATTTTTCATGTTAGTCTTATAAATAAGAAAAACTCCATTCTAATCATTATTGGAGGTTTAACAATCACAATGGATGGAGAGTTGGCTTAACCGAAATCCGACAAAATTTCTACGATTTCAGAAGGTGTTATAATAGGAAAAATCACTATAATCGAAATATTAGAAAAAGTGGTGAAATTTTTTATCTGAGTCCTATAAATTAGAAATTGGAAATCACTCCATTCTTATAGATATTGGAGGCTTACCAATCACAATGGATGGAGAATTGGCTTAATCGAAATCCGACAAAGTTTTTCCGATTTCTGAAGGTGTTATACTAGGGAAAATAACTATAATCAAAGCATTAGAAAAAGTGGTGAAATTTTTTATCTGAGTCCTATAAATTAGAAACACTCCATTCTAATTGATATTAGAGGCTTACCAATCACAATGAATGAAGAATTGGCTTCATGGAAATCCGACAAATTTTCTACGATTTTTGAATGTGTTATGCTAGGGAAAATGACTATAATCGAAGCATTAGAAAAAGTGGTGAAATTTTTTAACTGCGTCCTATAAATTAGAAAAACTCCATTCTAATGGATATTGGAGGCTTACCAATCACAATGGATGGAGAATTGGCTTCATCGAAATCCGATAAATTTACTCCGATTTTTTAAGGTGTTATACTAGGAAAAATGACTATAATCGAAACATTAGAAAAATTGGTGAAATTTTTTATCTGAGTCCTATAAATTAGAAAAACTCCATTCTAATAGATATTATAGGCTTACCAATCACAATGGGTGGAGAATTGCCTTCACCGAAATCTGACAAAATTTCTCCTGATTCTGAAGGTGTTATAGTAGGGAAAATCACTATAATCGAAAAATTAGAAAAATTGGTGACATTTTTTATATGAGTTCTATAAATTAGAAAAACATGATTATGATTGATATTGGAGGTTTACCAATCACAATGGATGGAGAATTGGCTTCATCGAAATCCGATAAATTTTTTCTGATTTCAGAAGGTGTTATAATAGGGAAAATCACTATAATCGAAACATTAGAAAAAGTGGTGAAATTTTTTTTCTGAGTCCTATAAATTAGAATATTTCCATTATAATGGATATTTTAGGCTTACCAATCACAATCTGTGGAGAATTGGCTTCACCGAAATATGACAAATTTTCTCCGATTTCTGAAATTGTTATACTAGGGAAAATCACTATAATCGAAACATTAGAAAAAGTGGTGAAATTTTTTATGTTAGTCCTATAAATTAGAAAAACACCATTCTAATGGATATTGGATGCTTACTAATCACAATGGATGAAGAATTGGTCTCATCGAAATCTGATAAGTTTTTTTCGATTTTTCAAGGTGTTTTAATAGGGAAAGTCACAATAATCGAAACATTAGAAAAGTTGTGAAATTTTTTTATGTGAGTCTTATAAATAAGAAAAACTCCATTCTGATGATTATTGGAGGTTTAACAATCACAATGGATGTAGAATTGGCTTAACCGAAATCCAAAAAAATTTCTCCGATTTCAGAAGGTGTTATACTAGGAAAAATCACTATAATCGAAATATTAGAAAAAGTGGTGAAATTTTTTATCTGAGTCCTATAAATTAGAAAATCTCCATCATAATCGATATTGGAGGCTTACTAATAACAATGGATGGAGAATTGGCTTCATCGAAATCTGAAAATTCTTTTCCGATTTCTGAAAATTTTATACTAGGGAAAATCACTATAATCGTAACATTAGAAAAAGTGGTGAAATTTTTTATGTGAGTCCTATAAATAAGAAAAACACCATTCTAATGGATATTGGAGGCTTACTAATCACAATGGATGGAGAATTTGCCTCATCGAAATCTGACAAATTTTTTCCGATTTTTTAAGGTTTTTACTAGGGAAAGTCACAATAATCGAAACGTTAGAAAAGTTGTGAAATTTTTTATGTGAGTCTGATAAATAAGAAAAACTCCATTCTAATGATTATTAGAGGTTTAACAATCACAATGGATGGAGAATTGGCCTAACCGAAATCCGATAAAATTTCTCTGATTTCAGAACGTGTTATACTAGGGAAAATCACTATAAGCGAAACATTAGAAAAAGTGGTGAAATTTTTTATGTGAGGCCTATAAATTAGAAAATCTCCATTCTAACGGATATTAGAGGCTTAAAAATCACAATGGATGGAGAATTAGCTTCATCGAAATTTGACAAATTTTCTCCGATTTCTGAAGGTGTTATACTAGGGAAAATCACTATAATCGAAACATTAGAAAAAGTGGTCAAATTTTTTATTTGAGTCCTATAAAATAGAAAAACTCAATTACAATTGATATTATAGGCTTACCTATCATAATGGATGGAGAATTGGCTTCATCGAAATCCGATAAATTTTCTCCGATTTCAGAAAGTGTTATACTAGGGAATATCACTACAATCGAAATATTAGAAAAAGTAGTGAAATTTTTATCTGAGTTCTATAAATTAGAAATAAACGATTCTAATGGATATTGGAGGCTTACCAATCACAATTGATGGAGAATTGGTTTCATCAAAATCTAAAAAATTTTCTCCGATTTCTGAAAATTTTATACTAAGGAAAATCACTATAAACGTAACATTAGAAAAAATGGTGAAATTTTTTAAGTGAGTCCTATAAATTAGAAAAACAACATTCTAATGGATATTAGAGGCTTACCAATCACAAATGGATGGAGAATTGGCCTCATCGAAATCTGATAAATTTTTTCCAATTTTTCAAGGTGTTTTACTAGGGAAAGTCACAATAATCGAAACATTAGAAAAGTTGTGAAATTTTTTATGTGAGTCGTATAAATTAGAAAAACTCCATTCTAATGGTTATTGGAGGTTTAACATCACAATGGATTGAGAATTGGCTTAACCTAAATCCAACAAAATTTCTCTGATTTCAGAAGGTGTTATACTAGGGAAAATCACTATAATCGAAACATTAAAAAAAGTGGTGAAATTTTTTATCTGAGTCCCATAAATTAGAAAATCTCCATTATAATCGATATTTGAGGCTTACCAATCATAATGGATGGAGAATGGGCTTAACCGAAATCCGACAAATTTTCTCCGATTTCTGAAGGTGTTACACTAGAGAAAATGACTATAATCGAAACATTAGAAAAATTGGCGAAATTTTTTATATGAGTCCTATAAATTAGAAAAACTCCATTCTAATAGATATTATAGGCTTACCAATCCCAATGGGTGGAGAATTGGCTTAACCGAAATCTGACAAAATTTCTCCGATTTCTGAAGGTGTTATACTAGGGAAAATCACTATAATCGAAAAATTAGAAAAAGTGGTGACATTTTTTATATGAGTTCTATAAATTAGAAAAACACGATTCTGATTGATATTGGAGGTTTACAAATCAAAATGGATGGAGAATTGTCTTCATCGAAATCCGACAAATTTTTTCTGATTTCTGAAGGTGTTATAATAGGAAAAATGACTATAATCGAAACATTAGAAAAATTGGCGAAATTTTTTATATAAGTCCTATAAATTAGAAAAACTCCATTCTAATAGATATTATAGGCTTACCAATCCCAATGGGTGGAGAATTGGCTTAACCGAAATCTGACAAAATTTCTCCGATTTCTGAAGGTGTTATACTAGAGAAAATCACTATAATCGAAAAATTAGAAAAAGTGGTAACATTTTTTATATGAGTTCTATAAATTAGAAAAACACGATTCTGATTGATATTGGAGGTTTACCAATCAAAATGGATAGAGAATTGTCTTCATCGAAATTCGAAAATTTTTTTCTGATTTCTGAAGGTATTATAATAGGGAAAATCACTATAATCGAAACATTAGAAAAAGTGGTGAAATTTTTTCTGAGTCCTATAAATTAGAAAAATTCCATTATAATGAATATTTTAGGCTTACTAATCACAATATATGGAGAATTGGCTTCACCGAAATTTGATAAATTTTCTCCGATTTCTGAAGGTGTTATACTAGAAAAAATCACTATAATCGAAACATTAGAAAAAGTTGTGAAATTTTTTATGTGAGACCTATAAATTAGAAAAACTCCATTCTAATGGATATTAGAGGCTTAACAATCACAATGGATGGAGAATTAGCTTCATCGAAATTTGAAAAATTTTCTTCGATTTTTGAATGTGTTATACTAGGGAAAATTACTATAATCGAAACATTAGAAAAAGTGGTGAAATTTTTTATATGAGTCCTATAAAATAGAAAAACTCAATTAAAATTGATATTAGAGGCTTACCTATCACAATGGATGGAGAATTGGATTCATCAAAATCTGACAAATTTTCTCCGATTTCAGAAAGTGTTATACTAGGGAAAATAACTACAATCGAAACGTTAGAAAAAGTGGTGAAATTTTTTATCTGAGTCCTATAAATTAGAAACACTCAATTCTAATGGATATTGGAGGCTTACCAATCACAATGGATGGAGAATTGGCTTCATCAAAATACGATAAATTTACTCCGATTTCTGAAGGTGTTATACTAGGGAAAATGACTATAATCGAAACATTAGAAAAATTGGTGAAATTTTTTATCTGAGTCCTATGAATTAGAAAAGCTACAATCTAATAGATATTATAGACTTACCAATCACAATGGATGGAGAATTGGCTTCACCGAAATCTGACAAAATTTCTCCTATTTCTGAAGGTGTTATATTAGGGAAAATCACTATAATCGAAAAATTAGAAAAAGTGGCGACATTTTTTATATGAGTTCTATAAATTAGAAAAACACGATTCTGATTGATATTGGAGGTTTACCAATCAAAATGGATTGAGAATTGTTTTCATCGAAATCCGACAAATTTTTTCTGATTTCTGAAGGTGTTATAATAGGAAAAATCACTATAATCGAAACATTAGAAAAAGTGGTGAAATTATTTTCTGAGTCCTATAAATTAGAAAAATTCAATTATAATGAATATTTTAGGCTTACCAATCACAATATATGGAGAATTGGCTTCACCGAAATTTGATAAATTTTCTCCGATTTCTGAAGGTGTTATACTAGGGAAAATCACTATAATCGAAACATTAGAAAAAGTGGTGAAATTTTTTATGTGAGACCTATAAATTTGAAAAACTCCATTCTAATGGATATTAGAAGCTTAAAAATCACAATGGACGGAGAATTAGCTTCATCGAAATTTGAAAAATTTTCTCCGATTTCTGAATGTGTTATACTAGGGAAAATCACTATAACCGAAACATTAGAAAAAGTGATGAAATTTTTTATATGAGTCCTGTAAAATAGAAAAACTCAATTAAAATTGATATTAGAGGCTTACCTATCACAATGGATGGAGAATTGGCTTCATCGAAATCTGACAAATTTTCTCCGATTTCTGAAAGTGTTATACTAGGGAAAATCACTATAATCGAAACATTAGAAAAAGTAGTGAAATTTTTTATCTGAGTCCTATAAATTAGAAACACTCCATTCTTATGGATATTGGAGGCTTACCAATCACAATAGATGGAGAATTGGCTTCATCAAAATTCGATAAATTTACTCCGATTTCTGAAGGTGTTATACTAGGGAAAATGACTATAATCGAAACATTAGAAAAATTGGTGAAATTTTTTATCTGAGTCCTATGAATTAGAAAAACTCCATTCTAATAGATATTATAGGCTTTCCAATTACAATGGATGGAGAATTGGCTTCACCGAAATCTGACAAAATTTCTCTTATTTCTGAAAGTGTTATACTAGGGAAAATCACTATAATCGAAAAATTAGAAAAAGTGGTGACATTTTTTATATGAGTTCTATAAATTAGAAAAACACGATTCTGATTGATATTGGAGGTTTACCAATCAAAATGGATGGAGAATTGTCTTCATCGAAATCCGACAAATTTTTTCTGATTTCTGAAGGTGTTATAATAGGGAAAATCACTATAATCGAAACATTAGAAAAAGTGGTGAAATTTTTTATCTGAGTCCTATAAATTAGAAAAATTCCATTATAATGAATATTTAAAGCTTACCAATCACAATATATGCAGAATTGGCTTCACCGAAATTTGATAAATTTTCTCCGATTTCTGAAGGTGTTATACTAGAAAAAATCACTATAATCGAAACATTAGAAAAAGTGGTGAAATTTTTTATGTGAGACCTATAAATTAGAAAAACTCCATTCTAATGGATATTAGAGGCTTAACAATCACAATGGATGGAGAATTAGCTTCATCGAAATTTGAAAAATTTTCTCCGATTTCTGAATGTGTTATACTAGGGAAAATCACAATAATCGAAACATTAGAAAAAGTGGTGAAATTTTTTATATGAGTCCTATAAAATAGAAAAACTCAATTAAAATTGATATTAGAGGCTTACCTATCACAAGGGATGGAGAATTGGCTTCATCGAAATCTGACAAATTTTCTCCGATTTCAGAATGTGTTATACTAGGGAAAATCACTACAATCGAAATTTTAGAAAAAGTGGTGAAATTTTTTATCTGAGTTCAATAAATTAGAAATAAACATTTCTAATTGATATTGGAGGCTTACAAATTACAATTAATGGAGAATTGGCTTCATCGAAATCTGAAAAATTTTCTCCGATTTCTGAAAATTTTATACTAGGGAAAATCACTATAATCGTAACATTAGAAAAAGTTATGAAATTTTTTATGTGAGTCCTATAAATTAGAAAAATAGCATTCTAATGGATATTAGAGGTTTACCAATCACAATGGATGGAGAATTGGCCTCATCGAAATCTGATAAATTTTTTTCTATTTTTCAAGGTGTTTTACTAGGGAAAGTCACAATAATCGAAACAGTAGAAAAGTTGCGCAATTTTTTATGTGAGTCCTATAAATTAGAAAAACTCAATTCTAATGGTTATTGGTGGTTTAACAGTCACAATGTATGGAGAATTGGCTTAACCGAAATCCGACAAAATTTCTCCGATTTCAGAAGGTGTTATACTAGGGAAAATCACTATAATCGAAACATTAGAAAAAGTGGTGAAATTTTTTATTTGAGTCCTATAAATTAGAAAATCTCCATTATAATCGATATTGGAGGCTTACATATCACAATAGATGTAAAATTGGTTTCACCGAAATATGACAAATTTTCTTCGATTTCTGAAGGTGTTATACTAGGGAAAATGATTATAATCGAAATATTAGAAAAAGTGGTGAAATTTTTTATCGGAGTCCCATAAATTAGAAAATCTCCATTATAATCGATATTGGTGGCTTACCAATCACAATGGATGGATAATGGGCTTAACCGAACTCCAATAAATTTTCTCCGATTTCTAAACGTGTTATACTAGGGAAAATCACTATAATCAAAACATTAGAAAAAGTGGTGAAATTTTTTATCTGAGTCCTATAAATTAGAAACACTCCATTTTAATGGATATTGGAGGCTTACCAATAACCGTGGATGGAGAATTGGCTTCATCAAAATTCGATAAATTTACTCCGATTTCTGAAGGTGTTATACTAGGGAAAATGACTATAATCGAAACATTAAAAAAAATTGGTGAAATTTTTTATCTGAGTCCTATGAATTAGAAAAACTCCATTCTGATAAATTTTTTTCGATTTTTCAAGGTGTTTTACTAGGGAAAGTCACAATAATCGAAACATTAGAAAAGTTGTGCAATTTTTTATGTGAGTCCTATAAATTAGAAAAACTTTAACAATCACAATGGATGGAGAATTGGCTTAACCGAAATCCGACAAAAATTCTCCGATTTTAGAAGGTGTTATACTAGAAAAAATCACTATAATCGAAATATTAGAAAAACTGGTGAAATTTTTTATCTGAGTCCTATAAATTAGAAAATCTCCATTATAATCGATATTAGAGGCTTACCAATCACAATGGATGGAGAATGGGCTTAACCGAAATCCGACAAATTTTCTCCGATTTCTAAATGTGTTATACTAGGGAAAATCACTATAATCGGAGCATTAGAAAAAGTGGTTAAATTTTTTAACTGAGTCCTATAAATTAGAAACACTCCATTCTAATGGATATTAGAGTCTTAAGAATCACAATGGATGGAGAATTGGCTTAATCGAAATCCGATAAATTTTTTCCGATTTCTGAAGGTGTTATACTAGGAAAAATAACTATAATCAAAGCATTAGAAAAAGTGGTGAAATTTTTTATCTGAGTCCTATAAATTAGAAACGCTCCTTTCTAATGGATATTGGAGACTTACCAATAACAATGGATGGAGAATTGGCTTCATCGAAATCCGATAAATTTACTCCGATTTCTGAAGGTGTTATACTAGGGAAAATGACTATAATCGAAACATTAGAAAAATTGGTGAAATTTTTTATCTGAGTCCTATGAATTAGAAAAACTCCATTCTAATAGATATTATAGGCTTACCAATCACAATGGGTGGAGAATTGGCTTCACCGAAATCTGACAAAATTTCTCCTATTTCTGAAGGTGTTATACTAGGAAAAATCACTATAATCGAAAAATTAGAAAAAGTGGTGACATTTTTTATATGAGTTCTATAAATTAGAAAAACACGATTCTGATTGATATTTGAGGTTTACCAATCAAAATGGATGGAGAATTGTCTTCATCGAAATCCGACAAATTTTTTCTGATTTCTTAAGGTGTTATAATAGGAAAAATCATTATAATCGAAACATTAGAAAAAGTGGTGAAATTTTTTTCTGAGTCCTATAAATTAGAAAAATTTCATTATAATGAATATTTTAGGCTTACCAATCACAATATATGGAGAATTGGCTTCACCGAAATTTGATAAATTTTCTCCGATTTCTGAAGGTGTTATACTAGAAAAAATCACTATAATCGAAACATTAGAAAAAGTTGTGAAATTTTTTATGTGAGACCTATAAATTAGAAAAACTCCATTCTAATAGATATTATAGGCTTACCAATCACAATGGGCGGAGAATTGGCTTCACAGAAATCTGACAAAATTTCTCCGATTTCTGAAGGTTTTATACTAGGGAAAATCACTATAATCGAAAAATTAGAAAAAGTAGTGACATTTTTTATCTGTGTTCTATAAATTAGAAAAACATGATTCTAATTTATATTGGAGGTTTACCAATCACAATGGATGGAGAATTGGCTTCATCGAAATCCGACAAATTTTTTCTGATTTCTGAAGGTGTTATACTAGGGAAAATCACTATAATCGAAACATTAAAAAAAGTGATGAAATTTTTTATCTGAGTCCTATAAATTAGAAAAATTCCATTATAATGGATATTTTAGGCTTACCAATCACAATCTATGGAGAATTGGCTTCAATGAAATATGACAAATTTTCTCCGATTTCTGAAGTTATTATACTAGGGAAAATCACTATAATCGAAACATTAAAAAAAGTGGTGAAATTTTTTATGTTAGGCTTATAAATTAGAAAAACTCCATTCTAATGGATATTAGAGGCTTAACAATCACAATAGATGGAGAATTGGCTTCATCGAAATCTGAAAAATTTTCTCCGATTTTTGAAAATTTTATACTAGGGAAAATCACTATAATCGTAACATTAGAAAAAGTGGTGAAATTTTTTATGTGAGTCCTATAAATTAGAAAAACACCATTCTAATGGATATTGGAGGCTTACTAATCACAATGGATGGAGAATTGGCCTCATTGAAATCTTAAAATTTTTTTCCGATTTTTCAAGGTGTTTTACTTAGGAGAGTCACAATAATCGAAACATTATAAAAGTTGTGAAATTTTTTATGTGAGTCCTATAAATAAGAAAAACTCCATTCTAATGGTTATTGGAGGTTTAACAATCACAATTGATGGAGAATTGGCTTAACCGAAATCCGACAAAATTTCTCCGATTTCAGAAGGTGTTATACTAAAAAAATCACTATAATCGAATTATTAGAAAAAGTGGTGAAACATTTTATCTGAGTCCTATAAATTAGAAAATCTCCATTATAATCGATATTGGAGGCTTACCAATCACAATGGATGGAGAATGGGCTTAACCGAAATCCGACAAATTTTCTCTGATTTCTGAAGGTGTTATACTAGGAAAAATCACTATAATCGAAGCATTAGAAAAAGTGATGAAATTTTTTATCTGAGTCCTATAAATTGGAAACACTCCATTCTAATGGATATTAGAGTCTTACCAATCACAATGGATGGAGAATTGACTTAATCGAAATCCGACAAAGTTTTTCCGATTTCTGAAGGTGTTATACTAGGGAAAATAACTATAATCAAAGCATTAGAAAAAGTGGTGAAATTTTTTATCTGAGTCCTATAAATTAGAAACACTCCATTCTAATGGATATTAGAGGCTTACCAATCACAATGAATGGAGAATTGGCTTCATGGAAATCCGACAAATTTTCTCCGATTTCTGAATGTGTTATACTCGGGAAAATGACTATAATCGAAGCATTAGAAAAAGTGGTGAATTTTTTATCTGCGTCCTATAAATTAGAAAAACTCCATTCTAATGGATATAGGAGGCTTACCAATCACAATGGATGGAGAATTGGCTTCATCGAAATCCGATAAATTTACTCCGATTTGTGAAGGTGTTATACTAGGGAAAATCACTATAATCGAATCATTAGAAAAAGTGATAAAATTTTTTATCTGAGTCCTATAAAATAAAAAAACTCAATTATAATTGATATTAGAGGCTTACCTATCACAATTGATGGAGAATTGGCTTCATCGAAATCCGATAAATTTTCTCCGATTTCAGAAGGTGTTATATTAGGGACAATCAATACAATCAAAAAATTAGAAAAAGTGGTGAAATTTTTTATCTGAGTTTTATAAATTAGAAAAACATGATTCTAATGGATATTGGAGACTTACCAATCACAATTGATGGAGAATTGGCTTCATCGAAATCTGACAAATTTTCTACAATTTCTGAAAATTTTATACTAGGGAAAACCACTATAATCGTAACATTAGAAAAAGTGGTGAAATTTTTTATGTGAGTCCTATAAACGACAAAAACACCATCCTAATGGATATTAGAGGCTTAACAATCACAATAGATGAAGAATTGGCCTCATCGAAATCTGATAAATTTTTTTCGATTTTTCAAGGTGTTTTACTAGGGAAAGTCACAATAATCGAAACATTAGAAAAGTTGTGAAATTTTTTATGTGAGTCCTATAAATTAGAAAAACTCCATTCTAATGGTTATTGGAGGTTTAACAATAACAATGGATGGAGAATTGGCTTAACCGAAATCCGACAAAATTTCTCCGATTTCAGAAGGAGTTATACTAGGGAAAATCACTATAATCGAAACATTAGAAAAAGTGGTGAAATTTTTTATCTGAGCCCCATAAATTGGAAAATCTCCATTATAATCGATACTGGAGGCTTACCAATCACAATGGATGGAGAATGGGCTTAACCGAAATCCGAAAAATTTTATCCGATTTCTGAAGGTGTTATACTAGGGAAAATCACTATAATCAAAACATTAGAAAAAGTGGTGAAATTTTTAATCTGAGTCCTATAAATTATAAAATCTCCATTCTAATGGATATTGGAGGCTTACCAATCACAATGGATAGAGAATTGGCTTAATCGAAATCCGATAAATATTTTTCGATTTCTGAAGGTGTTATACTAGGGAAAATGAATATAGTCGAAGCATTAGAAAAAGTGGTGAAATTTTTTATCTGAGTCCTATAAATTAGAAACACTCCATTCTAATGGATATTAGAGGCTTACCAATCAAAATGGATGGATAATTGGCTTCATGGAAATCCGATAAATTTTCTCCGATTTCTGAAGGTGTTATACTAGGGAAAATGACTATAATCGAAGCGTTAGAAAAAGTGGTGAAATTTTTTGTCTGCGTCCTATAAATGAGAAAAACTCCATTCTAATGGATATTGGAGGCTTACCAATCAAAATGGATGGAGAATTTGCTTCATCGAAATCCGATAATTTTACTCCGATTTCTAAAGGTATTATACTAGGGAAAATGATTATAATCGAAACATTAGAAAAAGTGGTGAAATTTTTTATCTGAGTCCTATAAATTAGAAAAATTCCATTATAATGGATATTTTAGGCTTACCAATCACAATCTATGGAGAATTGGCTTCAATGAAATATGACAAATTTTCTCCGATTTCTGAAGTTGTTATAATTGGGAAAATCACTATAATCGAAACATTAGAAAAAGTGGTGAAATTTTTTATGTGAGGCTTATAAATTAGAAAAACTCCATTCTAATGAATATTAGAGGCTTAACAATCACAATAGATGGAGAATTGGCTTCATCGAAATCTGAAAAATTTTCTCCGATTTTTGAAAATTTTATACTAGGGAAAATCACTATAATCGTAACATTAGAAAAAGTGGTGAAATTTTTTATGTGAGTCCTATAAATTAGAAAAACACCATTCTAATGGATATTGGAGGCTTACTAATCACAATGGATGGAGAATTTGCCTCATCGAAATCTGACAAATTTTTTCCGATTTTTCAAGGTGTTTTACTAGGGAGAGTCACAATAATCGAAACATTAGAAAAGTTGTGAAATTTTTTATGTGAGTCCTATAAATAAGAAAAACTCCATTATAATTGTTATTGGAGGTTTAACAATCACAATGGATGGAGAATTTGCTTAACAGAAATCCGACAAAATTTCTCCGATTTCAAAAGGTGTCATGCTAAGAAAAATCACTAAAATCGAAATATTAGAAAAAGTGGTGAAATATTTTATCTGAGTCCTATAAATTAGAAAATCTCCATTATAATCGATATTGGAGGCTTACCAATCACAATGGATGGAGAATAGGCTTAACCGAAATCCGACAAATTTTCTCCGATTTCTAAAGGTGTTATACTAGGGAAAATCACTATAATCGAAGCATTAGAAAAAGTGGTGAAATTTTTTATCTGAGTCCTATAAATTAGAAACACTCCATTTTAATGGATATTAGAGTCTTACCAATCACAATCGATGGAGAATTGTCTTAATCGAAATCCGACAAATTTTTTCCGATTTCTGAAGGTGTTATACTAGGGAAAATAACTATAATCAAAGCATCAGAAAAAGTGGTGAAATTTTTTATCTGAGTCCTATAAATTAGAAACACTCCATTCTAATGGATATTAGAGGCTTACCAATCACAATGAATGGAGAATTGGCTTCATGGAAATTCGACAAATTTTCTCCGATTTCTGAATGTGTTATACTAGGGAAAATGACTATAATCGAAGCATTAGAAAAAGTGGTTAAATCTTTTATCTGCGTCCTATAAATTAGAAAAACTCCATTCTAATGGATATTGGAGGCTTACCAATCACAATGGATGGAGAATTGGCTTCATCGAAATCCGATAAATTTACTTCGATTTCTGAAGGTGTTATACTAGGGAAAATCACTATAATCAAAACATTAGAAAAAGTGGTAAAATTTTTTATCTGAGTCCTATAAAATAGAAAAACTCAATTATAATTGATTTTAGAGGCTTACCTATCACAATTGATGGAGAATTGGCTTCATCGAAATCCGACAAATTTTCTCCGATTTCAGAAGGTGTTAGATTAGAGAATATCAATACAATCAAAAAATTAGAAAAAGTGGTGAAATTTTTTATCTGTGTTCTATATATTAGAAAAACATAATTCTAATTGATATTGGAGGTTTAACAATCACAATGGATGGAGAATTGGCTTCACCGAAATATGACAAATTTTCTTCGATTTCTGAATGTGTTATATTAGGGAAAATGACTATAACCGAAACATTAGGAAAAGTGGTGAAATTTTTTATCTGAGTCCCATAAATTAGAAAAATTCCATTATAATGGATATTTTAGGCTTACCAATCACAATCTATGGAGAATTGGCTTCACTGAAATATGAAAAATTTTCTTTGATTTCTGATGGTGTTATACTGGGGAAAATCACTATAATCGAAACATTAGAAAAAGTGGTGAAATTTTTTATGTGAGGCCTATAAATTAGAAAAACTCTATTCTAATGGATATTCGAGGCTAAACAATCACAATAGATGGAGAATCGGCTTCATGGAAATTTGACAAATTTTCTCCGATTTCTGAAGGTGTTATACTAAGGAAAATTACTATAATTGAAACATTAGAAAAATTGGTGAAATTTTTTATCTGAGTCCTATAAATTAGAAAAACTCAATTATAATTGATATTTTAGGCTTACCTATCACAATGGATGAAGAATTGACTTCATCGAAATTCGACATATTTTCTCCGATTTCAGAAGGTGTTATACTAGGGAATATCACTATAATCGAAAAATTAGAAAAAGTGGTGAAATTTTTTATCTGAGTTCTATAAATTAGAAAAACACAATTCTAATGGATATTGGAGGCTTACCAATCACAATTGATGGAGAATTGGTTTCATCGAAATCTGACAAATTTTCTCCGATTTCTGAAAGTGTTATACTAGCGAAAATCACTATAATCGTAACATTATAAAAAGTGGTGAAATTTTTTATGTGAGTCCTATAAATTAGAAAAACACCATTCTAATGGATATTGGAGGCTTACTAATCACAATGGATGGAGAATTGGTCTCATCGAAATCTGACAAATTTTCTCCGATTTTTCAAGTTGTTATACTAGGGAAAGTCACAATAATCGAAACATTAGAAAAGTTATGAAATTTTTTATGTGAGTCCTAAAAATTAGAAAAACTCTATTCTAATGGTTTTTGGAGGTTTAACAATAACAATGGATGTAGAATTGGCTTAACCGAAATCCGATAAAATTTCTCCGATTTCAGAAGGTGTTATACTAGAAAAAATCACTATAATCGAAACATTAGAAAAAGTGGTGAAATTTTTTATCTGAGTCCTATAAATTAGAAAATCTCCATTATAATCGATATTGGAGGCTTACCAAAAACAATGGATGGAGAATTGGCTTCACCGAAACATGACAAATTTTCTTCGATTTCAGAAGGTGTTATACTAGGGAAAATGACTATAATTGAAACATTAGAAAAAGTGGTGAAATTTTTTATCTGAGTCCCATAAATTAGAAAAATTCCATTATAATGGATATTTTACGCTTATCAATCACAATCTATGGATAATTGGCTTCACCGAAATATGACAAATTTTCTCTGATTTCTGAAGTTGTTATACGAGGGAAAATCACTATAATTGAAACATTAGAAAAAGTGGTGAAATTTTTATGTGCGGCATATAAATTAGAAAAACTCCATTCAAATGGATATTAGAGGCTTAGCAATCACAATGGATGGAGAATTGGGTTCATGGAAATTTGACAAATTTTATCCGCTTTCTGAAAGTGTTATACTAGGGAAAATCAATATAATCGAAACATTAGAAAAATTGGTGAAAATTTTTATCTGAGTCCTATAAATTAGAAAAACTCAATTATAATTGATAATTGAGGCTGACCTATCACAATGGATGGAGAATTGACTTCATTGAAATTCGACAAATTTTCTCCGATTTCAGAAGGTGTTATACTAGGGAATATCACTACAATTGAAAAATTAGAAAAAGTGGTAAAATTTTTTATCTGAGTCCCATAAATTAGAAAAATTCCATTATAATGGATATTTTAGGCTTACTTATCACAATCTATGGAGAATTTACTTCCCTGAAATATGACAAATTTTCTCTAATTTCTGAAGGTGTTATACTAGGGAAAATCACTATAATCGAAACATTAGAAAAAGTGGTGAATTTTTTTATGTGAGGCCTATAAATTAGAAAAACTCCATTCTAATGGATATTAGAGGCTTAACAATCAAAATGTATGGAGAATCGGCTTCATGGAATTTTGACAAATTTTCTCCGATTTCTAAAGGTGTTATACTAGGGAAAATCACTATAATCTAAACATTAGAAAAAGTGGTGAAATTTTTTATCTGAGTCCTATAAATTAGAAAAAATTAATTATAATTTATATTAGAGGTTGACCTATCACAATGGATGTAGAATTGGCTTCATCGAAATCCGACAAATTTTCTCCGATTTCAGAAGGTGTTATACTAGGGAATATCACTACAATCGAAAAATTAGAAAAAGTGGTGAAATTTTTTATCTGAGTTCTATAAATTAGAAAAACATGATTCTAATGGATATTGGATGCTTACCAATCACAATTGATGGAGAATTAGCTTAATCGAAATCTGACAAATTTTCTCCGATTTCTGAAAGTATTGTAGTAGGGAAAATAACTATAATCGTAACATTAGAAGAAGTGGTGAAATTTTTTATGTGAGTCCTATAAATTAGAAAAACACCATTCAAATGGATATTGGAGGCTTACCAATCACAATGGATGGAGAATTGACCTCATCGAAATCTGACAAATTTTCTCCGATTTTTCAAGGTGTTATACTAGGGAAAGTCACAATAATCGAAACATTAGAAAAGTTGTGAAATTTTTTATGTGAGTCCTATAAACTAGAAAAACTCCATTCTAATGGTTTTTGGAGGTTTAACAATAACAATGGATGGAGAATTGGCTTAACCGAAATCCGACAAAATTTCTCCGATTTCAAAAGGTGTTATACTAGGGAAAATCACTATAATCGAAACATTAGAAAAAGTGGTGAAATTTTTTATTTGAGTCCTATAAATTAGAAAATCTCCATTATAATCGATATTAGAGGCTTACCAATCACAATGGATGGAGAATTGGTTTCACCGAAATATGACAAATTTTCTTCGATTTCTGAAGGTGTTATACTAGGGAAAATGACTATAATCGAAACATTATAAAAAGTGGTGAAATTTTTTATCTGAGTCCCATAAATTAGAAAAATTCCATTATAATGGATATTTTAGGCTTACCAATCACAATCTATGGAGAATTGGCTTCCCCAAAATATGATAAATTTTCTCTGATTTCTGAACGTGTTATACTAGGGAAAATCACTATAATCGAAATATTAGAAAAAGTGGTGAAATTTTTTATGTGAGGCCTATAAATTAGAAAAACTCCATTCTAATGGATATTAGAGGCTTAACAATTACAATGGATGGAGAATTGGCTTCATGGAATTTTGACAAATTTTCTCCGATTTCTGAAGGTGTTATACTAGGGAAAATCACTATAATCGAAACATTAGAAAAAGTGGTAAAATTTTTTATCTGAGTCCTATAAATTAGAAAAAATCAATTATAATTGATATTAGAGACTTACCTATGACAATGGATGGAGAATTGGCTTCATCGAAATCCGACAAATTTTCTCCGATTTCAGAAGGTGTTATACTAGGGAATATCACTACAATCGAAAAATTAGAAAAAGTGGTGAAATTTTTTATCTGAGTTCTATAAATTAGAAAAACACGATTTTAATGGATATTGGAGGCTTACCAATCACAATTGATGGAGAATTGGCTTCATCGAAATCTGAAAAATTTTCTCCGATTTCTGAAAGTATTGTTCTAGGGAAAATCACTATAATCGTAACATTAGAAAAAGTGGTGAAATTTTTTATGTGAGTCCTATAAATTAGAAAAACACCATTCTAATCGATATTAGAGGCTTACCAATCACAATGGATGGAGAATTGACCTCATCGAAATCTGACAAATTTTCTCCGATTTTTCAAGGTGTTATACTAGGGAAAGTCACAATAATCGAAACATTAGAAAAGTTGTGAAATTTTTTATGTGAGTCCTATAAATTAGAAAAACTCCATTCTAATGGTTTTTGGAGGTTTAGCAATTACAATGGATGGAGAATTGGCTTAACCGAAATCCGACAAAATTTCTCCGATTTCAGAAGGTGTTATACTAGGGAAAATCACTATAATCGAAACATTAGAAATAGTGGTGAAATTTTTTATCTGAGTCCTATAAATTAGAAAATCTCCATTATAATCGATATTGGAGGATTACCAATTACAATGGATGGAGAATAGGCTTCACCGAAATATGACAAATTTTCTTCGATTTCTGAAGGTGTTATATTAGGGAAAATGACTATAATCGAAACATTAGAAAAAGTGGTGAAATTTTTATCTGAGTCCCATAAATTAGAAAAATTCCGTTATAATGGATATTTTAGGCTTACCAATCACAATTTATGGAGAATTGGCTTCACCGAAATATGACAAATTTTCTCTGATTTCTGAAGGTGTTATACTAGGGAAAATCACTATAATCGAAACATTAGAAAAAGTGGTGAAATTTTTTATGTGAGGCCTATAAATTAAAAAAACTCCATTCTAATGGATATTAGAGGCTTAACAATCACAATGGATTGAGAATTGGCTTCATGAAAATTTGACAAATTTTCTCCGATTTCTGAAGGTATTATATTAGGGAAAATCACTATAATCGAAACAGTAAAAAAAGTGGTGAAATTTTTTATCTGAGTCCTATAAATTAGAAAAACTCAATTATAATTGATATTTGAGGCTTACCTATCACAATGGATGGAGAATTGACTTCATCGAAATTCGAAAAATTTTCTCCGATTTCAGAAGGTGTTATACTAGGGAATATCACTATAATCGAAAAATTAGAAAAAGTGGTGAAATTTTTTATCTGAGTTCTATAAATTAGAAAAACACGATTCTAATGGATATTGGAGGCTTACCAATCACAATTGATGGAGAATTGGCTTTATCGAAATCTGATAAATTTTCTCCGATTTCTGAAAGTGTTATATTAGGGAAAATCACTATAATCGTAACATTAGAAAAAATGGTGAAATTTTTTATGTGAGTCCTATAAATTAGAAAAACACCATTCTAATGGATATTGGAGGCTTACCAATCACAATGGATGGAGAATTGGCCTATTCGAAATCTGACAAATTTTCTCCGATTTTTCAAGTTGTTATATTAGGGAAAGTCACAATAATCGAAACAGTAGAAAAGTTGTGAAATTTTTTATGTGAATTCTATAAATTAGAAAAACTCCTTTCTAATGTTTATAGGAGGTTTAACAATAACAATGGATGGAGAATTGGCTTAACCGAAATCCGACACAATTTCTCCGATTTCAGAAGGTGTTATACTAGGAAAAATCACTGTAATCGAAACATTAGTAAAAGTGGTGAAATTTTTTATCTGAGTCCTATAAATTAGAAAATCTCCATTATAATGGATATTGGAGGCTTACCAATCGCAATGGATGGAGAATTAGCTTCACCGAAATATGACAAATTTTTTTCCGATTTCTGAAGGTGTTATACTAGGGAAAATGACTATAATCACATGTAAAGGATTCCGTGGCAGGGTCATGGGGACTCATTGCACCCGAATACGCTACTACAGAATATTTCAATGAAAGGCAAGATGTTTGCAATTTCGGTGTATTTCTTCTTATGCTTTTGACCGGAGAAATGGCAATTGATTATTCTCGTGTTGAAGCTGGTGAAGAGTATGATTTGGTCAATCATGTGAAGAGATATATTGAAGATGATAAATCTGATGAGATTCTGGATTCCATAATTGTGGCATATGGATCTTTCTCTAGAAAATATCAGTAACTTCAAGCTCTCACAATGCTTTCCAGTAGATGCATTTCTGAAGCAGAAAATGGTAGGCCAGTGATGATTGATGTGGCGAATGAACTAAGGCAAATGTATTGGGTCTGCAGGTTCCCCTTAAGCTTTCCTTCATTAAGGTTGCATTTAATAAAACATTTTATATACTGGATAGGTAATATTTTATGCGTTATTTTTAAATAAAATGCAAATTATATTTATTTGATATTTTAGAATTTTAATAACATTTTTAAATTTTTAATAAAATTTAATTTCTTTTTATTGTAAGTTAACCATTTAAATTTAAGTTTGTGTATTGAATTATTTAATTTTATTTTAAATTTAATTTTAATTAATATTTCTTAACTCTAGTGAAAATAATAAAAGTGGCATATAAAATAAAATAGGTGAAGAATTTTACAAAACGTGTAACGATCATTTTTAGTAAATAGAAAAATTTTATGTAACTGTGTATCATTTTGATTTAAATAATATAACAAATATGATCACTCATAATAAGACTTTCCCTTTGTTAAGATAAAATGCATTCTATTGTCGAAACATGTAAATGCATGCACATGTACATGTATACATTCTATGATGACAGATAGGGCTGTGCAAAATCGAATTGGAATCGAAAGTCGAACCAAACCGAATGAATTTTGGTTTATTTGGTTCGATTTTTCCGATTTTCTGTTCTTTTGGTTCTAAATCGAAATTAAATTTCGATTATTTTGGTTCGATTCGGTTCTTAAGATTGTAAAACCGAAAGAACCGAACCGATCAAAGTTTTTTAAGTTCACTATTTTGCGCTTATATATATATATATATATAAACCTAAATTACACTATAATTATATTTATTTACATGTATATTTTTTAATTAAAGTATATTGAATGTATTATTAATAAAAATTAATATTGTATTTATTTTTAATGTATATTTTTTAGCATAATTTTGCTTAGTATTTATTAGGCAAATAATATGAAAAATTTATGTATTTTTTTCCTTTTAGTTATTTTAAATTGTTTTATTTGGTTGAATATAAGTTAATTTAATTTAGAAATCCATATAATTTAAAAATCTAAAAAAAAAAACTATTTTTGTGAAGAACCAAACGGACTGAACCGAACCGAACTGATCGAAATTATTTCAATTTATTCGGTTTCGGTTCTAAAAATTTCAGTTCTCGGTTCGGTTCTAAAAATTTCTAAATTTTAGTTTTCGATTTATTCGGTTCGGTCCAAAATCGAACTAAACCAACCATTTGCACACCCTTAATGACAGATCTTGCAATAGTAAGGCCCCTCTAATTGTACCTTTATGACAACTCATTTAAATTCAGGCATTTTTTTTTCTATTGTGGTCTTTTTTTCCGCACATGATTGAACTCGAAGTTACCTCAAAATATAGTATTTCTTTTATTAGAATTGAAATTTTAATATGATAAGAAAAAAATAAGTAAAATGCTCTAAGTTGCTAATCGAATCTAATATAAACCGATCTAATAAAGAAATAAAAAATTTCAATCTAATAGAATTGATAACACAGCAAATATCATTTGCTCTAAGGCCCATCCAGCCAGCCCACTCAACTGGCAAGACCCAAAGCCTATCAGCCAAAGGTATTAGACACGAGCTCCTAGGCAGCGCACATGCCCGATCGGCTGATGTGACCACCAGTCCCATCAGCTGCCTGACACAAGGCAGCGCCCATGCCTACCACCTGCTCCCTTTCATGTCGCCGAATACCTACTCTGACAACCAGTAATCACTCCCCAGGCACTCGAGTGCCCCTCAACTATCTCATATAAATAGCCCCGCCAACGATGGCTCCAGGTATTGAATCCAAGACTTTCTATCTCTAAAGCACTTTCTCTCTCTAAGCTACTAACTTAAGCTTCGGAGTGCTCACGCCTGGTCCGACCGGGCTCCTCTTACTGTAGGTTTCTCTCATCCGATCGGATCGCCCCTCTCTCCTACAGATAAAGACATTCTCGGCTTTATCATTTGGTGCTTTCGTTGAGAGATGGCAAACTCAAGATCCAATGAGAACACAACCCCCATGGACCTCGACCATGATGACAACGCCCGTGCCATATCAGGCACCTCGAGAAGGAGGGAAGAGCCCTCTAGGTCCCCCCATGAGGGCCAACCTCCTTCCCGATTTCAATGACGCCGCTACCAGGCGACCAAAGGACACCCCCATCACTGTGAGGGACATGCGCGCTATTCTCAGTGATTTCACAAAAAGCATTGTCCAAACTCTTAAGAAGGGTAAGATGCCAGCAACTTCTGAAAGAGCCCAAGAGGATTACCTCGCCGGCGAAGACTTCAGGAGGAATAGGAACCGGGGAATAATCATTAATGAGCCGCGAGCCCAGGAAACTCGAAAGAGCATGGTCAGGGCCCCGAAAAGGAGAGGCAAGGGGAAGCAGGTGATGTCCGCGAACAGGGGGTCCCCTTATTCTAGCAGGGCCACCACTCCCGCTGCTAGGGACGACTTGTCCCACATGTGCACTCCTAGCCGCAACCCTGCGCAAAAGAACAACAACGAGTCCACCGCCACGACCTTGAGTAAGGAGGACCAATGGCTTAAGCAGAAGCTCAAGCAGCTTGGTTTCTTCACGCCCAAGAAAGGCGCATTCGAAGGAAACACATGTGGGAACACTGCCTCCCCATTCTGTAGGGAAATCACTGATGCCGAGCTCCTCCCAGGTGGAGAGACGTGGTTATGGAAAGGTACACAGGTAGGACAGACCCTACCACTCACTTGGCTGAGTACTTGACCAAAGTCCAGGTCTATACCTACGACGAACGGATAGCCTGCAGGGTCTTCCCCACCACTTTGGGAGGAGATGCGTTGACATGGTTCCATGACCTGCCTCTGGGATCCATTACGTCCTTCAGACAGCTAAAGGAGCTGTTCACCACGAGGTTCATCGTGCAAACACGTGCACCTAAGACGGTGAACGACTTATGCAACCTTTACCAGAGGACCGATGAAAGTCTGCGAGACTACATCGATAGATTCCAGGCTACCATGTCTGAAGTAAGAAACATCAGTGTAGAAATAGCGACCAACGCCTTGACTGGGGGCATCACTGACCGTCCACTCTTCGAATCACTGACAACAAGACCCCCATCCAGCTTCGCTGAGCTCATGGAGAGGGCTAGGCAACACATCCAGCTGGATGATGCCCTTAGGTCCAACAGAGGAAGAAGGACCAGCGTCCTGGACCGTTTGCAATATCCGGACAGCCGCTCCTCTAAAGGCCAGGACGGAGCAGCCAGTTCCAGAAATTCAGGCCAGACGAAAGGGCCAAGGAGAGATCGGTCTACGCGTTCAGACGATCAGCCTGAAAGAACGTACACCCCTCTCAATGCCACTCCGACCGCGGTGCTGATGCATATAAAAGAGAAGCACCGCCGAGTAAATTGGCCCAGGGACTTGTCCGAAAGGAGCAGGGCAGTGAGGGATATAAGTAAATATTGTGAATTTCACAGAGACGTCGGTCATTTAACCGATGAGTGCACTTCGCTCAAGAGGGAGATCGAGAGGCTGATACGCTGCGGAGCCCTCAGGAATTTATAGGCCCGGCCAGAGGGGATGAACCCTGTAGACAGCCGAAGCCTCGAAGGGACGACCCTGACTCAGACGATGATGAGCGCAGGAATCCCAGAAATGCCGACCCGACCAGGCCCTATGCCGGGGTTATAAATGTGATCACAGGAGGGTCATCCTACGGAGAGGATCTCCCCAAGAAAGGGAAAGGAAAGGCGTCTACCTCTCCCGCCAGGCCGAGCAGCCTGCCTCAGTCACCATTTCCAGTGAAGAAGCACGAGACGTCCTGTTTCCTCACGAGGACGCTCTCGTTGTAAGAGCTAGGATTAATAATTTCAATGTGAAAATAATTCTGGTGGACAATGGCAGTGCTGTCAACGTCCTAACTCTCCAGGCTTACAAAGCCATGGGTCTTCCGATCGGAGAGCTGAAGCCGAGCGCCACACCTCTGATCGGACTGGGCAATGCCACTATCCCGGTGGCAGGATCGGTGGAGCTCTTTGTCAAGCAAGTTAGGCTAAGAAGCAGTAGCTCACGCCTGTAAGGTAATTTTCATGGTCATCGACATGACATTTGCCTATAATGCTATCTTTGGCAGGCCATTGCTCTTCCTGACCGGAGCCGTGACTTCCCATCCGCTACATGGTGATGAAAATCCCAACAGTGGGTGGCGTCACCATTTTGCGAGGCGACCAAAAGGCATCCCGAGAGGCTTATGTAACGATGATAAAGCAGCAGCGGGAGGCGATGTCGTAGAGCCCGGCCTCGAGCAGCCAGAAAAGGCAGAAAGGCCCAAGATGGACCCTGCTGAGGAGACCAAAATGAAGGCGCTGTATAAAGGGAAAAGCATTCAGGTCGGGACCAGCATGAGTAAAGACATAGAAGATGCTATTATGCAGGTCTTGACGATAAATCAAACGGCCTTCGCTTGGAAGCCAGAAGACATCCTTGGCATAGACCCCAGTGTGATCACCCACAAATTGAATGTGGATCCAAACCATCCTCCGGTCCGGCAAAGGCTATGGAGGCATGCACCCGACCAGAGGAGGTTCATTTCAGAGGAGGTGGATAGGCTACTCAAGACCAAAACGATCCGAGAGGTAGACTATCCCGACTGGCTTGCTAATGTGGTTTTAGTCAAGAAAAAGTCTGGCAAGTTACGAATGTGTGTGGACTTCACCGACCTCAATAAGGCGTGTCCCAAAGACAGCTAACCCTTGCCCAACATAGACCAGTTGGTCGATGCCACCGCAGGCCATGCCATCTACTCTCTCCTCGATGCATACGCTGGCTACCACCAAGATCTTGATGTGGCTCCTAGACCAAGAGAAAACCAGCTTCATTACAGATGACGGGACCTTTTGCTACAAGGTAATGCCGTTCGGACTGAAGAATACTGGTGCCACATATCAACGCCTCATGACAAGATCTTCAAAGACCAGATCAGCCAGAATGTCGAGGTATACGTTGATGACATGATTGTCAAAAGCCAAAGCCCCGAGCAACACCCCGCCGATCTGGCAAAAGTTTTTGACACTTTGAACAGATTCCAGATGAAGCTCAACCCCGAGAAATGTGTTTTCGGAGTACCGTCAGGAAAATTCCTAGGATTCCTGGCCTCACAAAGAGGGATTGAAGCTATTCCGGAGAAAATAAAAGCTGTCCTCGAGATGCAACCCCCCAGGAACATAAAAGACGTCCAAAAGTTGAACGGAAGGATAACAGCCTTGGGGCGATTCATCTCCTCCTCAGCCAAGCGTTGCACTCCTTTCTTCAAGAAGCTCAGGAAGAGTGAAACCTTCATCTGGGGGGAAGACTGCCAGCAAGCCTTCGAAGAGCTGAAGGCATTCCTCACCAACCCACCGCTGCTTAGCCGGCCAGTACCCAGGTGAAAATTTGTACCTCTACTTAGCCACCTCTAAGGATGCTGTTGCAGGTGCCTTGGTCCGAGAGGAAGGTACTCAACAGCTACCTATGTACTACGTCAGTGAAGTACTTAGAGGTGCAGATCTAAGAAAGGGACCGGTTGAGCAAAC